>JBBPCS010000480.1:147763-163075 GCA_037974645.1 Hollardia meadi | reverse complement strand
GACAGCGCCTTAAAATACAGCTCCAGTCAAACATCAGTGTTGTACCACCTGAAAAGTCGGTACCCGATGGTTGCAGTTAAAGTTGAAAGTGGACCGTCCCCTCAACAAACTCACGTCGGTGTTAGCTCGGAGAGGCTGTATTGATGTGCAAGCTTGTGTGAGCAGAGGCAATAATTCAGAGGATTTGCTTCATGGTGGAAAAGATGCCTACATGAACGGGGTGAACGGTGAGGGATTTCGTGAGCTACTGAACTAACGTTACATAACAATTACACAACTAATGTGCTGCTAGAATTTTAAATAAAACTAAATGAAAATAAAGACGTGCGTTTTGTATCTTATTAATTATTAATCGATTATTGATTGTTAACGTTAAGGAAAATGTACAAAATCTGCATCCCTAATTTTAATCCATTTACTTTTCATACATGGAATTGAAACAAAATGGCTGTCTGAAATGCGTGAAATAAACATTCACTAAAATAGCACAGCATACATCAGGAAGTGGTCATTAAATCAGATAAAACATTCCACTACACTTATGTGTGTTTTGAGGATCAAAGGTCATAATGGAGTTAAATTTTCATGCTGGCTAAAGTAAACACTTTAATCCAGATTGATATTTGGACTCTAAAGGCAGTGATATAACTGTGTTGAATCAGTTCACATATAGTGAAATGCAGCCGAGCGCTGTAGATGTGAACTTTGAAATTATTTTATAGTAGGTCATGCTTTTAATCACACAGTGTTTGCTTTGGCTTGTTGCTTCAGTGTCTGCGTGGTGCCTCGATGCCTTGCTGTCTGAAAATGTACACATCCTATGCTAGGCGCTAAACAGTGCAAAAACAGACATATGGGTACTTGGATCACATATACAGAACTCCACTTTTGGTAGTTTTCTGCTTTACCACAGGGTAACAGACAATTCAATTCTTAGCTCACATTTTCTTAGAACTAAACAAGGCAAAATTCTTAAAATGTGATATTTTGTCTAAACATGACTGACCTATTAAATAAACAAAAGTTTATCCAAAATTTTAATTCTATTTAATAAAAGCAATCTCAAATCACAGCCTGTATTGCTAATAACAATATAACTGAGTGATATGAAATTATGTTTCTAGACTTGAAGTCACATACTGAAGTGATCAGAGTTTAAAAATAACCATTTTTTTTCCTAGGGATCGACCGATATGTTTTTTCTAAGGGCAGATACTGATTATTAGGAATTGAGGAGACCAATAACCGATGGAACTGATATTTGCAAAAAAAATATAAACAAAAAATTAGTGTCGGAGTGTAGAACACCCATGGGCAAAATATGGCCCGGGGGCCAGAACTGACACGTGGACCGTCTCAATCTGGCCAATAAAAGGCAGCATTATGCGCACTCACTCTCTCTCTCTCTGTTTCCCACACATAGAAGTTACTTGGGCGGGCCTAACCCAGTTATAACATCTGCCGAAATATATTTATTGGCCCATTTTAACATTGTGTGTATATATATATATATATACACATACACATGTATATTTAAAAAAAAAAAAAATCCGTCTGAGAGAAGGCTCGCAATCGATTAACTAGTGGGCAATCAACCCTTGGCTAATGTTACCCCTTCCAATCTGGTGCTATGTCATTCAGCACCACTTTGTTTTCGATAGTTTCAATAAGCTCCAACATTTATAATAAGCCTCCTCCACATGCGGCTCACCAGCTGTTGGGAAAACGGAATCATGGGTGAAAAATCTGAAAAGCTTGTTGTGTTTTTTGGCGACTTTTTAAAACATCCTGAAGAAAGTCAACAGAGCAGACAGAGAGAGAAACAGAAAGAGGAGGGCGAGGCAGGCTGGTGTGTGTGCAGTCAGAGGTGTGTGTGTGAAGGGAAAGCAAGGTGCGCACATAAAAGTAGTTTGTAAGTAAACACTAAAATAAGGTGGAGAATTAAGTTGGATTTAAGTGTGGAAATGAAAAATAGCCTATAAAAATAGGGTAATCAAATATAAGTGCTGAAACTGTGGCCAGACAAAACGTCCGAAAACGTCCCAATTTGCTGTAATAAACAGCCCAATTTGTGGCCCTTCCCATACTTTATCCAAGTCAGTATGGCCCTCTGGAAAAATGTTGCCCACTCTGGGCTACAGGCTACAGCAACTAGAAGTACTGTATATCGGAGCCTATGGAGTAATAAACACATCGACAGTGTTTGTGTAATTACTCTCACTGCCAGAAGAGGGAGACAGAAGTTCTGCACTGCAGGTTTAAACATAGCTGCTGTTGTTGGTGTGGCTGACCTTTTGTTTACCTGTGTATTACAGATTGTGCCTTTAAAAACATTTAAGAGCGGTACAATAGTTCATTGAGCCAGCGGTTTTCTTTCTATCAGTTGACTCCTGAGCTACTTCTGAATCAGTCTCACTCTCTTGTCCTCCTTCATCTTTTTCTTTAAATTTGGAATCTGTTGCACCTTCTTTTCTTTCATCGTGTTTCTCTGCCTTCACTATTGCATTCTTCATTTCCCCCTTTTGTCTCCTCTCTCTTCATCACTTCCTTTATTCTCTGAAAATATAAAAATCTGATGGTACATAAAGAACTGAACTTGTAGAGAAGAGATGTACAACCCAAGGCTGCTCAGATATTAACATTATTACAAATGTGTTGGTATGTGTTCAGTGACTTTTTCTGTACCAGCACTGTGTGCAAGTTGATAAAAACTAGAAATTAAATATCCAATTTTTGTGCCGAGGACTTTTTTGTTTTTGCTGTGGTATCGAAAGAGATGTTGAGTATGTTTTTTTTTATTAGCATTGTAACAAAGATTAACCCTAATTTTCTTTCATGGTAAATTTTATTTTATATAACAGTAAAGGTTAGGGATGTACGATTATATTTTTTTCAGCTGCATGCTTCTCATTGCCGATATTAGGGGTGTAACATAATGTAGTTGATCCATGATCCATCTGGGTTTGACATGCATGTGGTCTCCAGATTAAATGCAAAATACAGTTTTATGGCCACTGTTTCAAGTAATTATCACCAAAATGTCGATGCAGAGCTGCCATGAAAAGATCTTAAGTACAATGAGCGACTGATTTGAAAGCTGTCCCCTGAACTCTGATGAAGTTGTCTGTGCTGTGAATGCCCCGGGCCAAAATGACTCCAAAGCACTACATGTTCAACTCACAATACTCCCTTTGTAGAAGTTCACTGAGTTCACTCACTAGAGTCATTAACTGGAAGTCACAAACTGGCTTCAATTTGCATACTGTACTAAATCTAACCTTGTTTTGAACATGCAGAACGTTTTCCTTTTACATGAACACTGACGAATGAAATGTAGTAAATATTTAACATTTCATTTCCACAGGTAAGAACAGGTGGGAAAGTGTCTGTGATAAAGTAAATCTAGTCAAAAGCTCTAGAAAAGCACCTCAGTGGACTTTGAGATAAGTTTACCAAGGTGGAGAATAATGATGGTCAATATCAGTTTTTTTTCAAGTTGTGCTTCTACTTCTTTGTTCATTCAGGTGTTGAAATGAGGAAGATCACCGACTCACACACCCCATCGAGCCGCACAGTGAACACCACCCTCTACTACATCCTGTCCTCCTCCACGGCTCCCCTGCTGGATCGAAGGCTAAGCAGTGAGGAGCGCGCTCGTCTCGAGTCCAGCCTCAACTACGCCGACCACTGCTTCAGCGGCCACGCCACCATGCACGCGGAGAACCTGTGGCCCGAGCGGGTGAGCAGCCCCGCTCAGATCCTGCAGCTATTCACGCTGTGGACTCTGACTCTGCAGAAGAGAGGCTGCAAGGTGCTGGTGGCGGCCGGAGCCCACGGAGCCATGCAGGGCATGGTGCTCAGCTTTGGTGGTCTTCAGTTCACTGAGAACCACCTTCAGTTCCAGGCTGATCCGGACGTGCTTCACAACAGCTACGCCCTGAGAGGGATCCACTACAACCAGGACCTCATTAACCTGGCGGTGCTGCTGGACGTCGAGGGGAAGCCTTTTCTTCACGTATCAGTGAAGCAGCAGGAGAAGCCGGTGAAGCTGTACGCCTGCGAGGCCGGCTGCCTCAACGAGCCAGTGGAGCTGACCTCCGAGATTAAAGGTCACACCTTCCCTGTGATGGTGACCCAGCCCATCACACCACTGCTGTACATCTCCACAGACCTGCGCCACCTGCAGGACCTCCGCCACACCCTGCACCTCAAGGCCATCCTGGCCCACGAGGAGCACATGGCCAACAGGTACCCAGGCCTGCCCTTCCTCTTCTGGTTCAGCGTGGCCTCGCTCATAACGCTCTTCCACCTTTTCCTCTTCAAGCTCATATACAACGAGTACTGTGGCCCCGGTGCTAAGCCCCTCTTCAGGAGTAAGGTATAAACAGCTGTCATGAAACATAACTGGAAACAAAAAAAACTGCAATCTGCTCTGCTCTGCTCTGTTTTTTTTTTTTTTTTTAAATGAGTGTGTGGTGGCAAAGATTTCCTCTCTATCGACTCTCTCTGTGGGTTGGTTTCTCAGTTTTGACTTTCACCTTCTTTATGAATGAACTTCGCGTGGTACATGTTTGGAGCTGGTTGGCATAATAGCCTTGCACACCTCCCCTGTCCCCTCTCACAAAAGTTGATTTCACACTTTTTGTTTTGTGTTGAAGGAGTTGATAAAGTTTTTACTGCGGCTCTTTCCTCAAAGAGGCTATAAGCATTGAAAAATCTGATCTCAGTTCAAAGCAACATTAGAATAGTAGCGTTAATTCCAGATCACAGACCTTGCAGTTACAATTAACCATTTGGTCTATGGTGTCATTTGAGCACACCACCTGTTTTGACTGCACTTCACAGCTGGCATAAAATGTAAAGTATTTCTTGATCACAGTTGAAAGAAGCACAAGAGTTCTTATTTTCTCTCAGATTATTTATACTGCGTTCACATTGTTCTGACTTAGCATTTTTAAGGGGCAGTATCAGTGTTTTTGCATTTCTAATCTAAATCACAAAGACAGTACTTAAATTTAGTGAAGGAACATTTTCCAAAGTGTTATAATTTATTTTAGATTTTCTAATGTTTTGTCCTTCAAGTTTTCAATTATGTAATAGTCACAGTGTAAAAGTCAGTTTACAGAGACTTGTTTGAGCTGATTAGTAAATTCCAGTGGACAGCATGTCTGCTTTTATTTTTGTTAATTTTACATTGTTGTTGTTTAGTTAGGTGTTAGACAGTTGATTTTGAACCTGCACTTAATACATTTAAAGGTACCCTGTGGAGTTTTTGACCACTAGTAGCGCTATGGAGCAATGTTTTGAGAATAGCTCCCCGATGTGTTTACATCTCACTTTGGACACACACATGAAGATGGAGTTGCAACACATCCCTGCTCATGGTTTCTCACCGCTCTACTGCAAATGTGTTATAAGGAGGGCGACGGATTTAGCCTGTTTGTTAGACCTCAAGGATGCATAACGGTGTGTTTTGTTGGGAAACACTGAATGTGAGCGGAACTTTAGTTGGTTACAAGGAACTCCCACAGGGTACCTCTAACGTTGAAAAAATAAGAGCAGCTTTAAGGCTCACTGTAATCATGGCCTAACTAAACAAGATTTCAGTGAGTTGACCTTTAACTGGAATGAAACAATGGAAACCATCAACTCCCTTAAGAGTAGTAAAAAACACAATTCAAACATAATTCAGCTTAAACCTAGAGATGCATATATTGTTTTTTTTCTGATATGCGGATATTTTCAAACTAATACTTTTATTATTTATTTATTATCTAAATATTTTCCCCCGTAATTGCAGAGAACCTCAAGTCTCTCCAATAGTGGAATAAACACTTTGTTATGAGTTCGCCCACTGGCAGATGCAGTTATACAATGCGTTTCAAAATGTGCACATTCACTGGCCAATATAAACGTTTTGCTGCATGTGCGCATATTTAAAGTGTCATCTTATCGGTGTGTCATATAGGCAGAAATGTTCATTTCAAGCTGATAATTTGTTTTGTACCAATACCAATAACTTGCCAATATTATTGTGCATCCCTAATTAAACCTAAAAGACTACAGCGGGCCAAGAAAAGCATGCTTAGGTTATTGCTTTGCAGTAAAGTCACATGAAAGTGATTTGTAGTTAATGAGCTATAACATTGGTCCTGCCCTTTAAAATAATTCTTTAAAGTAAAACTTTATTACACCTTGAATTAAATTTTTGTTGCTCTGATCATCAGAACTATCAGTTTTGATAACGTTGTGCTCACCCAGTTGATTTCTGGAATCTGAGAACACAGCAATATAGTGCAGACGGACTATAAACAAACCCTCAGGTTAGCCAAACTTTTCTGGAGGAAAATCAGTAAATGTATTACCCAAACTGTGTGTTGTAGTTGTGCACACAGAGGTTTCCTGTGCAGTGAGGAAATATTAGCAATGTTTCAGGTGTTCTCACTTTGAGTCTGACCTTCAAGTCAAGTGGTTTAGATAATCTGTTCTATAAACTGGTCTGTGTTGACTGCTCGTGTTTTTTGACCTGCCCAGATCTACAAAAGATTTTTAATAAAAAGATGGAATAAATTTTACTGTTCCTTTAAGTAAGATGATTGTCAGGGATAGACCTGAAGCAAAATGCCTAAATTAAGACTCGGTGTAGTAAGGTGGTGCTGAAGTCCATTATCCATCTGTTGTCATGTAAAACGGCTACTTGTTTACAGATGTCCTTACAAAGAGAGACAATTATGCTGCAGGCTAAACGTTCGTCTCTGATCAGCATGGACTGAGTGCCCACTTTGCCAGAAGTCTTTATCTGCTTTTCTTTTTTTCCTCTTTGTTTTGATGATTTTTTTGTATTGAATTGCTCAATTAAATTAACAAGAAATCTATGGGTTGGCTTTGGCTCTTTACTACTGACCTGTCAAACACTGCTGCGCCTCAATCACAGATCCTCAGCATGTCTCTATTTTTCCCTTTCTCGGTGTCGGTGCAGATGGGTTGGGTCGTGGCACTCAGTTTCCCAGCCATTCTAATCCTAACCTCTGACTTCACTAGGTCGCCAGCAAGAGTGAGGATGGCTGCGACATCAGGAATGCTGCTTGAACACTACAGTGCTATGCACACACATTCAACATGTGGTAGTTGTCCTGCTTGAGCTTTGGCAGCATGGGTGATATTAATATGGGTGTGCTGGTGCTGAATGACATCTGCTGTGGAGTGACACCACCCACAGATCTGCGGTGAGAAGATGTAGAGGCATGGAAATTAAAACTTCTACTACGTCTACTGTACATTGCTCTAAAAACCACATAGGTCTGTAAACTAAGCATCGTTGTCTTTGATCTACTCATTTCCTTGGATATTCGATTGATCTAAAAATGATAGAATGCCCATTACAATTTCCCAGAGTTCAAGTTTATATATTTAAATGTCTTGTTTCGTCCGAGGAACAGTCCTAAACCAAAAGATAATCAGGTTAATAACAAGAGTAAGTATTCAAGTTTTGAGTAAGGACAACTAGTGAATGTTCCAGTTGCATTTTTGCTTAAAAGATTATATAAATAACTAATAGATTCTAAAAAAATGTTTGAATAGTGGTTCAGGAAACATTTGAACTGCGACAATTTCAACGTGTGGCAGAATTCTCTAAAACTAGCCACATTTGAAATCTGATCTAAATGGAAACTAGAAATGAGAAAGTGTCTTAAAATTGCAATCTTTCTAATGGCCAGCAGGGGGTGACTCCATTGGTTTCAATGTAAGTTTATAAAAAAAAACCTACTTCTCACTTGATTTATTACCTTAAATTACCACAGTTTCCTCATGAGTTTATGGTCTCAGTTGCTAGTTTCAAGTCTTCTTCAATACCGTATAATGTTCATTTTGTGAATCATGTTCCCATTTCGCGGAAAATAGAAGATAAAGCAGGGTATGCTTTAGGGTGTGACTACCATGTGACTGACTAGTCACTACCACAGTGTGTCCTCAGATTCACTGTCAGATCCAATCAGGATAGAGGTGTAGCAATGTCAAATCCTCCCCAGCGCCTTTGTCTCATCCTAATATGGTCACTTCTGCTCCAAAAAACCAAGATGGCAACAGCCATGATGCTAAACTCAAAGCCTCAGGAAGAGCGCCCGGCTGAGAAGCCAATTTGACATAGTGGCCAAACTGTGGAATTACAATGTCACGTGATGCTCTGGGGCCCAAAAAGACTTTTCCCCATAAGCTTACACTGTGAAAGGAGTGGCTGTAAAATGGTGGATAAAATTTTTTGAACTCCTGTGAAATGACTTGTTTTGATGTCAGAATTTGATCCATTGGGTTTGATTACATTTGTAAAATCTAAAAGAGCCACATGATTGAATTATTTAATTCCCATTCAAGTTAGCGGAGTGCTAAACCGGAAGTTTGCTGCTCGACCGGCAGAAGTCGCTAGTGTTCCTGCTCTATGGGCTCCACAATGCAGAAGATCCACGTAAATTTAGACCTGGGAAGTTGATCGGTTTTTTGCTTCATGCGCCACTGGGCAACTTTCTTAGGAATGAACAAAGCCCCCCCCCCGAAGCTGTATCTATATTTGTCTCCCCAAAAGTAAAGCCAAAACATCTCGATCACCCCCTGGTGGTGGGCTACAGTATAGGTCATAAACCCCTCCCCCTCCATGTAAGCAAATAGGACATGAGCCAAACTAAAAACTCAAAGTACACGCCAAATAATTTTTTCCCAAAGATGGTTTCTGTCATTTTAGGTAGTTCCCATCACGCTGATGTTTGTTCAAATGTAAATTTTTCTGATCAGTTTGGTTTTAATTAGTTATTTAATGCTATAAAAACAGGGTGTAACGTCATGATTGATAGCTGAGCCCTGCTCGCGATTGGACGGGCAGGTGTATGGGAGAGAACTTGATACTGCGGGTCTGCTGCCTTGTCGCTACTGCGCAGACTCTGGCTCCAAATGACGTCACCAGCGCAAGATGGCAGCTCTCGTATCCAGGATATTTTGGCTCCACTTTTGTACAGTGGGAGGAAGTGGAGACGTGTCGTCCATCTTTATTTATGTCAATGGTCTGCACGTGTGGAATGCATTCTCCAAACAGACTCCAGAAAGTAGTATAAGGGCCTGAATATAGCTGCAAACACCACAGATGTGTAGCTGTTCTCCTTATACTACCTTCTGGAATCAATGTGCATGTCATATTCTGTAGCTTGCTGAAGCATAGTGGACAGAAAAAATCCGAGGTATGCGGACGTCTGCACAGAGCCTACACGTGCACCCTCGGATGATAAAATTTACTCGATTCCTTTATAGTGTTGCAGTTGGTTGCTCAATGTCTTACCTCTGCACCCTGGACAAGTGATAATTGGCCACTCTCTAATTCCACCATTGTAAAGGGGGTTTGGAAACTGTTAGCTGATCTGACAAGTACTTTGTGCTAAACCTGGAGTGTTTAGCACAAAGCCTCTAGCACAGTTAGAGGACTTTTTTCATATAAACCAACATCTGTTAGCTTCAAACCCTTCCCAAAGGAGTTCCCACAATGCAGATTTAGTTGACCATCAACAGATAAATCTCTCTGTACGTCAGTTTTTAAACTGGTTTCGGTGGCAATTTTTTCTGCGCTGGTTCACTGGTAGCGATGCGTTTTAGCAAAGATTGGTTCTCCAGAGCAGAAGAGGGGAGCAACCGTAGTGACGGAGTAGGCTTCAGGATGGGCTACAGGCTACAGCAACTAGAAGTATGTCGGAACTCCGGCTTCACAAGCGCTTCAACAGTGTTTGTGTAATTACTCTCACTGTCAGAAGAGGGAGACAGAAGTTCTGCACTGCAGGTTTAAAGCACACTAAAGACTTCAGTGGTTATAAAAAATGTCAGATTCCTATACATGGGGCTTTGATGCAAGTTGCACTGGTAACAATCATGAACATGACGTTCAGTTGAGATCTGTTTTGTCAGGGACTCAGTATCGCTAGTTCCAGAGGTATTTTTAAGGACTTTCTCTGGTCCTCCCAACGTTTCAGAATTTTAGATTTTCTATTGAAACTTTTTTTCTTTATATCATGTAACACATCCTTTATCCTTTATTTACTTGCCATCATTGCTTCACTAATCAATAAATCCTCAGAGTAAAATCAACCTTGTAACCTTGCTGCAGTGAACGGGGTGAAGCAGTTGCTCAATTGGCCACATCAGGAGAAATTTAAGTTGATTACGACATTGGTTTGATTTCCTTACATTTGGCCAACGGTTTTATCAGTTGCGATCGTACACACTACAGTAATTTATTAGATGTGTAAGCACTGCAAGATCATTAAGTCCAACGAGCCAAGAAACACGAGCAGTCAGATGATCAGACATGTTGGAAAGAGAAAGCAAAGACAAACGATAAAATTATAAAAATAATACCCAAGTTGTGAAAATCTATTTCTTTAAAGGTCCAGTGTGCAGAATTTAGGGGGATCTATTGGAAGAACAGGATACAATATTGATTTTTATGTATTATTCAGCTATGTTTTCATTAGCGTATACTCATCTGAGAATAAGAATCGTTGTGATTTTGTTACTTTAAAATTAATTACTTATATCTAGAGGGAGCGGGTCCTCTACGGTAGCCTTGAATGGACAAAACTGGTTCTAAAGAGATCCTTTTGTGTTTTTAGTGGCCGCTGTAGGTTTTCCTACATGCTTAGAAAGGGAAGGTGAGGTGGTGTGTATTTAGTTGGTTGCCCTTTGTAACCTCACCACTAGATGCCACTAAATCCTTCACACTGGACCTTTAAAATGCTAATTCAACATTCCGTCACTCCGTAAAACTGCTCTGCTCTCTAGGAGTTCGATCATTCAAACATGCTGCACGTGTGGCCACACCCCAATCAGTGATGGCACTGGGTATTTAGCCTTCACTGACTGGTTAGGGGCAGAAGAGCAACATGCTGGAACCCATAAGTTGGCCCATGCGTATTGGCTACCTGTATTTTTAAAGATAGGCTTTCTGAGTAGGGCCTAAGGCTGGGCACCCAGTGTATCTTTGAAACACAATTGTGTCTCATAAAATGCTTCTACTAATCTGATCTCCCAGTCCTGTCATCTAAATTCATATATGGTGAATGAAAGTTGTTAACGGCAGCTTTTCTGTGCAGACGTCCTTATCAGCTGTTCCCCTTTGATTCGAAAAAAAGACATAGTTCTAAGATACAAACACTTATTAAATGTTAATAAGGTACAAATATCTAATATTTTGAGGTGTTTCTATTGTCAGTGTTGATTATTTCCTGTCCGGGTATGTGATTCACATGTTCTGTCTGATTCAGCATATTTGAGGATTGTTCATCTTTTTCACTTTCTGTTTGTGGGTTTTATCCACTCTCTTTGTTTCGTGTGAGCTACTGTGTGTGCCTTAATGAAGAAAAAAGTTAATTTATTGAGCTCATAGCTATAGTCATAATCAGGTTGAATTGTACTTGAATGGTTTGTGATCATGTAAAATTGAAGTACTTTTTTTTTGTTTGGAATTTGTCTTATGTTGGGGGAAATAAATCACTGAATTATTGTGGGAAAATGATGTCTGACAATTTGTTCCATATATTTCTGGGTTTAGAACAGCAATATGTTTTAATCATTTAAGCATATGAAGTCTGGGGTGTACCACTGAAATAATTATAGAAAGTGATCAATTTAAAACTACTTTACCTGCTCAGCAGAAAACAGCAGGCAGATGTAGTTGGAGACTAGCTGGTGAACATAGTGGAGCATTTAGCAGCTTAAGACAGATATTTCCTTAAAATTATCAGGTAAACAAAACGCCACATGAATGTTAGTGGTGCTGTGTGTCTGCTGGATGTATAATAGACAACTGTTTTCTCAAGATAATACTGATGTGATATGTCTGTTATGACAGCTTGTTGCTTGCTGTTGCCCCCAAGTGGCCTAAAAAAAACTACATTAAAAGTTATTGTTGGCCTGACCCTCCATATCAACAGCTGTCCAATCACAGCGCCTGCTGCCACTCTGTGGGTCTGACTCTGACTGCATTTTTAGGTCCGTTTTTTTATTTTTTAAAAACCATGAAATTAAAGAGAAGTGCGTAGGATTTTGGGATATTTGGGTGCAGAAACAGAAATGGAATATAATATTCCAAATGATGCTTTCATAACCACCTGAAACTAAGAATCATTGTGTTTTTGTTTAACACTGGTTCTAGACCCCCTCTGACCACACCAGTAGATGCCACTAAATCCTGCACACTGGACCTTTAAAGCGATCAGATGGAAAACTGTAAACACTGATGCAAAACAAAACCTACATTTTTGAGGCCATTTCCATTACAAAATTCAGTGATTAATTCATGATCGAAAGAAAAAGACTGAGTTTATTATTGTGTCATTTAGAGGCACATTTATTAAATAACAGTAAAAGGAAGGCGATGTAAACTGCTGTTCCAGTCCTGTGTTCATGTGAAGACTAAAGAGAATATTAAGACTCTAATCTCTAACCACCTTTTTACAACATACATGGTCAGTGAGGCAGGTCTGAGGGACACTCCAGGCCAAACGGGTACGAGGAGAGGATGATGGGAATCCTGCTCGGACAGGCCCTGCCAAAACAACAGGGACCACCTGAAGGATCTAGTCTTTGAGTCACAAGGAGTCAGCACTTAACACAAACCACTCAACACTTTAAGATCTCTGCTGGTACACCCTGGGTACCTTGACTGGTGTATGATGTCATCATGACATAGCATGTGACAGCTGTGGAGAAGCTGCACATCAGTGATACAGTGCGGACCGTGGACAGGAGATTGAATGACACGTCACATTTCTAAAAATGTTCTTAGATTTATACTTGAACTTAGTCTCAAGATCATTTCCAGTAGTGTGCTTACATTTGATTCATAGAAGATGCTGAGCATAAAAACCTTACTTAAGCAGGTTCCACTTTTAATGTACACACCTGTGATCTATAAATCTCAAATCAACTTAAACTGACAGCACCTGCCCTCATATAATGCAGCACAAAGGAGGGTTTAGTCAGGAATAAACTTGGACCAAAAGAGAAAATCAAACTTTTTGGAAGACGAGATCACAGCGATGGTAGAGGGGATTGAAGCCAGGCTGAACATTTGATTCAGTGGACTAAACAGTGGGTTGACAAACACAGGAATGTGAGAATGTGTCACTGCTGCAGTGAACGAGGCAGGGCAGAAAGATATAACTGTAGCTGATGTTAAAAAGAAATGGTCTGGCAATTAGTTCCTCCCACCTTTAATTGAAAATTAAAGGTGCTTTATGATAAAGCTCCCCACAGGCTCGGAAGTATGTGTCCCAAACAGCAACACCCCTACATGGCCAGCAGAGGAATCATTTATGTCATGACTTTGCTGAAAGATCATTTCCACATCAAAGTAAGGTTTTATAAGTAACTACTTATACATGTTTTTCTGATTAAGTCATACTTAATATCAAAATTGATCCAGAGTTATAAATGAAGCCCCAGGTTCCACACTTGGGTCACATGATGATTCACTGATGAAGACCATGGCCTATGGTTGAAAAGCTCAGTGGGCTTTTGAGTTGAGATGATTTTGTCACATCATACCACCGCACCAATGGCGATATCATCCATCCATAGAACTTAGTTATAGGGTGTCAACAGTTACTGGTGTCCTCCTGGTGTGTGCCCTGGTAGGTAAGGTCATGTAAAGGCGAGGCTGCTGTTCTCAACAGGATCTCATGATCTACCCCAACACTGATTATCAAATGAAACTGTTTGAAAATGATCATATGTACTCAGTATAATCCATGTAATGGTATTCTTTGGCTTTAAACATGTTGTTTCCTGTATTTAAAATGAAGATGTTCCAGAGGCCAGTACCACTAACCATCTGTCATCACCATGACACATACTCTTCTCAAGATGCATTTGTGATGTCACAGTCATGACCTAATCACCACTGCATTTCCACTGGCACTTAAGAAACCAGTTTTATTCCAAAATAAGATACTGTAAACCAATGAGAGCCTTGCTCACAAAGGGACTGTAAAACCGATTATAAAGTGTTTTAAAGTAAATCAGAGTGAGCTGATGTGTGTAATACAACTGCTCAAAAACATGATGAGGTTTTGTGAAATGTGCGCCTCAGTTTTGATGATATTGATGAATTATGTGCAGCCTTACAAAAAATAGAATAGTATACTTTGGAATACGACTTTTCAAACATTTTATGGCACCTGTAGTGAAAAAAAGAACATCATTACTGGGTACCTCAGCTTCAACATGTTCCTAGTGACAGCAGTTCAGCAGAGACACTCACTTTGGTAGAAGTCTAATCAAATGACATACAGACTATCCATAGCTTTCACACTTTTCAGGGTCTCCAGCCTGAAATATACCTCTGCCTCAACATGTCTCTATAGGCACTTATGGCCGTCACTCCTCTTGTGCATAGTCTCTGCTATTTAGTGTTGCAGCAGTGATACTACAGTGATCAGGAGAAAATGTGTCTGCATTCAACATCCCCACAAAACTATTAAAACATGACTGAGTCGTTGAATCATTACAATTAAGCTGGATCCCGTTTCATGTTCAACGTGTTCATGTTGTCATGTAGAGACACTGTGACACAGAAGTATAAATCAGCCTCGACCTGGAAATGACACTTTTCCTGCTACATGAGGTTTAACGTGTCATATTATCCTCATCATATTTATCAGTGTGTTTGGACTCCATGCTACCATCCAGAACCTTGTAAAAACAATCTGTTTTCAGGCCAGTGGTTCTTAAATGAGTACAGTGAAGTTGTTTTTAGGGAAGTGAAGTCTGATTTTGGGAAATAAGCCTATGTGCTGCGCCAGAGGAACTTCCTCCTGAGCTTCATGTCTGTGTTCCCAGCTCTAGCTTAGCACAAAGACAGGAAGCAGATATAAAACAGGTCTGTATCGAGTCAAACAGTCTTTTGGGTTGTTGCTTTCCTCCTAACTGCTCATGGAGTTAGGCTGCCAGTGCAATGAAAAATATCACCAGGACAAATGTCTGAACATGCTATGCCTGATACACGACTCTCATATCGTGGTCCTACATCGCCATCTCCTGGAACATTTCAGTCACTGAGCACCTCATTAAGTTCACACACACACACACACACACACACAGGTTTGCGCAGCTATTCTTGTTGGGACATTGCATTGACTTCCATTCATTGTGTACAGCCTAACCCTAACCCTAACCCTTACCCTGACCCTAACCTTAACCTTAACCTCAATTCATACCATCGCTCTAAACCCAACCAGGACGTCAGAAATTAAGTTTTGCCGCATTAGGACCGGTCTT
>JBBPCS010000480.1:89121-142362 GCA_037974645.1 Hollardia meadi | reverse complement strand
CCCCCCCCCCCCCCCCCCCCCCCCCCCCCCCCCCCCCCCCCCCCCCCCCCCCCCCCCCCCCCCCCCCCCCCACAGTTTACAATTATATTCTTCTGGATCAGCCACAAACTGTTTCTCTTGCTTTTGATCTGACGCCGCTCTTCTGTTGAAGTCTGTGTTGTCATATTACAACATTTATGAGGACCGTAGGAGATAATAACCATAATACCTGTCAAGTCACCAGAGCTTTTATGTAACTCTTGATTTTACCTCCCTCAGTTATGGGGCTATAACAGTGACGCTTTATTGGAACTGAAAAAGGAAACATTGGCACTGAAACAAACTTAACTAACAAAATGATTACATTATATTTTGCTGTTTTTTAATGACAATCTTCTGACTTCTTCTTCATGTCTCTTTTTTCAATTTTTACACTGTCGGTTTTTTTGTGTTTAAATATCCGTGTTATAGGGTTACTTATTTGTAAGTGATAAAGCTCATCTCAGTGCTAATACAACTTTTTCCAATAGGCTACCAGTGTTTCAATGCCAATGTTCCCCTTTTCAGTTTAGGTTTCGTTTTCAATGCCAGATTCTATTTTCAAAAGTCACTGTTCTAATATTATCACAATTTGGATTTGGTCCGACTTTTATTAATTGGATTAAAATATTACATAAAAATCCAAAGGCAGCTTTAATGACCAACGGAATGATCTCACCTCTATTTGACCTCACTAGAGGTACTAGACAGGGTTGTTCGCTCTCCCCTTTATTGTTTAACATCGTACTCGAACCACTGGCCATTGCCATCAGATCAGATGTGAACATCAGGGGTGTGGAGGGAGGTGGGAAGGAACATAAATTATTACTGTATGCGGACGACATTTTAACACTGATTAAAGACCCTTTGAACTCTTTACCACACTTAATGAATACAATACAGTCTTACTCTAAATTATCAGGGTATGAAATTAACTGGAGAAAATCAGAGGCCATGCCTATCTCCGGCACATGCCACTCAAGTTTAGCTTCACGTTTCAATTTCAAATGGATCATGAACGGCTTCTCATACTTGGGAATAAAATTAAGCCAGGAAATAGAGGAACTGCCCACACTGAACCTGGAGCCTGCACTACAAAAAGTTAAAAGTAATCCAGACAAGTGGGGAAAACTGAAGCTCACGTTACGGGGCAAGATCAATGTCATTAAAATGGTTGTTGCACCCCAGCTAAATTATATAGCTATGATGTTGCCTGTTGCCATACCGCCTCATGTTTTTAAACAATATGACTCAATAATTAAAGAATTTTTATGGGAGGGGAAGAAACCTAGGATTGGATTTAGCAAAATGTGTTCCCCAAAGGATAAAGGAGGGTTGGGCTTACTAAACCTGAGGTTATATCATATTGTGTTTGAAATTGCCAAATTAGCCAGGCACTGAATCAAGGAAAATAAACTGGATTGGGTTGATATTGAAAATAAGATGTGTTCCTCATTTACCCCTATAGATAGGCTATCCCATTCTCAACATAGCTCCCCAAACCCTATCTTGTCTCATTCGAAAGTGGTTCGAACCAGAATACATGAGATGTTAAAAAATACCACATTATAGACAACCTTACTCTTCTATATGGCATAATCCAACAATTGTTATTGGGAAGACACCAATATACTGGGGGGGAAAATGGCACCTTAATGGGTTATGTCATGTTAGTGGCTTGTATCAAGACGGTTTGTTTATGTCATATCTAGACCTGATAAGGAGATACACTCTTACAGGGAAAGAACACTTTTGGAAATATCTCCAAATTAGGAGCTGTCTTACTCAGAGAATTCAGCATCTGGACAGTAACCCCATTATGGACTTCTTCAAACTGCCAACGGAGCGCCTTCGTGCCTCTGTCTTTTACAGACTGTCAAATGGACTGCTCAGTAATAGTTGTGATAGTTTGAGAATAATATGGCAGACAGACCTGGGATGTACACTGGATGAAGAGGAGTGGTGGAAAATTTTGTCTGACAATGGTAAATATGTCAGGGAATCCAAAGCCAAATTCACTTAGTATAAAATAATACACAGGTATTATTGGACACCAACCAGACTACATAGGATGGGTTTATTAACCAATAACTCATGCTGGAAATGTCAAAAAGAAATGGGCACCTTTTTGCACTGTATTTGGGACTGTCCACATATTCAACCATTTTGGAGCAAAATTCTTGGACACGAGTAAGTGGCTTGGTAAGACGCTGCCAATGTCTCCAAGAATGTGTTTATTAGGAGACAGATCACAAGTACATAATGTGTCAAGAGAAGAATTCTCAGTTGTTATGGCTGGGGTAATTACAGCTGCTAGAACAATACTCAGGTATTGGAAATCAACTAAACTCCCAGAAATAAAAGAATGGGTCAATTATATGACAAAAACTGCCTCATATGAATCCATGTTGACCAGGATGACTGACAGAAACCATGCTAAGGGACCAATCTGGGGGGATTTTTGGAATTATATGACACTGTCGGAAAATCCTGTAATGTGATTGTTGCTTTGCCTATTTTTTTTACATCTTATTTTATTTTACTTATTTATTTTATCTATTTATTTTTATCTCAATTAATTTATTTTTTCCGAGAATTATGACTTGTGTTATGCCCTCTCTCTGTCTCATTTGGTTAACTTGCCATGTACCAACCCATTCAAAATCAATAAAAATTTTAAATATAAAAAAAAAAAGATTACAAGGTTACCAAGCTAACTTGAGCTTCCAGAAATGAAGGTTTTTTTCAGACTTTTTAATTATGTCGCCTCCTTGGTCGCTTCGCTCTCCATTTATTATCTTGTCATGCTGTAGCTATGCACTCACTGACAATGGATAGAGGTGAACTATGAAATCACAAATATCTGCAGTTGCCAGATACTTAAGGACTGACTGGCTGACAGACCATTAATGTAACTCTTCACATTAGCGACTGATGAGTAGACTAACAAACTCCATTGAAAAACTCATTGTATTTACTGGAAAACTAATTGACTGAGAAGCCATCCTATGGCCTATGTTGGTCGTGCACAGATGTGTATCACAGTATTTACATTCCCTCCTTCCCTTCTGTGTATCAATATTCCTCTTTGTCTCTTGTCCTTGTCCACTGAACATGTCAAAATACATTTTAGATGAGACTAAGCTGTGTGCGCTGCCTGCTCCTCTTTACAAGAAGAGGATGTACAATCAAGTACAGATAGATAGAGCGGAATTGGGGGAGGAGGCAGGGATGAGAGGAAGAGCAACATACAATAACCCTCCTGATGTTTCTCCAACATGAAAGCCTTTTATCAGGACAGTTGTGGTTAGAGTCCAGCTCAGGCTCACTTTATTTTTAGTAAAGAAAATACATTCTGGATGAAAGAGTGACAGAAATACAGCCGAGAAAACAGACTGCAAAGTACTTCTTTCATGTTGTTTCTTTATTTTACCATTTTCCTAATGGTCATGGTACTGAGTATACTTTTTTTTTCTGGCTGACAGAAACAGAATAAAGGAAGTGCTGAGATGAAATGACGGAGTAATGGCTGATAAAGTGCACCATAGTCCATGTTTTCCCAACATGCAGCTCAACATCACAGCTGAGCCAACATCCCTCTAACCCTACAGACTTCCTGTCGCTTCCTGTAGGAATATGTCACTCATGTGTTACTGTTAAAACATGTAAACCAAAGCTTAGTTTTGAGTGTTTTTCAGTGCCAAGGCTGTAAGACTGACAGCATGGGAAAAACTAGAAAAGTAGCCTATAGGTATCATAATGTTCATTTGAACAGTTAACTTTCAGTGAACATAATCATAAACAATCATAACAAGGAATCAAGGTCATTTGTTTGTCCTTGTACAACATTGTGTTGCACAATGAAATTAAAGTTTATAGTCCCCTTCCTGCTATATATAGCAGCAATCACAACGTTTCACCCCGTTTTTATAGGATCAAATAACTAATTCAAACCAACCTGATCCGAAAAGTGAACACTTGAACATACATCAGCGTGGTAAGAACTACCTAAAATGACAGAAACCATCTGAAATCTGCTGTATGTAGTTCTGGGGTATCTGACTGACATCAGTAGTGCGTAATCTCTGGTTAGAGTTTTGTGGCCTTGAGCTCAGACCTCTGGTTTCCCTCCTGCAGACCCTGCACTTCACCAAATACTCATGTAGTCAGTGAGTCATTCAGGATAACAGGATCCAAATGTATCTTTTTAACATTACAGGGACTATGGCTGTCTCTCCTGACTCAGAGGGTCGCCTTTTTATCACAGACAGCTCTGGTAATTGCAGAGATAGGCTGGCATGTTTTGAGTTCAACGTGTGTGTGTGTGTGTGTGTGTGCGTGCGTGCGTGCGTGTCTGTGCGTGCGCACTTGTTCCCTGAGAAAGAGAATGAACAAGTGAGTGAGCAATGTTGATGAGAGTTAAAACCATAAGCATGACAGCTAAGTTAGCCAAGTTGGGAGTCCGCCAGTCCAGTGTGTGTGTGTGTGTGCCAGCAAGGGCATAAGCTGCACTAATTGGCCACAGGGTTTGACCTTGTCTTGAATCTAACAGGAAGAGACCGTTTGGAAATCTGTGTTACCAGGGATCTTAAATATTGACACCCACACTGGTGCAGCACATGAGTCACAGATTTTAGTGATATCACTATTTGTACTGGCTTTTAATTTCATGCATTTCACATTGTGACAAAAAATTCTGTTATTGATGTAAAGTTGGGGTCTGACGAAATGCTACTATGTGTCAACCAATGAACAATATCTATTGATATCTTCATATCTATTGATAGCTGCTGTAGGGGTCCACCTGATGTGATCTTGTTATTAATGGGATATCTGTATAAGATTGTCTTGTGTCTCATCTATCTAAATGTACCACCTCAGGCCTAAATGAGATAAGCAAAAAAAAGAAAAAGGAAAACGATAAAGACCACACCTCTTGATTGTGAGCTGTGGCAGCGGGTGATGGGCCCTAAACAACTGTTTACATTGCACAATGTCTGGCTGAAGAATGCATTTTTGTGCACATGGTAAACACTGTTTAGGCTGAAGGGTGCTGCAAATATAGAAAAAGGAGGGGCCTCTGTACTTTCGAGAATTGTATCTGTGCCTACTTATCAACAGGATGAATGACACAGATGCAGTCGAGGGAACCGCAGAGGGCAGAGAGGGAGGGATGGACTGAAGATCTGTAATAATGCTTGTGTTGGTTAGTTCACAGGAGATTTTTCATTGTTGTCTCCCAATCTCATCCCGACCCATGTCTTCCTGCATTGTTTATTTACCCGCGTTTATTTTTATCCAGCTGAGAGCCCCGTGTTTGGCTTGGGAGGAGGGTAACAGTGCTTCAGCCCTTTACACATACCTCGAAACCCTCTGTACAAGCAGCATGTGTGCATTCCTGTTCGTGCTCTCCATCTGCATAAGTTCATGAGTAATATCTGTGTGTGTAGACGGTGTCGTCAAAACTGTGGACCCCCAGCTCCATAACAGGGAATTGCATCCCATTCATCCATTAAACCTCCACCATAGGGACCCGTGTGACCTGTGGTATCTTCGGCCTCCCTCTCAGCTGCTTGGAACGAAAACAAAAGAGCGAGAGTGAAGAAAGTGTGGGAACAAGAGACAAAGAGGGAGAGAAGAGAAACATGTGCTGAACAGTGAGAAAAATAAAAAATAAAACACAGTCAGACCGCTTTATTAGCTGGCCCTCACATAGCTACAGAAAAGCACTAAAAGTGTTATATGGGACTCCAGAGGATATAAATGTTTCACCTACAGGTGTTGTTTTTGCTTAGCCCTGGCCTTGAAGTCAACCTTGTGTTAGGCTGGGTGCTTTCTGCTTTTCTCATGAAGTCCACCTTGTCATGATTAAGAGGCATTAGACATGTGGGATGCATTTGATGTATAGTTATAAAGCTAAGCCAGGTAACTCTCAAAACTGACATTAAATGAGTCCTGCAGGTTTGAGAGACCATCTGCATTTTTTGACTGCCAGACATACATAAAAAAAAGTTTATGTTAGTCTTGAAGTTATGTTTCTGTCAAAGTTCAGCTCTTTCCGTGGGTGCACAGAAGGTGGCATATTTGAATCTCAGATGCCTTGCTCGAATTCTGAAGGTCGGCGCAAAAGTGTATTGTGGTAACTACAACAGAAATCCTCCCCATGCCTGCATGTAACCCACTTGAAAACTTTCCAAACAATTTCTCTTGGAGTACAGCTGCAGTCAGCCAGCATTTTCAATCTTGAGAGAACCAACATGCTCCCCACTTCCCCCAACCCATCTAACCCTTTGAAATACAGAAAGTTACACAGAGTGGGCAAGAGCAATAGTAATTTTCCTCCCATGTTAACCATAAGGGCTTAAGTTAACAGGTGGATGCATGTGAGATTATCCAAAAATAGATGTGATTGCGCGACCCACAGTCCCAACATGCTTCCATATGAAACTGTTGAAAAAACGTCCTTTCCTCCTCTTTAGAATGATTTTAATTGACTCAGATGGCTTTTAACATGCATTCCTTTTACCGTTCATGTATTTGGAATTTGAACAGAAAACAGGTGTAACACATAAAGATATACCATATTAAAATTCTCGACAAGCATAAGCTTTGAGGGTAGTGAAGGACTCTGCTAGAGAGGGGTGGAAGTAACTGTTATTACAACATGTACGACTGCTCAAATAAGCATGGCAGTAGTTGGTGCTCTTGCTTTGTCGTTTGTTTTGTAATCTTATGTGTCTGTACCACTTTGTTGAATGAGTCTGTAGTGTAGCAGCATCATATTGATGCTGAAATACCTGTCGAATCACCATTGTTCTCGCAAACGAGAAAAATTGCCCCCTGGGACTTTATTTCTGTGCTCTTTTCACTTCAAGGCCCGCTGTATTCTTCTATAAGTCACTCGCTGATGATGGTGATGATGAAAGCACTTAAGGTCACGGCCAGCATCAGCTTTTGCTGCTGATTTGTTGCAGCTTTCATCAGTGCTCCCTGATTGGCAGTCCCAAGGGAGCATACAGAATGGGGAGACTATTAAGCCTAAGACTAACCATCAAAGGAAATGCTGAACGAGTGCTGTATATGTAACCAAGGAGCAGATATGGTTCAATCAGTATTTCACAGACGTAGTGACGATCATGTCTTAGTACGTGCTCTCAGTGAACTATGAGTTCTTCCTGTATAAAGCAAGACTGTGTGCAACAGTTGTTGTTTTTGGCCGTCTTTCTCATTGCACAGTGTTACATAAGTGACCCACTGCTTCATACTTCACACATATTCTCAGTTCGCTCTTCTTAGTTCAATTCTTGGGAGGAAAGAAAAAGCGCAGCACACACATGACATGGCTTATTTGATGTCCGTATAGCAAACAGCAGACATACAATGCAGAAAGAAGAGTAATCATGGTACAGTAGTGTGTTGCTGTTGCTTTTTAAAAATGGAATTTAAATACATTCTAACACATAATTGACTTTATTTGAATATAATGCACATAGCCTAATCCTAAAATATGCTGTGCAATTAATGTTTTGTTTATTTACAGTGCCTCAGCCGCCTCCCTGTGATAAGCTAATGATACTCGAAGGTTACTGTGGTGTTTTAAAGTCAGCAGTTAGCTTCACATTTATCAATGATTTTTCCACGATTAGTTGAATCAAAAATGCTTCCTCATATGACCTTTCAGACAGTTTGATGTGTTTCTGTCCGGCATGGCTCGCTAGCTTCCTCCATTTTTTATTTGTGATAGCTAAGAGAACAACAATGCCCAAGGTAAGTCACATGGCAACAGGGCATGCAGTGGTTTATTTCCATTGGTGACCTCACTCTGTACGTTACACTATGATTCTGTCACAAAGCGTTCTCAAACCCAAAGGTTTGCCAGGGTGAAACCAACATTTAAACCCAATATTTCTACAGACTGCATTGCCATTGCTGTGGCCTATGTTGATGTTTCAGCTCAAAGTGAATGGAGCAGCACAGTCTGTGCATCAGACATCTATGAGAACCTTTAAATTATGCAAATTGCTGCTATATAACAGGAAAACATTAACATTGAATTTTCCTGTGTGTATGAAGTGTGTATGAAGTGCAGAAGAGCAATGGGTCATATCAGTATATTATAGCCATTTTGTTACCACAAATAACATTTGTGTAACTTTATTTTCATATACTGTATTCACACATAGATTGAATCACTCTCAAACACACTGTCACAGGCTCTCACAAACACTGCCCTCACACACCCGCTTCTCACACTAATAACATACCAAGGCTGCTACCTCACCCTCTGGTTATGCTTCTTAGAACCCACAGCTCTTAAGCCATGCGTTGAGAGGAAAGAGCTGTGCATTATCCATTAGCTATGCTTCTTCTGACTTTGATGGATCAAAGAGCATGTAAAGAGCTGGAGGAGCCAGGGACAGTGCAGCAAAACAAAACGGACAGAGAGGAAGAGGACAGAGGGCTGGCAGATGGAGATGGAGGGAAGAGAGCAGGGAAAGGGAAGGAGGAGGGGTAGGGTGGGGTGGAGACATGGAGGAGAGGGTTATGGGGGTCATGGCCCTTTGAGTGTCGCCAGCTGGACCCACTTGAGAGGAGGCCATGGAGGGCAGCACTATAGGAGGAGCTGGGGGACAAGTGTATAGAACAGACTGTATAGAGAAAAATGATTAAACAGACGTAATGTTCATGATAGTTTTGATCATTTCGGTCACTTTGAAATCATGCTACTCTTCTTGAGCTAATTGAGTATTTACTTTGCTAATTCCAGAGCAAGTTAGAACAAGCTAGTCATGAGTCCTCTTCTTTTCAACCTTCCCTTGACCTTCCAGTTCTAAGACAAGTTCAAAGACCATGAAAGGCCATGAAGATGCAAGAACAACAGTGGAGGTTCAAAAAGGAAGGTGGAATGAATGAAAAGATTCCAAGAAATTTTTTTGTATAAAGTTGGAAGGGCGAGAGGAAGACAAACAGGAAGGTGTTTATTAGAAAGTAAAAGAAGAAAGGCTGAGGAAGTATTGAGATTGAGAGAATAGGAGGGGCAGGGGATAAACTAAGGAAGAAAGAGGTTGAGAAAAATTTAGTGAGATTCTAGAAAAAAAGAGATGGGAAAAATGAGGAATAGGTAAAAAAAAATAAAACAAGCAGCAACAAGTGAGGAAGTGGAAAGTACAAAAGTTGTGAGAAAGATGGATGACCTACGTTAAGAGGAAAGTAGCAGGAACACAAAACCGAAAAGCAAAAACACAACTGAAGGAGGAAGTGAACACATGAAAAATGGAAGGAGAAAGTCAGGAATGAGGGGAAAAGAAGAGAGAAATTAAATTACAGATAGAGTGGTGGAGAAGATGATGGGGAAAGGAGGCAAGAGGGATGAAAAGAGAAGGAGAGTGATGGGTGGAGGTCTATTAGCAGGAAGTTAGTGCACAATTGTTGGCCTGGGGAGATGGAATCTGGTGTGGTGTGTTTGTTCTGGCTTAGCGGGCGCCCTCAGCAGGCCCCTTTACTGGGCACTGGAAGAGAGAGATGTAGAAGAATAAATGGAAGAGAAGAGGAAAGATTGGAAATGAAGAAAGAATGGATCAATGAGCAGTGTGAAATCGCCAACCCAGGTAAAGCTTGATTCATGCGGCATACACAGTTACAATTGGGTAACTGTAGTCATAATAACTGGAAGTTTGAAACTATGTGGACTACTTCCAGGACTGGCTGAGTGAGGACAAACAGGACAAGCTGGTTTTGATTTTTCTTGTTAGGAGCTATTTGATTTGCTGCACATTAGACAATAACACCAGATTTCATCATGAGTTTTATGGCACGGCTTTTATTGAATGTTGTGCACACGACACAACAGTGCGACACAAGAATGAGGTGTCTGCTGACCCGGTGGTCAACAGTACTTGCCAGACCTCCCAGTTTTCCCAATTTACATCTTGTTTCTCTTGGTATCCTCATGGGATAGCAGATTCACTTAAAATATATATTTCTTTATCATCACTGCTTTGTAAGTAAACATGCAGTTATTCCCATTCTGATTGATAAAGTCATTCTGAGAGACTGAGAAAAAAGCAGGCCAGACATTTTAATTCCAGACATTGTTTAACATGCATACAGTATCCTCTACTTACTTGTTACTTGAAGATGGAGATATATTGCATTCTCAGTTATACAAAATCACTAGAATTCACAATATTGGGTACAGTATAATTCCTGGTTTGAGTGTCATAAAGGTGGTTAATTAACCGAAAGGCATTACAGCCGTCTTGGTTTATTGGAGCCAGCAGTGACCATATTTGGACAAGAGCGTGGAGCTGGGGAGAATATGCATTGCTGTTTTTTGACTTTATGGTTTATATTTGTTAGTTACTTCCTATGTCTTATTATGTGAGTTCTAGATTATTTCCTGTTGTATTTTGTAGTCCCTTCCTCTTGTATCTTGCCCTGCTTTACACTCACCTGCGTCTTGTTAGTCTTCCCTTCCTTGTGTATTTAAGTCTGTGCCCTTCCTTTTGTCTCTGCTAGTTCATTGCATGTTACCATGTGTGACTTTGTCCCAGCCTTCCAGTGTTTCTTGCCTCTTGTGTTTTTGGACCTTATTTATGTTTTTGGATTTTTGCCTTTTGGATTTGTTTGCTTCTGTAAGCCTTTTGTTTTATCAAATAAATACACAGGTCCAAACCCCTGTTCCCTAGTGTTTCCGGCATGAGCCCTGACAGGTAACAATCACAAGGTAGCCACGACCTGAAACGTACCCTGCTTTATTGTTTATTTTACTCTAAAGGGGACCATAAAATTAAATGCTGTATTGAACACTTGAAAATACAGTAGCAATTGAGACCATATTAGGCAAGGCTTTTTACTGAGGTAATAAATCAAGAGAGAAGGTTCATTTTCTTGTTTTCATTCTCATAATTTTACATACAATCGATCTACTTGTTGCAACCTGTGGAGTTACTCCCTGCTGGGGTTTAACGCACTTCTGCATTGACTTGACTTTTCACACCATGAAGCTCTGTCAATATTTTATGTCATCAATAGATGGAGGGAAGGTAAGAGACTGAAGAGAGTGAGATAAATAGAGAGAGGAAAGTCATGGAGAATATGGATAGCCCTTTATTCAGCAGAACACAGCAGATATGAAGTAGCCACGGGTGTCAAAATATGAACAAGGTGGCAAGAGGGAACAATCCAAGTGTAATCCAAGGATTTCACAGGATCCCAGGAAAATGGGAAAATATTGTGGCAAGAATTCCCAAGAAATGGGGAAGGAAAGGAAGGAAACCAAGACTCAAAACCTGGTGTTCACCAACTGTAGATATGCCACATATGCAGTCTATGCAAATATGAGTGTCCTTCACTGACACTCAACATCTATCTGCTCACTATTGCAAGCTGGTCTGCCCAAATGCTTTGGCTAAATGTAAAATGAAAGTAACGATTGAAAGACTGGCCTTTGTGCTGGCTATTCCCAGAAGAAAGAACACTGTGAGGAGCAAAAGAATGAAAGTCAATAGAGTTTTAACAGTAAAGAAAGGGAAGAGTTCAGCTCACTGTCTTTTTAAACAGGCACTTTTAGATGTGCTATATCCAACCACAAGGTATTGTTTCACATGCTCAGTTTCAAGAAAAAAAACTTTAGCCAGAGGGAGTTAAGAGAAATTAGAGCCTGACCCAGCCCACATCTAGTCCGGACTCAGGTCCAGACTGGGAATAAAAAAGAACCACAGAACAGGATAAGATTCTTTTCCCTACGGAGATGGGGGAAAAAAACATAAATTCTCATACTCATACTGACTCATACAGGAACATTGTCCAGTTAGTCATTTGATAGCCGATTTTCAACCTGAACCTGTTTCCTGTGACTTCTGTCCAACACGGCAAGCCTCGATTTAGCTCATTATCTGTTCCTCTGCCTTCCTGTTGATGTCTGTTGTTACGTACAAGCAACAGTAGAAGACTGAGCTTGATGCTAAAGAAAGAAGGGAAGAAAGAACGATGAACACAAATTGTACAGCACACACACTGTGGTGACACACCCCCAGGTTCAGGGCCTGTGTAACTTCCGTTTTGTGCACAATGAGATATACACAAGCCCTTGCCCTTTTCCTGTATCCAAATAAACAGTCCAAAAAGGGCTATGTAGAGGGAAGACTGATTTACTGTATGTGTGTGTGTGCATGTGTGTTTGTTGCGTGTGTTACGTAAGCATGACTGTTGCCCTCAGCTCCCTTCATTAGGGCTCCTGCTTCCTTTGGTCACAGTTCATTGACCTGTAGACCCATAACAGACATGGGAATTAGATGTGTCGCTCAGTATGTTTCTGTCCCAGTCCTCGTTCAGCTGTGTTGCTGTGGATTTGGCTTCACATTTGCACACACTTAAATTTTGGAAACATGCTCTCAGACGTGAGCTGTACTTTTATTTACTTGGCACTTAGGAGCATCTAAGTAGTTTTACAGACAGTGTTTGTGCTCTATTCATCATCATGTGGCTCTGTGGCCTCCCCCAGTCTGGCCTCAACAGGCTGCACCGTTAAGCTGTCTGATAGATGGGCAGCATTCCCAGCAGTAATTGACAAATTGAGATACAAGGTTTAAATATCATAATTGTTTGGCAGTTACTGATAGGCCAACACATTCATGCGCAACATTACAGATCTCTCGCCAATCGTGAACTGAGAGGATTGATACCATTTTGTGTCTGTCGGTGCAGTATGGAGCCTAAAGCTCACGAATTAATATGTTACATCTCTTTTGTTTAAATAATAAAAAAACCTTAATGTATCAACAGCAAGCTGTGGTTTTTACAAGGAGCTAGGTGCTGGAACTTGTCGTTGGCCTAAGCTAGCACTCTTGTGACAAGCTAACATTACTGTGAGGCAGCTGCATATTTAGAACTCAACAAAAGGCCTCGCCTTTATCCGCTATATTTCCATCTGTGGTGCAGAAAGTGCTAGTTTTCACGGTTTTTTCGTTGGCAAATAAAACAGCGTAGCCTAAATGAGGCTAATAGTCCCCTGGCTTAAGAATCATATTTAACAGACAGATAATGTTATAGCCTTCTATCTTCTTATATAACACTTGGCCATAATGAAAATAAACTGTATGTCCTTGGGTGTTAAGGTGGACTTTGTTTATTTTTGGTGGATTTTTTAATCTCTATCCTTTTGCCTGAGGAGGCATTTGATTTTTTTTATTTCCCAAAATCTGACTCCTTCCTTCTGTCCTGAAGCAAAAAGGATGGATTTTGTTTTCCGTGTGTGTGACAGTCTTGTATTCACATGTGGCTGTATTTGTGTGTTGCAGGTGACCTCTGCATGCATCCCAGCTCCCTCCAATGATCTGGTAAGTCCCTTTTCACCCATTTCTTTTCCTTGAGAGTGTTCTGTATAAAAGACTAGTTTTCCCGCTTCGTCTAGCCTTAGTTACAAGGCATGTCTTCCCAAAACCACTGTATGGTTTCCTCATGCTGAATTCCTTTTTGGGAAACCGAGCCCTCAACCCACTTTGAGTTTGGTTCATTCCTGGAGCGCTGGATTCCAGTCCAGAAGAGAAAAAAAGTTGATGTTGCTACAGGAAGTAGTAATGTTTGTCCATAAGAGAGTCTGTTTGTTTAATTAACTCTCCTTCCTTTGTAACCCCTCCTCTTCTCTCCCCCTTCTCTCCTCCTCTTACTCTCTCTCTCCTCCCTTCAACATCCTCTCTTTGCCCTACATCCTCTTCACACCCTTCTCTCCTCTCTTCTTCTTCTTATCCTGTCACCACTCCTTCCTTGCGTCCAGCAGCGTAGAGGGACCGCTCCTTCTCGACACACCCAGCACCTGGTGAGCACACTTTAACCTCCCATCCTCTCTGTGTCCTCCTCACCCCCATACTTTTCTCTGTACCTTCCCTTGTCCTTCCCCCCATGTCCCCAGAGTCATTCTATCTATCTTGAAAATTTCCAAATCTGTCAGGGATAAACTGTTTGTAGCTTCATTGAATTTTATTTAGCACATACTAAACAAACCAAAGTGATAGCAATGCCAGACACACTGTGAGTCTGTGGAAATAAGAAACAATCTCTATACCGTGTGACTCCTAAAGGCTGTAATGTTAATTACACGCCATAATGGGAAAGCGTTAGGCTCTTGGGAACTGAATGTATTCAGCAAATTTCATGGCAATCAGCACATCAGATTTTATGTTTCTTGTGTCAAATTGGGAGATCTGGCCTGATGGTGGCACTGGAAAAAAGGTCAAGATTCCTTCTGCCTCTAAAGAGGGTATGAAGGAAAGAGTTTGGGAACCCCTGGTGGTGCTAGAGGATAGGTCAGGTGTGGACTGTGCTCAGCAGGTGAATAGGGTCTGCCCCAATACACAAACTTATGGTCGTGAGCACTGAATATGCCTTCCTGCTGTCCGCAGTAGGCAAGGGTGTCCCACGTCTGAAGAATGGCAGCACACTAATACCAATGCCACTTCAGAGCCAAGTGTATCCCACAATACACCACTGTTTGCTGTGCCGCACCTTTAAGTTGGTTTTAGGACCAACAATTATCAACAGACATGAAGAAGTTGATTCTGGACTAACATTAATAACAACATTAATAATGTCCAAACACTACACACTTATGGCAAAATCTTCAAAGATGATTATGACTTTTATATACCAAATCAGTTCTTCTTAATGAGTGATAAGAGTACAACCACATAACTGAAATTGGAAAAATAAATATTACACAGGGAAGCATGACATGTATTTTTACCGATAACCAATAATTACCTACTTCTCAGGGCCGTTACCGACAAGATAACCAATAATTTCACATTTTTGTATTTTAAAAAGAAAAATAACCTGTGGTTTATGCACACCTGATGGTGAGAAGGGCTAAGATGTAGTGAGCAAAGATTTGTTGTGTTAAGACTTTTGCCTTCCTCTCAGCAATCTTTGCAGAACATGTATTGATAATTACAATCATGTTGTCTTTCTTTGAAACTGTAAAAAACCTCAACATGTTTGCTCAATGAAAGCAATTTGGCTTTGCATTATCGGCTCAATTTATTAGCTATAATTTCATTATAGCCGATCACTGATCATTTAAATTTTCCATTATCAGGCTAATAATTGATCTGTCCAATAAATAGTCTGCATCTATAATATTAAATATCATATTCTTTTATGAATGATTTAGAGTAATATTCTTTTCCTTCCCTGGAAATTGTGGCAGGTAGTTGCTTTATGAATTCTACTCCTCCTCTCCTCTCTGTTCTGTCCTTGTTTTTCATCTGATTGTGACCGTGGACAAATGCTGCATGTAATCCTATTTATTTGGTTCAAAATGTGGAAATCAAATTAATCCAATAAAGCATCTGACCATGTATTTTGGCCTCATTAACCCACCGTGTCCCAGTAAGCTCTGAGAAACCTTCATACGGTTGAATGGTTAGTTACAGGAAATATGTCACAAAAGTTGCCACTTGATAACTTGCAAATAGCAACTGAAGCATATGGCCACGTCAATGCCAAATCACTAATGGGGCAGAATTTGTAATCATTGAAATGATCATTCATTATTTTTAAGCTACAAGTTTTAAATGTATCATTGTGGGGTTTTTTCCTCAGGGCTCCACCAAGTCTCTGACCTATACCAAACAGAGAAACACTCTGCCAAGGTAAAGGTCATCTTATTCATTTCTTATCATACATACAGTGTACTTTATTATACATTGCATGTGATGGAGCAAGTTGGCTTTTGATCTGGCCTACATGTCACACAGTGTCTCTAGTTTATCTCTTTCCCTTGCCTCCTCTATTTTCTCTTCCTTTCCAGCCAGCTGGCCAGGAGTTTCAGCAGACTGTGTGAAAGAGCACTTTAATGTTGAGATGCCACATACAACCTGTAGTAACACTCACACTTTGACCCACATGCACCTTTCTCTCTGTGTCCCACCCAAACCCTGCTCTCTCTCTTCTCCTTTTTCCTCCCCCCTTTTACTTCTCTGCCTCTTTCAGAAGCTTCAGTGTGGACCGCGTTATGGACAGAGTGATGGAGCGACACTACGACTTCGACCTGACCTACATCACCGAGAGGATCATCTCTGTTTTCTTCCCCCCAAAGCTGGAGGAGCAGAGGTACCGTCTCAACCTAAAGGAGGTGGCCGCCATGCTCAAGTCCAAACACCAGGACAAATTTCTGGTGAGGGAACAGAAATACAGCACTCTCTGTCTCTGTCTGTAGTTTGTCTGGGCTTTTTGTTACAGCAGTGATTTGACCACGGAGACAATATGTTTTGACATATAGCCACAGGAAGCCACAAAAGACACTTCACAACCCACAAATTAGCAGTTTGTCTGTTTTTTTCTGTCACACCCATGATAAAATAACTGAAATGATAACTGGCTACAGAGATAAATGTCTTTTCTGTTTTAGCTCCTGAACCTCTCTGAGAGGCGCCACGATATCACCCGACTAAATCCAAAGGTAGAAATTTTTCCTCTTGTAATTCTCGTAACTCTGCGTTGAGAATTCAGTTCACAGCCTTTAGTTAAACCTTCTTAAACCACATGATCTTTCTCTACATCTCAACCACCAGGTTCATGACTTTGGTTGGCCAGACCTCCACGCCCCACCGCTGGATAAGATCTGTGCCATATGTAAGGCCATGGAGACGTGGCTGACCTCTGACCCGCAGCACGTGGTGGTCCTGCACTGCAAGGTCAGAGTTCAGGGGGCCACCAGAGTTTTTCAGACGGACATCCCACTGTTTCCCAGGCTCTGAAATGGGCAGATGTATCAAAATGTAGTCTCGAGTTTTATTTTGTAGCGAGTTAGCAAGATATATTGAACGGGAAATAATGCTAATTTGTTAGTTTTTCCCGCTGATGATTTCAAATTCATGGTATTAAATAGTTTATTGATATCATGTAAGTACTAAAAGTAAAGGTAGCATAAAATACACTGTTTACATTGAATACAATTTAAAGATCAAAGCAGAACCGCAGTGCACATCTTTAGAGAATATTTTAAGCAAGAGTAAAGTCATAACTCAGTTTATGACAAATAAACATGGTACTCTATAACATTAGCCCTGGTCATGATGCCTGTTGACCACCACTTTTGCCATCCAGATGGCAGAGGTGGAAAAAGTATTCAGATTCTCTACTCAAGTAAAACGGGAAAAAAAAAACCTTAGTTACAAGAAAATGTTCTGTGTTGAAAATGTTACGGAAAATTTTACTAGAACTATTATCTGCAAAATGTACATAAATGTACAAATCAACAGTACTCTTTATGCAACGGGATTTTTGTATTTTATTATATTACAGGTTTATTGAGCTAAGTTTTAAGTACCTCAGCTGCAGTTTGATATATAACAATGAGAAGTGTTTTGTATGTAAAATCTCAATCTGCAAAGTGATTTGTGACAAAATAACTGCTGGATGAATGTAATGGAGTAAAAATGACAATATTTTCCTCTGAAATGTAGTGGGGTAGAAGTGTAAGGGAGGATAACATGGAAATACTCATGGAAAGTACAAGTATATCAAAATTATACTTTACATTACACTTTGTACACTAAATGTACTTGGTTGCATTCCACCACTGCCAGAGAGCTGTAACGGTTAGTAACATAGCATGGAGCGATTTTACAGAAATGAACAACTAAACAAGAGAATGGTACATACTGTGACTGCTGTCATGGATACATTTCAACATGTATCCATGACAGCTACAGTTTCTTTCACTTGCTTGTAAAATCTCTCCGTTCACTATTTCTGATGTAAAATACAGTAAATTAAGTTATATATTGCAGTTAAAACATAACTTGACTAAAACCAAAATTACAGAGTGGACCATATACTGTAATTCAATAAGCCGTTTTGACCCTTGCCTGAAAATTAACCATACAACCTACTGTCGATCAAACTCTGTTGACTTGATGTTTAACTTTAGTGACTCATTCGTGTCATCCTGTCAGGAAAGTGGTGGCAATTTGAACTTTCCACTGTTACCAAACTTGTGACCAGCTAACACTGAGGGCAACCAAGCTCCCATGGCTTGTCTGGGCATTTAATTTATTGGTTTTGGTCAGGAGAATTGAAATACAAAGACTAGACTACTTCTGTGGTCTGCTGGCTTCCCAGAACATTCCAACTACAGGCAATTCTTTCCCAGCTGCAGATCACACCAGGGATGGGAATAAACAAGTTCTTGTCAATGAAGAATCTTCCACTGAGAGACACAGTGAGCTAAACAAGCTTTAATTTGTGCTCAGTGCAGAGGTGCAGCCTTCTTGCTGGTATCTGGAGGGGTCACATTTGGAATTTGAGGCTGGAATGTCTTTGGAATGTGTCAGGAAGTTCGGAACACCCGGTGTGAAAAAAAACACCACAGGGAACTTTTTAATTTGATTTCAAACTGCTAGTCCACGTCTTTCTGTGTCCCTGCCTTGTCTCCGTCTCTCTCTCAACCCCGCAGTAAAAAAGTCTCAAGTCTTACAAGCTGTGAAAATCAGCTGTCTCAGTACAAACCACAGTGGCTGAGGATGAAATCAGCACATCATGACTTTGCCCCTCTTGTTCCCTCTCTCTCTCCCACAGGGCAACAAAGGTAAAACAGGCGTGATTATTGCAGCCTACATGCACTACAGCAAGATTTCTGCAGGGTGAGTGTGTGTGCTGGAGACACCCGAAGCCACAGTTTTGACATTTTCTTGTTAATAAGAATATCCACACATGGAACACATTAAAGATTAGAAAACTGATGTGCAAAAACATATGGATTTAAATGTAACCATTTAAAAACACTTGCCAAATATGACTTATTGCAACAGTATATCCAGTGGATACATGATTCCCATTCAGACTTTGTAGATAAATTGTTTGATGAATCTAGCCCAATGGATTTTGCACAGGAGTGGTGGAAACTGGTTTATCCTGTGGCCAGTGCCAGCTGTATCCTCTCCATGTACTTTCTGGCATCTAGAGAGTCTGGTGCAAATCCCATGATGGAAATTGTTGGCTTAAAGCGTGTGTGCGTGTGTGTGTGTGTGTGTGTGTGTGTGTGTGTGCGTGCGTGCGTGCGTGCGTGCGTGCGTGCGTGTACGTGTGTGCAGGGCGGACCAAGCTCTCAGTACTCTGGCCATGAGGAAGTTCTGTGAAGATAAGGTGTCCTCTTCCCTCCAGCCGTCCCAAAACAGGTAGAGGCCACAGGATGAAATGAAGGGTGGGGGTGGTGGTTGAGGATATCCCACATCATAGCAGAGGTTAATGAATGCATCTCCCCTTTGCATGCTATTTGAGGGAAAAGAAAGAGGAAACAGCTTTTAGCTTCAAGCTCTTCATCTGTCCAACTGCTGGATCTGATTTAATCTGAGGTTTAGGCCTTTTTCACAGCAGACATTTCGACGAGTGACAGTAGGAAAACTACAGTTGTAAATAATAATATAATGTCATTGTGCATGGTGGCTTACTTGTACACTTGAATTGAGTCATTGATTAATGTTATTAAGTACTGAGGTGGTTAGCTTGGCCTAGCATAAATATAGGCGCTATATATATGCTAGCCTGGCTCTGTCCAAAGATTCCAGGAAGAACAGTTACAGCCGCAATCCCTCGATGAAATAAATGAAATATAATGTTTTAATAAATAAAAAACATATAGGTGCTTTTGGGCAATTTGGAAAAAGACTAGATAGCTGTCTCAGTGGGGGGAAACAGCAAACCTTTCTCTGTCCAAAGGTAAAAACCACAACTTGTTTGATAACAAATGAGCTATAAAATGTAACTTAGCACCATGCTGCTTAATAAGGTGCTACTTTGGCAGATTTTGTTAAACTCTGGACAGAGCAAGGCTAGCTGTCTCCCCCTACTTACAGTCTTTATGCTAAACTGAGCTAACCACCTTTTTGCTGTAGCGTCATATTCCTTGTACAAACATGAGAGTGGTATCAATCTCATCTAACTCTTGGCACAGAATATGCATATTTTACAAAATGTCAAACTGTTTCTTTTTGAAGAATAAAATCCAAAGCACATTTTTTGTCAACTGTATGTGTTACGGGCCTTACCTCATCTGTCTCAGCAAGAAAACTTTTCAAGTTTATTTCTTAAAAGAAAGACCTATTCCTTTGTTAGCTCTTTGCACTTTGGAAATTTCAGACTCACTTATACATTTCCACAATCTCACACTGATCTTAAAGGCAGAAAACTAGTGTCAAGAAACTGATTCAGGACTGTTCCTGAATCAAGTTTAACTGTGACAGACGGAGGAAATATTTACTGATAGGCGGGTAGTTTTAGGAAAAGTGAAATATTTAGACTCGGTAAGATATATTTCCCTCCTTTTTACCAGTCTTAGTTTCTCCTTTGAAGAAACCACAAGTGCTGGCTACCTGACAATGACATGTCTGCTCCATGGGCTGTTTACGTTTTAAAGATATTTGTCCATGATCTCAGTCTCCATCTGTTATTCTTATTCCACATTTTGATCTCACTTTATATCATAGGGATCTCTCTCACTTCTTTTCCCTGTCTCTCTCCCTCTTTCAGGTATATCTATTACTTTGGGGGCCTCCTGTCCGGGGCAATCAAGATGAACAGCAGCCCTCTCTTCCTCCACCAAGTTCTCATCCCATCACTCCCCAACTTCCAGGGCGAAGGAGGTGTGATTGTTTAGTCTTTAACCAAAGAAATATAATCAACATAATCTATGTGTTGTTATGGGTACATTACTTGCCTGATCATTCCTAAGTCTGCTGTATTTTAATGTGAGATATACTTACGTAATTTTTACTTTACCTAAAATATTTAACTTGTATTATTTCTACAAATTATGAGACGCTTTAATTAAAACCTGGACTATTAAGTAATACTTTTACATATATTCACATGCAAATAATGAATGAGAGCTAATGAAGCTGACGGACAGCTGATCCAGCAGGAAATGATGTCACTTCAGAAGACACCCAAGAGGAAATGAAGTCTCATTAAAAACGTCCTTTTCCCTCATCATTTCCTACATCTCTCCCTGTCACTGAGACATGACAGAAAACAAACACAACTAAATGAAATGAGACGTACCCTCTGTCTCTGTTCTCCTGTCTGCCTGTACCTCTGCAGGCAGATAAAGTGTATATGTGATGTGATGTTTGCCTTGGTGTGATGCTCTGACTGGCTGAATCACAGCAACGTTGCTGCCACAGCTCTCGTGGATGGTCTCATTCCCCCTCCACCCACACAAACTTTGTCTGTTTATCTTTAATCTGATGATCAAGTCTTGAAGGCGGGGATGGCAGTCAGCACATTCCTCTCTCTTCATGTTGATAATGCTCGCTATGTCTAAATTTCTCTCTCCTCCTCCTAGGTTACTACCCCTTCTTGAAGATCTACCAGTCCATGCAGTTGGTATACACTTCAGGCATATAGTGAGTATCTTTTGCTGTCAACTGATAGCACAGATAAGCCAGGGCGTATTTGTTGATAGTAGTCTGTGACAACATATCAACAAACAAACCAGTCTTTGATCGTGTGTTTGTCCATGTTTGGTCACATACTGTATCTGCTTGTACATTGTGATGTCCACAGTGACCTTCAAGGCACTGGTGGCAGACGTCTGTGTGTGACCATCGAACCGGCACTGCTGCTGAAGGGTGACATCATGGTGAGTTCACATGGGAAGGAAATGACAAACAGGGATCCCTGATATGGGTGAGGTCGTATTCAGGACTTCATAACTTTTTATTTTAAACAGACATTAAAAAGACAGAAGAAATACTTCTAGAAGAAGGAATAGTGCATATAATGAAAAACTTTGGCAAAGTTGCCATGTCTCATCACTGAGATATAAATTTTGGTCTGGAAAAATGTTTTGTTACTTTGTTAACAAGGAATCATAATTTGTTAACAAGGAAAACAATTTGTTTTGTGCAGTCGGTCATTTTGAAAGTGTAGGCATCACTCCTTTTGGAACACAAAGCCTTAAATTTACTGCCCAAACCCCTCATTATCCCACATGCATTTAGATCTGTTCTTCCTTCTCTGCTGCCCTCTGCAGGTCAAGTGCTACCACAGGCGAGCCCAAACTGCTGACAGGGACACTGTGTTCAGGTTGCAGTTCCACACCTGCACCGTCCACGGATCACAGCTCTGGTTTGGCAAAGGGGAGTTGGATGAAGCTTGTACAGGTAAGTTTATGTAGGTGGTGGAGAAGGAAACAGCTGATCAAATGTTAGAAATCATTGTGGACAGACAATATGGCAGCGGCAGTTTTGAACAAAAGCAAATGAGCTGTAGCCATTCCCCATTGGTACTGTGGTATTTGATTAACTTTTCCTCTTATAAGAAGTCCGGAAGCTCAGCAGGTATCCTGTGTAGTATGAGACATACTATGGTTGTACCATCTTTCAGCTTATTGTTTTGGTTTTCCTGTCCACAACTTTAGTTCACACGCACAACTCTCCTTAGTGGTTTTGTTTTGTTTTGTTTTGTTTGGCTGCAGCACAAAGCTGTTTTCAGAGTACAAGCCCTACGAACCTATGATACAGTATGTGCCCAGAACCGAACAGCAGACAAAGTTAGCGAATACTTGGTGAACATAGCATTTAACACCTAAAAGCCAGATATTTTTCTCAGTAATTTGTGGAGACCAAAAACAGAGCTAAGGAGAGTGAATGTTGGGCTGACTTTCACTAAATGGACACTACTGCTAACATGTTAGCCATATCAAAGTGGTGAATGCTAAAACATAGTGTAACATTAGCAGTCAGCAAACATAGAGAGTAATATCCGTTACACAGGAATATCTATGTAAAGTTAACTAACATTAGCCACAATAAGCTAACTGGCCATACAGACCAAGTAAGTGGTGGTTGAAAAAAAGGGAGCAATTGTGCCTTTTATTGTTTATGAGCTCATTTGTAAAAGTAAGATTTTTTTTCTTCTTCAAATGTTACACAGTCCTTTAAATGTACAAGAATAAATGATAATGCTCCCTAAAGGCCGGAGAGGATTTTGGCTGATTTTGCTTCCTTGGATACTCTTAAATGATCATTTAGGCACATTTGTTACTTGTTGTAGGACTATAACCACATGCAACTATTTCACATTATAGCAGCTCTTTGGAATTTGGCATTGTGGGAATGTGTTCACAATAATTGGCTGCCTAGAATGGCCTCATAATACTGTGGCTGAATAAATCCCTTAATATTAGTAGCGTAATCCCCCTCCTGGACATAATAACAGCTCTCTGGAGGCGGGTATATCAAGAATGAGTTGTACTGTATGCAGAGAGCGAGTGTCTGTAACTCGCCCTCAGAGATAGTAAAAGAGGCCAAGTGAGCACTGGTCTAACTGCTTAAGTCTGTAATGAATATGCTCATTATCTAATTTCCTCCTTGGTTTAACTTACTCTGAAATGAAGAAGCTGAAAAAGCAAAAGAAGCTGTGCATGTGGTCATCAATCCATTGCATTAAATAAAGAATTATAAAGGTACATAAAGACATTGTGGGTTCATGCAACGCTGAGCACATCTGTGGAAGATATTAGTATATCTGATATATTGGAGTAGAAACACTGTTCGATTCCTTTCTGGGGACCCCCCACATGGTCAAAGCACTGCTATGGTTTCATAAATCTGGGTCTCATGAGGAGATTACATTTCATTTGAAGACTGTAATGTGTCCTGTGATGAGCATATTTTTATCTTAGAAAAAGAGCTATTTGACATGATCTTTGAGGATTTTAACATATTATAACCTCTATGTTTTCATAACCTCTATGCTTTTCTTCTATCCAGATGAGCGTTTTCCCTCTGATGCCACAGTTGAGTTTGTCTTCTCCTCTGGCCCTGAGAAAATCAAAGGTTGGTTCAGTCTACTTCAAATTCTTCTTATTATCTGTTCTTCAAAAGGTTAGTTTATATTTGTCAAATGGGTAAGGAAGGAAACAAACAAATGTAAACTAAACATGTCTTTCCTCAGGCCGAGAGTACCAGAAGAATGACCCGGCTATCACCGTCGACTACAACACCGCTGACCCAGTGGTTCGCTGGGATTCCTATGAGAACTTTAACCAGCGATACCAGGACAGCCTGGAGGGTAACACACTAATTGTTTTCTTTAAAACTCATTTCGGCTTGACTTTAGGTGATTATAAATGAGGGAACTTTTTGCCAAACTGTCAGCTCTTCGAGCCCTACATCCAATCCTAGACTGTGTCAGACCTTGCCATCTCCAAAAACAGACAGCCTAGATTTCAAGTATAAATGAAAGGAAAACCAAATACAACAGCAGGCTCATACTTGGCTCTACACATAGCTAATGCGTACTGTCAGTTTGAGAGCTGACCTTAACTCTGACTTTTTGTCTTAGATATTGCCCACACCAGAGGTCCCTTAGATGGCAGTCTCTATGCTCAGATTAAAAAGCGCAGAGGTCCCAGCTCTGGTTCTCTCACCTCAACCAATGGCAGCAGCGCAGGGGCAGGCCTCGCTGAACAACATCTCATCAGTCAAGGTTCGGACTCCGCCCTCTCAGGCCATTCCATCCATTTGAACCAATCATCTATCCATCCTGACTGCCAGGAAGAGCCCATTCGCCCGCCGCCCCCAACCAGACAGGAAAGAGAGGAGCTTGAACGTCTTCTCGGAGGCATAGAGGGAACCCGAGATGGAGAGCGAGAAACCGCCATCTTGGATGACGGAGATTCTTTGCCCTCTGGGACGCTGAGGCTCAGTCGGTCCTGTTCCTGCCGGGATGGTTACAGGTCCCAGCGCTGTGCCGAGCCTGGCTGTGACCGCACCCTCCTCATGCCTAATGGTTACTGCCTCGATCGAGCTCCTGGCACCAACGGGCACCACGGGGCGACCCCTTCTGCCAGCCCCAACCCAGCTGCTCCTCCATCACACATGGATCTGTGCCAGCACTACAGCCCACACCCCCACCAGCCCCTTCCGCCTCCAGACCTGGTGTGGGACCGCCAGAGTGGCCCACCGCACTACATACACCGCTCCTGCTCGGACGCTCCCTCGTCTCGACATATCTGTCCATACCAGTCACCAGACCTTACCCCTCACTCTAACAGCCACCCACACCACCACCCTCTGTCTACCCCGGGTCACCTCTACTGTCGAGAAGACGAGTATGGTCCCTACCACCACCCTCCTCCACCTCACAGCCACCACCATCCCCACTCACACCACCCCAAACCCTCCACCAGCCCTACCTACCATGATATAATGCTGATGGATGGTCTGCCACCCCCTTGCTGCCCTTGCAGAGACTGCAGCATCAGAAGAGAAGACTCGGTGGCTTATCACAGCCTGAGGCTGGACAGAAGTGACAGCTTGCACTGGGACAGGGAGGCGGAGCTTCAGCAGAGGGAGGCGGCTCTTAGGAGAGCCAGGGAATCAGAGTTACCCAGAGAGCTCCACTGGGAGAGGGATCCTGGGCTGAAGCGAGGCAGAGAGTTGTCTCTGCACTGGGAGAGAGACAGAGAGGCTGAGCTGCAGTGGGAGCGGGACAGAGAGGCTGAATATTGGCACAGGAGGGCCACTGTAGCCTCCTACGGCCCACAGGGTCACGATCTTCCAGCCTTCACGTTTGACCCCTTGCCATCAGGCCACCCAGCCCATCCAGAGGCGTCAAGGTCTCACGCTCATTCCCACCTGGACATGAAGTACAGCAGCAGCAGCAGCGGTTACCAGATGCCCCGCCAGATGTGCCCCTGCTCGCCTTACCAGCCCTCACCATCTGAAAGCAGGGGCTACGCCTCAGGCTACCAGTCTGAGTCCACGTCCCCGCTGCCTCCGGCCTCCTCTATGTCAGGGCCTTGTAGCCATAGCAACGGGCCAGGAGAGCATAACCATAACCAGCACCATCACCATCCAGATTCACAGCAGTCATACGGCTCTGACTCACACACTGGTGAGTCATGTTTAAACAGAGGCACCCAGAAATGTGTTTTCCATCAACAACGGAAATTGGGAGTGTATCAATTATCCATAATCAGCATGCACACAACTGAATAATTTGCGCTTAACTACACAGATGCTTTTCACATTACTCAATCTCACCACCAAGAACCCAGCACTGAATTTTAAAAATGGCTGACCGTTGAGCCTTTTTTTTACATGCAACCCATTGTTCCCTTCCTTTCCAGATGGCCTACGGAGCTCTGGTGAAAGTGTGGGCTGGAGGGATCACGTTGCCCACGGTTCCTTCAAGAGGGTCCACAGAGATGGCCACGCTGCATGCTCCACGCCATCTGACATGTCTGGACCGCCCACTCCTGTCCACACCAGCAGCCCTCTACGCACACAGGAAAGGTATTATATTGACTCTTCTACTAAGAGGGACATCAGTGTTGGTTGGAGTGCTGCTCACGGCCAAGGTTGTCTATTCAATGCTGTCAACATCTAAGCTGTGGAAATACTGATAAGAAGGCCTTTGTGGTGATGGGGACCCTTTTTGCACCTGGTAACATGTGATCTGTATCTGGACAATGGTATCTCATCCACAGGCCTTGGCATTTATACCTGACATTAAAAAGCACCGCTTTTATCTTGATTTGGCCCGCGTTGTGATGGGATCGTTGTATGCAAATAGGTTAGAAGGAGCTGGCGGGTCAAGGAAGGCAGTGCCATGGATGTGGTGCCATTAATATATTGTGAGGGAACACTTGGGGCTTACTTACTGCTAACACTTGTAGCTTTTGACGACCTTTTAAGCTTGCAGGAGTAGTTTTTTTTTTCTTACTGCATTTACACCTGGCTGAAATCTGATCATATCCACATAGGACTGTGTATTGGCAAGAATCTGGCGATATGATGCGTATCACAATACAGGGGTTACGATTCAATATATTGCTATATGTTTCTACACTTCTTCCTGTCTCAGTTGAGGTTACGTTGGAGTGGAAATGGCTGAAGATAGATTACTACACTGCCATCTAGTGGGCAAGGGTTTAAACACAAAATGAACCACAGACACAAATTTTTACATGTAAACTATTTGATACAGTATTTTTGAAAACTGATGCAGTATCACAAAAGAAAATAACATTACTAAATTACTATTATTATTACTAAATATCATTACTCAAGTCTATAAATATTTTCTTACATCCCTTCCTCCAGATGTGGTCTGACTGATCTGGTCACATTCCAATCACATTGCTTTCTGCGTGCGTTTACACTTTTTGCATAACGTTTTTCCTTATTCAGATAACAAATCCAGACACAGGTCACATGTTACAGCAAGGTGAATTGGGGTATAGATGACAATAAAAATTCAGAAAGTAGGTGTAAGTAGAAATCTTAAAAACATTTCATTTGATCACAAGCAGGTCTGTGACAAGTGATACTCATATCTGTCTGTTTCAGCCCCAGTCCAGGAGCGAGAGAGTGTGAGATCCGGACCACCGACATCATCAGCAGTGACTGCGAGGCTTCCCAGCCCACGAATGACGGACACTATCGTACTGATGTTGTTGTCCAGGAATCCTTGGAAAGCCAAAGAAGCAGCACAGAGCCGTCAACCAAAGACACGCAGTCACACACAACCACACCAATAGAAACAGAACCCCACAACCACTGCACTGCACCAACAGACCCGTCCCCCAGCACTCCCCAACAGCAGCACTGTAGCCCAGATACACCAGGAGCTTCGACAATGCAGAACACCTCTTCTTTTGACTCTGCAACAGCAACCACGTCACACCAGGGGGTCTGCCAGGCTCCTTCATCCCCTGTTCATGCTTCATCTGCAACAGATTCGCACTCCCAACCTGGCCCTCTCACTCCCCAGAGCCCCCACCCTTCAGAGGCTGCTGCTCTGCCCTCCACTGTGGCACAGACGGTGTCCCAGCCTCAGAGCCAGACCCAAACCAAAGCCTCTGGATCAACAAGACCGACCCCAGCACAGGTGGTCACATCTTCTCCAATTAGGGAACCTCCCCCAGAAAGCCCAAAACCCACATCAGCCCCTGCATCTCCAACCCCAGCTACGTCATCACCCCCCCAGCCCATCTCCAGTAGTATGGAGGGCTCCCCAGTCTCTGATGTCCCAGTTCCTGGCTTTGCCACTCTGGGTAGGAGGTTGATGTTGAGCGGATCTGACCCTCACCATCCAAACCACATCCAGCAGCACGGACCCCCACACCACCACTACCTAGGCATGGAGCACAGTACTGCCGTGCACACTCCGGCTCTGGATGCTAACAAAAGGCCCTGCTACTCCGCTCACACCGCTCAGCTCCACCCATCCTCCTGCTGCAACTATTCCACCATCTCCATCCCCCTTCCTCACCCACAGCCGCCTTTGCCGGAGAAACGACACCCACCCGCCCAGTCAGGCTCACCCAACGATGGGGTGGGAACACTGAGGCCAGCTGTGGGCCATGTACCTCCCTCCACCAACAGTACTGACCAGCACCAGCACCATGTCACATTCTCTCCCACCGTGGGGGAAATGGCACCCCATGCAGGCCAAAATGGAGAGGCGTCTGTGGAGACTGAGAATGCGAATAGGGTCAGTGTGAAGTTTGTTCAGGACAGCTCAAGGTTCTGGTACAAGCCTGGCATCTCCAGAGAGCAAGGTAGATCTGAAACCTCTTTATTTGCTTTGCTTTCCTAACTAGAAAAATCTTTCTCCGCCCGAACACGTTGTTTTTTTGTACTTAAAATTTCTAACATTTTGGTTGTTTGTAGCAATCGCAGCTCTGAAAGAGCGAGAGCCAGGAACCTTCCTGATCAGGGACAGCAACTCTTTCCAGGGGGCCTATGGCCTGGCCCTGAAGGTGGCTACACCTCCTCCCAATGTCAACAACCACAACAGCAAGGGTAAAAATTATTATTGAATTAATTTAAATACCTAATCTACACATTTTTGTTCCTTCTGCCCAGCAACAGAAGTGGAGTCTGGCCAATCATGCTATTTATGTGACATTTCACTGAGTGTTAGACAATGAGATTTGCAACTTGTTGACTGTAACTCTCTGCTCTTTCAGTGAGTGACCCTCTGGAGCAGCTGGTCAGACACTTCCTAATAGAAACAGGGCCTCGTGGAGTCAAGATCAAAGGATGTCAGAATGAGCCCTACTTTGGTGAGATTTCCCTCTCCAGCTTTTTGATGCTGCTCATGTCTGCGTTGCAGGGGAAATATTTGTTGTTAGTACCACCAACAAGGCACCTTAAGGAAAGATAATTATTTTTTATAAATGTAGTTACTTTAAGGGAATGTAATTTTACTATTATCTGTCCACAGGGAGTCTCTCTGCATTAGTCTACCAACACTCCATCACACCCATCTCTTTGCCCTGCGCTCTTAAGATCCCAGAAAAAGGTTCGATCAATCTCCTGATTATTTCCTTGATTAATCGTTTTGTCTATGAAATGTCAGAAAAAGATATAAAAAAATTATGATTAATTTTCTGTTCATCAAATTTGGACAGATCAAACAAGGCATGAAGTGCTCCTGTGAACCTTACTGTGATAACCACTACGTGTTACAATTTAATGCACTTTTACCTGACCTGATTCTTCTTCCTCCACATGTTGTCAGATCTGGTAGGAGAGGTGCCGGACATTCACCCAGTGAGTAACATCAGCACGGCTGCTGACCTGCTGAAACAAGGAGCAGGTGAGTTCTCCATCCTGCCTCCTCTTCCAAAACCGCACCGTTGAGTCACAGTATGCATGTGTATACTTTACAGAGGTGCAGTTTACTATTTTTACTCTGTACAGCCTTAACTGTTACAGTGACTGTTGAAGGCTATCTGAAACCTAGGTACAAAACAGAATAAATAATAGGACATAGACAAGGACAACAAAGATGGAAGAAATGCTGCAGTATTTACGTTGTACTGTAATATACATAACTTGACCTTTTACACAATATGCTGAGAAGTTCTGACAGTGTTGATGTACAGCAGCTCAGAGAGAAAGCTCACCTATCTCGGTCCATCCTTCTCCCCTCAGCCTGTAACGTCCTCTACCTGAACTCTGTGGAAACAGAGTCTCTGACCGGCCCCCAGGCCATCGCCAAGGCAACAGATGCTACACTGGGGCGCAACCCACGCCCCGCTGCCACCGTAGTCCAGTTCAAGGTGACATCGCAGGGCATCACACTGACCGACAGCCAGCGCAGGTAAGAGATTAATACTTACTAAGTAGGGGTGGACGATCTGGCCAAAATATATCGATCTATTTCATTGCAATCATATAAATTGTGATCTTTTTCTCAGTTTTGAAATGCCCTGCAGACTATAGCCAGACTAGAAATAGAATAGGTATTTCTCCATTTACACCACTAAATACATTAAAGATGTTTTTGTTTTTTACACAAGACCCTCTAGTCATTATGACCTAATAAACAATGATGATGGACAACACTGCAGTTGTAACTAAAGGGCTAACCTGCTATGCTCTCATCACATTTTAGTGATGACTGATTTAGAAGTTAAAAATTCTTTTGTGTCCCGTCTTGCTCTTTTCTCTTGTAGGGTTTTCTTCAGGAGACACTACCCAGTGAACAGCGTCACTTTCAGCAGCGTCGACCCCAAGGACAGGAGGTAGGCAACCACAAAGACCTCAGAGACAAACAAGGGTTCATTACGACAGTCATTCATCGCACCTGTGATCATTCACTGCATTTGTTGCTGTGAGCCCTCGCATGGATCTGTATGTGTTTTGTGAGTGCATTCGTTAGCGCGCGTGAACATGCGAGTGTGCACGAGGAGACGAGTCATTGTGTTTGCGGCTGCATCAGCTTGTTTGGCAGCTCTGCCTGTGTGTGTATGTCTGAGTCTGGTCTCTGTCTCTCTCTCTCTCTCTCTTGACTTTAGGTGGACTAACTCAGACAAAACCACTGTTAAGTAAGTGCTCTGTTTGCCTTTGAAAGGAAGGGTGTGTGCATGTGTGTGTATTTTACAAAGGGTGCGTATATTCACCCGTGGCTGAGAGGTCAGTGACATTAGAGCCTCTGCATGGCATCCGACTGCGTGAGAGCCTTGGCATAAATGATTTAACAATGAAAATCAAGTCCCACATGACCCCATATTACATAATACTAATTCTGTCATTGTAGTTAAACCTGTAGGCTGTTACAAGGACACAGTGTTGCCTTACTTTACATGACAAACTCTTAAATATTTGCGCAATTTGCCTCCTCTCATGCTCAGTAACTTGACATTTCCTCCCTTTTCCTCACTTCCCCTTTATCTTTCTCAACCCTTTCCCTCTCAGGGTGTTTGGCTTTGTAGCCAAGAAGCCGGGCAGCTTGGCAGAGAACGTTTGCCACCTGTTTGCCGAGTTGGACCCCGAACAACCTGCCTCTGCCATCGTCAACTTTATCAACAAGGTCATGCTGTCGCCGCGCCGATAGAGGGAGACAAAGAGAGGGAACCATAGTCAGGCAGTGACATGCAGTTTACACATAGTACTGCCAGTGCTTGTGTTTTCTGAATTTGGGCCATGACACTAATGCCCTCTTTGTCCATCAGTTGACCATAATCCCTCCTTTCATTTGTTTGGTTTCCACTGTTGAACAGTACCCATAGACAATATAATAAGTGGACGGAGCTGAAAAGTGGAGCCAACGTAATAGTGCCTTAAACCTGCAGTCTTTCTAATGGTCAGCAGGGGGCGACTCCTTTCATTAAAAAAAAAGGAAGAAGTCGGACTGTATGTAAGCTTATGAGAAAGTGACCCTACTTCTCACTTGATTCATTACCTCAGTAAACAGTTTCCGAGTTTATGGTCTCAATACAGCATTCTGTTCCTTTTGTAAATTATGGACCCATTTAGAGGACAATAGACGATAGAGCAGGGTATGCTTTAGGGCGTGGATACCTTGTGTTGGACAAGTCACTACCACAGTGTGTCCTCAGGTTCTCAGTCAGATCCAATCAGGATAGAGGCGCAGCAATGTGTATCCTCCCCAGCTCCACCTTCTCATCAAAATACAGTCTTTTCTTGCTTCAAAAAACCAAGATGGCGACAGGCATAATGCCAAACTCAAGGCTTCAAAACGGCATCACGGTGGCTCCTTCCACTATTTATTATACAGTCTATGACAGTATGAGCCTTTTCCTAAAGGGTTGGTTGACAACACGACACTACTTTTCAGTTCTCTAATATAGTTAAGTATAGTTACATTAAAAGAAAACTGTTCAGATAAAGCCATGATGTGCAGAAGTACAGTTCCTTTGAGGACACTTCTGGGGAAGCTTCCATAGTTCAAAGAAACACGCCTGTATCATGAAGAAAGATGAGTTGGTTATTCAGGTTTTCTGGTATCATGAAGCTGGTTGCTACGGGATCCTGACATGGACAAAAAGTTGACAATAAACTGACGTGCAATAAATAACAATAGACTTAATTTTAGAGATGAGTACAGGCACTATGCTTACCATGATAATTATGTCAGAAACATTTTTCTGTCCACTCAGGACTGTGAACCAACAGAGATGTTAATAGCACTAACAAATGACGTAGATTAATTGTACACACTGTTGCACACACTGATAAGCTGATGTAAAATGTAAAAAAAATTAGATCAAGGATTCATTCTCTTTTTTAGGCTATCTGTACTTAATTTTTAACTATTTGAAGTATCACTTTCTCCATCAGCTTCTTACTGGGAGTAATTTAATCAAACATTAACAGAATTTTCCACCACCCGTTTTTGGTACTTCACATGAGAGATTTGGATTCGGGGATTTCTGTTTTTCTCATTGACTTGAAATGTGATGGAAAAAAAGGTGATTCACCAATCAGGATTTAGCAACATTTGGATCTGATGTGCTGCTGATGGGTTATTTAGTCACTATGAATCAAATGTGACCAAACCACAGCCACGCAGATAGACCAGAGCTTCTGAGTGTTTCATAAACAATAGCTCAAGTTTATTAAACTTTGTCTTGGTATTAGAAAAATACAAAATGAGTAATAAGCAGCTTCATGATACCAGTAATCCAGGATCAGTGAAGCCAGGAAGCTTAAAGAGTGCCAGACTAAGTCGAAAAATAATTGGAAATAGTTTTTATCATCTTATGTTTGGTGTAACAATGAGAGTAGTGCTAAAAGCAGCTTTAAGGACACAAAGTGGTTACAAAGATACAAAATTTCCTTGCACTGTTTTGGGGCAACAGGGCCCCAATAATGTTCAATATTTAGACATAACAGCCTTTAAATCCAGCAGGTGTTTATATTTTGTATTGTTACAAACGCCCTTATTTTCCTTTGTATAAAAAAGTGACCAAAACCCCGACGATGTAATTCAGTTACTTTATCTCGAGATGTTGGGGTGTTCAGATGTACAGAATATTCACAGCCACTCTTGCCTTCCACTCTACAACACATTTAAGCATAATCGACAATCATGTTTCCTTCACCCACATACACTTAATATTCAGAGCGAAGGTTTAAGAGACAACTCTGATGAAAGTAAATCCGAATGTGAGGTAAATAACTTTAGTGTGTGCGCAAGGGAGTGCCGTGGGTTTGTGTGTGTCGAGGAGATTTAGGAGACTACGTTGGGTATTGTTACGTCCACTTTTAAAGAAACGCATGTGAAACGGGGGAAAAAGCTGGATGAGGAAGGACGTAGTGTTAAATTGCACCGATGCCATCAAATGTTTGGGCTTCACTTTTATTCACACACATGAAGTTAGCAAAGAGAAGACACACAGGTTAACACATACAAGCAAAGTGGCCTGAAGACAGACGTACTTAACCAAAGACGAAGCACTCGTGTATTAATAAGCTTTATATCCAGCTATATTTTTGTACTTATTGCTTCTTGTATTTTTACTATGCATTTCTGCAGTGTGTTGCCCTGTTTGGTAAAAACCAAGAAAAACACTACTTGTATTACAGCGAAAATATATTGTGGTCTGTTTTCTTGTTGATCTCTATATTATGTAGTAATATATTTTCACATGCAGCTATAGGACAGCGTATGAGACATTAAAAGAAGGAAACATTTGTTTGAAAAGGATATTATGCTATTTTGTATGCAAAAAGAAGAAGAATGGAATTAAACTGAAATGATGTGGTACCTAAAGTGCTTTTTGAGTCTGCTTATTTTGGATTGATGGTCGAAGGGCTGCCACCAACAATGATTTTGATTATTGTTTCATCAGACAAAGGGTTTCTTGATAAGATTTTCAGGTTGCAGGAGAAAAACAGCAAATCGTCACATTTACAAGTTGGAACCAGGACAGGTGAGGCATTTGTGCTTGAAAAATGATTACTCGATTATCAATAAAGTAAGTAGGATTGTGCAATACAGGGGTTACAATTCAATATATTGTGGTACTTCAACCAATTGCGGCTGTTTTTCATTTTTGGATAATGTATAAAGAACACACCATTATTTGCATAACATTGGAGTAAAAAACTAAGGTACTTGCAGGCTTCTTTAGGTAAACAAATTAAATGTAACTGCCACAAGTCTTTGCATGTTAACTATTATTTAAAAATAGATAAGTGTTTTTGAGAATTGATACACCATCACAAAACATATTGCGATACTCATATGTATGTATATTTTCTTCCAGCCGTGATAGTAAGTTACTGGTTCATTTCCTGTAGCTGTAAAGTGTTGCAGCTTTAAACAGTGAGCAAAAGAAAAAGATTCTGAAACAAGTATTGGTGTTCATTATTAATTTTATTAATTCACAACTCCCTTTCATATCTTTTTCAAACCAAGCATGACTATTAAAAAACAACAACAGTAAAATCTCTCATAAATTTACAAAAACCTGTCCCTTTAAAAGAAAAAGTCACTGCTTGCATGGTGAAGTCATGAAGTCAACCTTGTGACAGATAAACATACAGAACAGATACTGCAGCATGAGCTTTCACTGTGTGCTAATGTATCTACAGGTTTGATACTCTGAAGGCTGATAAGCCACAGAGGGGGTGATGAAGAACTTGGTTAGAGGATCAGTGATTAGGTCACACCGACATGATAGAAAATCTAATCTGACATCAGTATTCCTCTCTATGACACTGTGGGCCTATACCCTGAATCTAAGAACGAGAAATAACTTAGAAATTCCTTTTAAAAACATCTGTGATATATTAAATGTGTCAATTTGAATTCAGAAAAGTTAAATCCAGCGATACAGTTTCAAGGTGCAAAAAGGTCATTAAATGACCCCTCCTGTGGTCGCATTACATCCAAAGTAGAAACTGCAGGCCAGCTCCTTCTCTTCTCAGCAGCCTCCGGTCAACACAGTGTTACAATACCAGAAGTCATTCATGCTGAACAAAGTTCTCCTGATGTTACAGCAGACACAGACAGGGCTCTGCGGCGTTGCTTAAAGCTACGGCGAAAAAAAAAGAAAGGCCACCGGTGGCTCCTGGTTGGTTCCCCTTTAAGAAAAGTGCTTCCTCTGACATGTGGCCACATTGGCTCGTTCAATGTAACGCTCTGAAATAGCCTGAAATAGCAACCTTAAACCTGTAGCCATGGTGAGTTCAGGCAATCAAAAGCCCCCACTAATGCAAGTTAAAAAAAAACAAACAAAAAAAACAGAAGTGGCTGTTGTAGCGAGAAAAATCCATGCCGAACAACGACCACAACAAAACCACTTCGCAAACCAGTGTGCAGTTAAAAAGGGAGACAGCGGCTTAATGTTACCTTAATGTTCTGTGGGAACTTTGGGATTTTGCTGCTGGTGGGAGTGCAAAATCCATCGTGGAGTGTGCGCCAACACCTCCTCCTCCTCCCATGTCTTCCCACTCAGAGCAGAGGGGAGCTGAGGGACGTGGCTGCTGGCCGGGCAGAGGAGAGCTGCTGCTGGTGCTGCTTGGCCATCTGGTGGTACGTGGTGTTGGAGCCGCAGTCTATGTAGCGATAGGCCTCGAGGCTGTTCTGGGATGTTCGCACCATGTACGACGTTTTCACTGAGGTTCTGAAAACAGGCGGCGCGATACAAAAACCGAGAGACTATAAATTAGCCGAAGACAAGAGAGATCATCTTTCTGCTGTACTAGTTGACAAAAACCAGCAGGGACAACAGGAATGTTCCGGGATGTGAGATGATGGTTATCTTGTCTAAAAGTACAGAGCATGAAAGACTTAGTTTGTTGGAAAAATGAAGTTCACACATTCAGGAAGTGGGCTTATATGGTAACAGAGTCTGTTACTATTACCCAACATGGCACACTAAACTAAATATTGTTCTTTCTATTCTAATACATTTATCTGACAGCTGGAGTTACTTTGCAGATTTTTTTAAATATAAAACATTATCAATCCATCTAAAGCATGATGAACTGTGGTGACATAAAGTCCTTAAAGTTGAATTTTGAAGTGTGTCATTTTTTAAAAACCTTTTTTCGTTAAAAATCAACTTTCAAAAATTGTTCTAAAGGAAACTTTTTCATCATTGTAGTGCTGCAGCCTGCATTATGCTTTCAAGATAAAAAATATTGTTTTTATATTGAATTGAAACAGGCTTTTCTTACTGTACAAAGGTTTTTAGGGTAGCAATGTGTTCATGGGAAGACGTTTTATTAAAGCTTTAACTGTCCAAACCTTAAAGAAGTAACTAGAGATGCTGTTCACACATAAAGGCATCAGTGTTAATAATCTTATATTATATTAGGAAAGCATATTGGACAACAAATACTGTTAAGTTTACTTTTGATACTTTAAATATACACTATGTTGCTGCTAACATTTGTGTACTTTTACTTGAGTAAGACTGAATACAGGACTTTTATCTGTAACAGAGTATTTTTACACTTTTTTTAACACATTTTTTCAGGGCCAAAACCAATCATTAGTAATCAAGGTTTAGTTTTAGTGTCCAAGTTTAGAATATCCAGTAATGGAATATACAGTAACTGAATACATTTACTCAAGTATTATACTTAAGTAAAATAGAATTTAAATTTTCTGCTCCTTTATACATTCACTCCACTTTTGGAGGCAGATATTGTTGTTTTTTTATATATAAATTTATTTTATATTATTCAGATTATTAATATAAAAAAGAAGTGCTTACACATTACTACTATTATAAACAATTATTTTTACATTTATTTTATTGGTAAATGGATGGGGGGAAAAAATCTGAAAATAAACCAGGCTGAAAAAGGTTCTATCCATTCTATAGTACTTTTATTTAAGTAAAGGATCTAAATACTTCTTCTACTCCTGTGTTGATGATAACATAAGAGCAGAACAATAGATGTGAACAAAGTCATAAAAATACTTACTGCATGTATACAACAATGTTGTGGACCTTAATGCTGGGCATGGTGCAGAAGGCACTGGAAGAGATACAAACCAGAAGAGGTTCAGTTTGCTCAACTGGAGTAGTGGGTCATATACTAACTCTTCAGCAGACACATACCAGTCAATATATGCTGGAACAACATAATTCCACTCATTTTTCAATTTTCCCTGACAAACTGGACAAAGTTTAGGTAGATACACTTACTAGACGTAGGGTGCGCTGCTACCAATCTCCACACTGACAGTGTAGTTGACCTGCAGAAGAACAATGCGTTAAACAACAAAGCTCAACGTGTTACCATCTAGAGCTGATGAGGAACAAACTTAATGGCAAATATGGAGATATTCTATTAGCAGTGAGACTGTGGGTTTACAAGGGTTTGCCTGAGAAGCTGTGCCTCTCAGTGTGGAGCAGCTAGGGGAAATTAAAGGTTTGTTACTGTCAACAAATCCCATGAAGAGACCAAAACGTGACTGTGTTACCGCAGTCTCTCAACACGCTCCAATTCTTCAGTCTGTCTCTCAGCACTGAGGCGATTCACTCATACTGAAGGAGCAAGTCTTGAAAAGCGGGTCACAAACTATCAGGTTTTTAAAAAAGGCTAAATCATTTCCTGAAACAGCTGCGTACTGCAGTATTCAGCAAACAGCCCTCAAAGCAGTGCATTCAGTACATGTACGATTTTCAGCCGCGGACAGGCTCTGGCTGCACAGAAAATACTCGTTAGTAGGATCAATTCATTGTTGGTTTTGTTGACAGAAATTTCTGGTTTAAAGGCAGCCCGGAACGTTTGTGCAGCAGCGATCGCATCAAACTGAGACCACATCCTGCAGCAGCATGCTTTACAGTAAACACGCCGGTGTGCATACTGAACTTTGCACCAGAAAACTTTACAGTGTCTGGATCAACCAGAGATGACATTTATTATGTGCACAACAATATTACTAAGAAATAAAAAAAACAAATGTCTTCCTTTAAAATATAGAAAACCTCTCTCTCTATGAATTACATGACTTGAATGTTGTGTTTTGTTTTTTTACTGGCGTCCTGAACGTGCAGGTTCTGTTTCACCTGTCTCTCGCTGAGCGGCAGGATGGTGGTGGGATTGTCCACCTGTCGAGTCCCGATCACCGTCTTCATGTAGAGGACCTGGCAGTTCACACTCTGCACCAGCACCGAGAAGAAGTTTGGGTTGGTGAGGTTCAGGGTGCTCTGAGGAGGAGACAGTGGGTACGGAAGGTCAAATACACAGGTAACGGTTACGCAGCATGTTTGTGTAACAATACATCTGCTCTAATAACATTCTGGTGTCGAGCGTGGTGACTGTATACATTTCTACACACATACACATACACACACACACACACACACACACACAGGAAGTGACAAAAACATGCAGCTGCACAAACTAGTGTCTCAAAAAGAAAGAACCCCCTTTGACACATTAAAAGCTTCATAAAGGAAACGGGCCGAGTTATAGAAGCTTCCTAACTTGCAGATCCTCTTAACTGTTCGGTAACCATGGTAACTAGGGTTAGGACGTGATTTAGCAAAAAGTAAGTCATTCCAGATGAACAGTTCCTAGTATATTACACAACCATCCTAACTTCCCAAAATCTTAAAATAGAGCCATCCTCACTAACTTTTCCAGCAGGTAGTGTGAGCTGACTTGTTTCATCTGCATGACTGTTCTTTTATTGCTTTTACACAAACAATGAAATGTCAACAGGCGGAGCTTCTTCACTGAGAGGCTGACGGCAGACTGTTGATAACAAAATGCTTGTTAGTAGACGAAGGCTACCCGTGGCCATGATCCTGCAGCTAGCCGAGCGACTACGAGCAGACCCGGCGACACTAGCTCTCCCGGTTGTGGCTCCAATAAGATTTTTTTCTTAAAAATCTACTGATTCAGATCTTGATATTGTTCCGTATCTCATAAATATGCATTTCACACTCTGAAACGTTTAAGTAGTAGTATCAACTGGTTGTTGTTGTTGTTGCTGTTGTTGGAACATTTGCTCTGAAATTGGATTAGGGCTGCATACATTTATTTTCATTACTATTTTCTATATTAATCAAACCCTTGTTCTGTCAAAAGAAATTGTCAGAAATGTCAACAATAAGTTCCCAGAGCACAGGGTGATATATTTAAATCGCCTGTTTTATCCAAACAGAAATCAAAGATAGTAAGTCAGTGAAGTATGTATCATTGTGAAGAAGAAAAGCATCCAATTCCATTCCGCTGCTGAACTGTACTTCATTATACTGACTACTAATACTGTGTTCGACCCATCTAGGCCAGGCTAAATAACAGAAACACCTCTCTGTACTGAGCAGGAGCTATGGCACGGTGCGATCATGAGAGAAAACCTACCGTCATATTCATTTGGACCTTTGTGTTGGAGTGGTCGAAGTGCACAGCCACTGCGTGTATCCCATCATCCACCACAACCACAGAGCGAGGGTAGAGGAAGAAGGCCACGAGCGAAGAAGCCAGGAGGCACAAGACAACCGACAGGACCACATACAGCTTCCTGCAACACAAAACAGACCAAAGCTTGGAGACACCTGGCCTGAATGACATGTAATAATACAATCTCACTTTGAGTACTACAGAGATAACATACAGTGGGCACAGAAATGCACCAGGGGGGCCCGCTAAATGTCAGTAAGCGTTGGTTACTCACGTTCTTTGGGGCTGCAGCCTTTGGTCACTGTATGGGATCAATGCAACCAGTTCATTCACTTGATCTGCCAGGAGAGAGATAACAGGTCATGTAACAGATTGATTAGTGTTTGATTTAAAGCCTCTAAAAGTGCAGAATGACTGTCTCTTCTTTAATAAAATGCAATACAAAGCTTTTCTGGTGTCCGTTTCATCCAGTTACACTGATCAACAGCAAAATATTTCAGACGCTCCTGAGACTGAAAGGCCTGAAATCGTTGCTCTAACCGCACTGACGTCGCATACATTTCAAGCCTCACTCGAAGATGGACTCTAACTTTGAAAAAGTTAGAGTCGATTGTTAGCAACGATTCTGTGAGCTGAAAGTGTGTTATTCACGTCTCGGCTGATTTTAATAGAGGTTTTAAAGCAAACAAAGCGTTTCTACTCACCCGAGGGTATCCGTCCAGTGCCTTGGCATGTCGGACACGTTATGCTGTCCCTGCCGGTGAACTCCACGTATGGGAACTGGGCTATGTCCTCCCGTCTGCCGAGCCCATCCAAAGACTCATTATCGGAATCTCTGTCCTGTCCCCGCCGCTCAGAGCTGTGCCCCTCCGGGATGAGTAACAGGCTGCTGCCGCTACGAGACCACCGCGTCCCCATGGCGGCTCGAGTCGCCTGCGGGCGGTCAAGCCAGAGTTTCCCACCGCCGGCTACTGGCCGCCTACAGGTGAAGGAGAATGAGCCATTCAGGGAAAGAATATGTGAGCGAACTGACTGAGGAGCGATATCTCAGCTGTGGTTTACAGAGAACATCCTGTGTGCGATAACCTGTGACTCCGTCTATCAAATCAGCTGACAGAGTCAATTTGGAACGTTACTGTCTACATTGTTCGGGGTGGCGTCCCCAAGCTAGCGAGTTTGCGCTCCAAGTTAGCTTACCGTAACCGTCTACAACGTAGGTTAGCTTGCTTAAACATACTCCACTTACCTTTAGACCAAACAAGTCAACCCCGCCATCCCAAAGTCGTGTTTACACCAGCTCGTATCTCTGCATTGTGTCACACCAAATGTCCATGTTGTGTTGCCTTCATGTGCCTTCGGCCATCTAATAGCCATTATTTCTCTCCTTTGTGAATTCGAGTGGTTTGTGTTGGTTCACGTACGTCATATTTAATAAGTCAAGCAACAAAAGAGGAAGTCAGGCGTACAAGTTCTATTTATTATCCAGTTTCTGCACAGTTGAAAACACTTACTCCACCATTAGTCACTGATATTCCCAGTTCTTATGAGTACAGCAATTTGCCGCCATAAGACTCTAGATTCTATGTATGTAAGCTCAACAATTACAAACAATATTCCTGACAGTGAACGCAGCATTTTGAGCACTAGCTCTCGTGCATGCTAGTTTTTGGTTGACAGGAGAATGTGGAGATTAGGCTTATTCTGCCCTCTACTGTTGTAGATTCAACAAACAGGAAAACATTATTATCATTCTTTTTCAACTTTTGCTTAAAACCTTCAACTTGAAGGTAAACGCTCGTATGACAACCTCGACACAAAGAGAAGAAATGTGAACAACATGTAGGCTACTTGTACGTGTGTGTACAAGTGCAACAGCTTGTACTTTAAGTGTCATTGTTCAGTTAGTCTGTCGTGCAAGCTCCCTCTTCAGCTCAGCATTTTCCCTCTGCAGCATTTTATTCTGACAAAAAAGAAAAAAAAAACATGAGTCACATTGTTTAAAAGTGCACTACTGAACTTTGAAAAAACATTTTAAAGGAACGGTTTACCCAAAAATGAAAATTCAGTCATTATCTTCTTCAATGGAAAGACGGGTGAGGTTTCTTCTCCCACGAAACATTTATTGAGCTTGACAGCAAAACAGTGCCGTAGCATTCTCCTAAACAACTGAAGAAACTGGGGATTCTTTAAAAAATGTATAAATAAAATGGCCAAAATCTTCACTGTATCTGCTAAGCTAAAAGCATTAGCACACATGTTGTTGTTTTTTCAGTTGTTATTGTACATTTTAAAACAAGTCCCCAGCTTCTTCAGTTGGTTAGGAGAATGCTGCAGTGTTGTTTGGCTGTAAAGCTCAATAAAATGTTTTGTGGACCAAAAAAAGAACCTCTCCTGACTTTAAATTTGCATGGGTGAGTAGAACTGTTCCCTTAAAGTCATAGGAGACCTGTCAATTCAGCCATGAAGGTAAACCTATGTGCAACAAACTTAAAATAAATTCTGCAATATGACATAATAAAGTGAAACATCTGAGCTGACCAGCCCTGACACTGATGCAAAGTAAAACCAACCTTATGTCTGAGTGCCTCCACGATCAGGTCTCGTCCTCCCTTGACGCTCTCCTCCTTTTTTGAAGCTTGGAAGGCATCCCCGATAACTGAGACCAGCACGTGGGACTGGAACGTGCACGAAAATTCATGCATTAGCACTTTGAATGCCTGAACATCTCCTTTTTAAACTCCATTGTTTTCCAATATTAGTGATCTCCCGCTCAAATAAAAACAACAAACCATTGTTCCTGTGGGGATTGCACATCTGTCATTACTGGGCATACTCACAAACTTCTTGCTCTGGAACAGATAACAGTGGTACGTGTCTGCTGCAGGGTGTCGAGCCACAAAGCCAAAGACTTTGGGAGAAGATGGCAAGACGGCACAGAAGGAGATAGTGGAGAGAGGGCATGTGTACAGCAAAAACTGAGGACAGGAAAGACAAGCGATCATTCCAGGCCAGAGAAAGCAAGATGTGTAATTGAACTGGATGCGTTTCCGGAGTGGGATGATAACTGGAACACTTTTGTAACACACCTTGGTTTTGTTTTCCAAAATGTCAATCCCACTCAGTGATAGGAAGAGATGGACTTTACTCTTCTTGGCTGCCTTTTCCAGGGAGTATTTATCTGGTGTCTAGGGATGAGAGGGGAATGATGGCATGTCATAATAATGTTTGTTACTGCATCTTTAAAGCCAACATGTGTAGTTAATAAGTTCATATAGAGCATCTGTAGTGGAAAAATCTTGGTTTCCCATTAGACTACAAGGAGAAGAATCCCAGCATCCAAGTCAACATTCTGACATTGTAGTTAGGAATCGATATATATGTTTTTTCAGGTCTGATACTGATTATTAGTAACCAAGGAGACCAATAATCGATATTTGGAACTGATGTCCCTTCGCAGTGAAATGAAAATTTAGAATAACAGGTGGAATGTAACTAAGTACAATTTCCTTGAGTACTGTACTTCAAGTCGAGCTGAAATGAAAAATGTCTTTTTAACCCTTTTAGATTACATCCACGGTCACACGGTGCCCATATTTAACGATATAAACCAAAAAAATTACAAAAAACAATTTCTTTGTATTTTTATATCAAAACTGATCTTTTTTTTTCTTCTGAGAAAACAAAATCTGAAGTTTTCCTACATCAGCTACTACTAACCATTTTCAACCAATAATATCACGACATCCACCCATCAACAGATCTTCAACAGCACGTAAGAGCCAGCTTCATATTACTGTACAAAAACACAAATTTATTAACTGATTTGGCAAAACTGGATCATATTTTATGGGGAAATATTTTCTGGTTTTTGCTCTGATGTCCTCCAGCTGCTCTGTCTGAACCATTGACATAAATAAAGATGTCTAACACGTCTCCACTTCCTCCCACTGTACAAAAAAGTCAAAATATCCCGGATACGAGCGTTGCCATCTTGCGCTGGTGATGTCATTTGGAGCCAGAGTCTGTGCAGTAGTGGTCAGGCGATAGAGCCATGGTATCGAGTTCCCGCCCATACCCCTGCCCGACTCAATGGCGAGCAGGGCTCAGCTGTCAATCATGACGTTTCACTAGTGCCACTGTTATGTACACGCGCATAACGCACTGTGCGTAGGGCACCAAGTGCTGGAGGAGGCACCAAAACAGCCTAATGATCATCATCAATCTCAATGTTAATGACAAATTATTTAAATTTAAGATGAAATGCGACTAAAATAGGCACCAATACGGATGATCAGAAAAAATCTGAATATTGGACCTCATAATTAGCCAGGCCGACGATCAGTCTGTCCCTTATTTTAGCTTCCAACAAATTAATTTCACTGTGCCAATATGTCTTGCATACAACACACAATGGCTTGGGCTGCCATGTTGGAAGCATTGCATGAACATCAACATAAAAACAATAAACAGAGAAAGACAGTTTCCTGTTAAGTGGGGGAAAAGAAACTAAAAACAGGGTGTGAGTGGTAAGTACTGACCTTTAGACTCTGAGCCGCTTCGTCCAGGATCTGCAGTCCATCACGGCGGACCACCTCAACTCGGCCAAGAAACTATAAGAATAAGATTGAGAAAGAAATCAGCCAAATGGTGTTCCAAACACGGCTATTAGCTTGTGACCCACAGCACAAGACAGCACTGACATGACAGATTCATGTCACATAAAGGTGATACATGCAGCACATGCATTCTGTATAGGAAATGTTATTTACATACATACAAGTCATGACATGGCTAACTGGAGCTTAAGCTCACTCTATTGTTCAGCGGCCATTATTGATCTCCAAGTACATCAAATAGTACTTTATTTTCCACATTCAGAATGAGATTTTTTTTAGTTTTTACCTTTACTGAAAAGGAGACCTCATTGTCCTCTCCTGAAGTGTCGCTCATTTTAACACGTCTGGTAGCAAACTAACCCTGCAAGCTGACATAAAGACGAGTCTTAAACACTTCAGCATTTGGACCACCACAGTCATTAAAGAAATACTGTAAACCAGTCTTACCTTTTTATAAAATATGCTTGAAGCAGAGTGAATCGCCGTCTTGTTGCATTACAAATGGATGGGTGTAAAGTCTACTGGAGTTAATGTGTAACATCCTTATTGCCCTTAATTAGGTCTCAGGTCTCATCCTTATTGCCCTTTACCAGGTATCCAGGGTGCCTGCATACTTCACCATCTCATCTGATGATCCATCAAAGGTAGTGTAAGCATAGAGACATTCAATAGAAATGGAATCAAATCACTGAAGTGTCTTAAAAGTAACAGCATGTTCAAGAGTCCCAAAGTTGATTTTTAGACTTTTAGACTACAGTTTATGGAGGATATTTTTGGCCATAATTCAGAGTATAAATAGAAAATTAGATAAAATTATGATTATTTTACTTCACTACTAGGAATTGTCAGGTCATAACTAAACTTTTAAATAAAGGTAATTTTTTTTTTTAAAAGCAAAATTAAAATGATCATTTGAAAATGTGAAGTGAAAATGAAAAAAGTTATATTTGAAATGCAAAAGCTTAAATGGAGATGAACAAATGTTGCTTCAATTTAAAATATTAAATGGTTATTGGCTAGTTTCCACTGACGCCGTAACTGGAGACAGCTTTTGTTCATTTTAGCTTTTAGAACCACTACATTAGGCGAGGCTGGAATTTCTTCCTTCCTTGGTTATTATAAAGTTTCAAAATTAACACGCATTCAAATAGCACATGGTTTCTGACTGGAGACAGCATTTGTTCATTATGGCGTTCTTTCCCCAAGATTGGGCTATTCTGACTGTTGAGAAGGTTGTTCTGTTCTTTCTTGCCAGACGCTTTGAAAAGCAAATTCTTGGATCAAAAAGGTTCAGAAATGATATGAATTTTAATTTTAAAAATGTCCCACTGACACCCAAATTCTTTCACCCAGATTAGACTATTTTAAACATCATAGTATGTTAAGAATGTTTAGAGTTTCATGAATTAAAACAAAAAAAATGGTTATTGACAGCATTTCATTTGTGTTCTTTCGTGTTTACAGAATTGAGTAAAACTTAAAAACTTTAAAAGCGTGTACTCACTAAAAGAAATACACAACACACACAAAAGATCTTCCTTATCAACTGTATTTAATATTTGTTCACAATGGGTGCCACTTCATCAATGTTTAGTCATATATATTTCTTTATATTAGCAAGCGCATACGAACAATGTCAATGTCTCAATTATAAGGCTAGTGAACAGCATTATGGTTCAAAGATGATGATTGTGGTCATGGACAGCATGAAGCCTAAAACAGACAAATACCTGATCAGAAGATACTAAATTACAGTAGTTAGATTAACTTTAAAACCATTTCAGACATCAAGTAATCCTTTGATTTGACAGGAGAGATGCAGGTTTGGTCTTGACAAAGAGCTGCTGAATGAAGATTTCAGACAGCTATATAAAAACACACTTTTCAATAATTACAGATCCCCAAAAGCTGGAAACAAACATGTACCTGAATATAAGCACTACACACCAATCACAGAAACTCAGTTACTACCACGAAAAGGAGGCCGGATTGTGAATATCTGAGGCTTATCTGTTTGTTTTAGGCTCAGTGATGCTGCAGATGTGAGCATGGACAGACGGGTGGTCAGGTGACTCTGAAGTGACGTGTAGAGATGTGTGAGAGCACAGAGAGAGACAGATCCCTTTGTCAGTCTGCTTTAAGTGAAACAGCTGAGATGAATGACACCATCCATTCAGACAGACAGAGACGGGACAGAGCCAGCCTTCGTTAGAAGGGAAGGATAATATGACGTGCATACTTTGAGAGATTTGCTTTCCCCATTTTCTAACTATTTTACAGCAAAACGAACTCCCAATCATTATACATGAGGCTCTATTCCATCAGTGTCTCGTCTGTGTGGCTGGTAGAGCGACACAGTGGTCACACACTGGAGTCTATGAGTCGTTGACAGACATGCTCTCCATGTCATCGGGCAGGTTCTGCTCTGCTCCTTCCTGCTTCTTCTTCTTCCCTCCTGCCTGCTGTTTCTTTGCTTTCTTAGTCGCCTCCTGATCAATAGGAGCGGGCTTGACGAACTTAATGATCTCTGTCAAACCTGGAGGATAAACAAACAGAACATCGTCTTCCATATGAGTAACAGAAACAGCACTTAAAGGAATCGTTCAACATTTCGTGAAATAGACTTAATTTGTTTATTTGGTGAGAGTGACACCGACTTTGAAGCCGTTAGCTCAAAACAATAATGCACAAACAATCTTGAAGTGGATCCCATATATTTTTTCCTTAGATTAAAAAAAAAAGTTGTGATCAAGATAAACACTGAGTGGGACATTTTACAGTGGAAAAATCAACATGTCAGCGCTCTCCGATTGGCACGTTTCTAAATGAACTCAAACCTAGTTTGGTGTTTGTGTGCTGCAACTTCCTTTTATTTTATTAACCAACATTAGACACTTATACCGATATAACAGCATGGGCAACATGGTGGCTCAGTAGCTAGCACTGTAGCCTCACAGTAAGGAGGTTTGATTCCCGGCTGAGGCAGGGGGTTTCTGTGTGGAGTTTGCATCTTCTAACCGTCCTTGTGTGGGTTTCCTCCATCAAATTATTATTAGGGATGCACAATGATATCAGCATGTCATCAATACTTGGTCGATAAAGTCCTTAAAATGAAATATCTGCCTGAAATGAACATTTCTACCAATATTAATTGTGCACACATGATGCAAAACACTAAGTTCTGTAGTTTTTATTGTATTTATTTTGCCAACTGGAAGTGTACATTTGGAAAAGCATTGTATGTCTGCATCTGCCAGAGGGCCATGATAAGAGTGGGCAAAAATATGTTAATTCTACTACAGGACTTGATGTTCTCTGGAATTAGGTGGGGAAAATATGTGCATATATCGGTATCAGCATCAGCCAAAATGAGTTGGGAAAAATTGGCAAAAACCCAATATTGTGCATCCCTAATATTAGGTGGATTCTCCCGTCAGTGCCTAAAGCCTGCACACTGCTCCTTAGGGATGGGTCTAAATGCAGAGAACAACAGTATGACTGTATGTGACAAATAAGAGTCTTATTCTAAAATTTGTTATTTATTGATAGACATCAACACTGATAGCAGTATATCTGCATTAAGCCTATATCAGCAGATATATCGGCCAGCCTGATTCATCAGCCTAGCTCAGATAAATGCTTTGTATTAGTCATTAGCAGACCAGAACAGAATGTGCAGACTTCTTTAGTTTTCAGCGGTGATCGAGAATGACACTAACTCTGATCTTAGAGCTCACTGAAAACAACACACATGACTGTCACACACATGCACAAGAGGGTGTAGATGTGTTAACTTTCTGAGTTGTAAAATCTGCGGAGATGTGGGTCTAGTGGCAGATTCCGTGTGGGCCTGATCATTAGTTAAGAGCAATTCACACAACTAAAATTCCAACAATTTATTCCTGATTATTCACTTTGCCTGTATTGCTTCATTGACCAAAATGCACCATAGCAGCTATCACAGTACACAGTAGATCAGAAAACATTGAGCACAGCTTACCAGGAGGCATGAACTCCCTGAGCTTCTCTGGAATAACGATGCCTTCTTCGGTTTGGTAATTCTCCAGGATGGCACACATCACTCGCGTGGTGGCGCACATAGTTGCATTCAACATGTGCACAAATTCTGCCTACACAGCATACAGAGAGGGAAGTGTGTTAAGAGTATGCAGCTACAGAAGCTGGCCAACAGCAGCTGAGGTTAGGTTATTGGACAGATCTTTGTCGAGATGCACAGCAGCGTCTGATCAGGGCACTCACCTTGTCCATCATCTTTTTGGTCTGTCCGTAGCGGATGCGGAGGCGTCTGGCCTGGTAGTCAGTGCAGTTTGAGCAGGAGACCAGCTCTCTGAAGGCTCCAGAGCCAGGGAACCAGGCCTCCAGATCCAGCTTCTTACTGGCTGCATGATTTAAGGCACCTGTGATGACAGAGCAGAAGCAGTTAGCTGACTGTCATGCAAGCACCATCCTGGCTGGTCTAAACGCACACCAAATTATTTTGGTAAATACTGGGTATATCAAAAAAACAAAAACAAGGAGAGTTTTGTAATACTATACAATAATATGTTTTGATTATTTATGAATCTACAGTTTCCTTCAATAATTGACTAATTATTTGGTCTGTAGAAAGTAATAATGTAGTGATTAACACTTTCCTAAAGCCTAAGGTGATGTCTTTTCTTGTTAGTCCAACAGTCCAAAACAAAAAACTAACATTTAAGAAGCTGGAACTGGCTACTCTTTTAACAATTTTGAATGAAAAGGGAATTTTATATATTAACATATTTCAAAACTTTCAGCTTTTCTTGCGCCAAGTAATTTAGCTCCTTATTTACAGCAAATAATTAAACTGCAGACAAACTAACTGTAACTGCCTTATATATTTGTAACATAGCAAGTGTGTCTTTGATTATGTATCACTGTGAACATCTTTTTCTCTTCTGAGGTTGTGAATTTCTTTCTTTCTTACAAACTACAGAGTCACCTTCCTGCCCCCCATCCTCCTAAATGTTCCTGCTCACGAGGTTTACTAATCCAATACTTTTGACTGAACCAGGAACTGTCAGGGTCAAGTGTGCAATACTAAATATCATTCAAGCCTCTTGACTGCTACTTCCTGCGCACAGCATTCTTTCACACAGGGACAAGCAGGACTGGCGATTGGAGTATAGTTTGACATTTACAGACTTCCTGATTGGTCTTAAAACTAGAATTACCACCTCACGGTTGTATGCCTCCAGGCACCAGTGAAGCTGCAGTTTACATCCATGTCTGTCCAGACTCATAATATATGTAGTGACGGATAGAGAGCTTCATCACATGGTGCAACGACAATCACCTGAAGCTCAATATCAACAGAACCAAAGAGCTTGTGGTGGACTACAATGCTTCAAATATGGATGTTGCTGCAAAGATGCTCTAAATTCTGAAACATGGATTCTTCACACACATGTTCAAACGGGCAGCACAGAAGATCTAAACAATCAGCAGTTTGTGTGAAATGTCATAATTTATCTATAATCCAAAATTTGTTTAATAGGTCACAGTGACCTTGGCCTTTGACCTCTGACCACCAAAATCTAATCAGTGCATCCTTGAGTCCAAGTGAATGTTTGTGCCAAATTTGAAGAACCTCCGTCAAGGTGTTCCCGAGATATCACGTTCACAAGAATGGGACAGACAGACGTACGTACAGACAGACGGACGGACGGACAACCCGAAAAGATAATGCCTCTGGCTACAGCCATCACCAGCGCGGAGGGATAAAAAGGCGAAATGGAAAAAGCAGCCAGCAGATCCACAGTGCTTTACGGACAGCACATCTCCTTTCCAACAGATTTACTGACATATGATCGAAAGAAAATGCAGTAGTAATGTGTCCTAACAGTCAGATCTTTCCGTTTATGAGGTACTTTCCAACAGCTTCAGACGTAACGCAGCTACGACTGTAACACGGTGTGGTACATGTGTCGGACCTACCGGAGACGATGTTGATGATGCGGTAGGGAATTCCGAGTGTCTTGTAGAAATCTTCTGCCGTCCCTATCATCTCATCAAACATCTCCCATGATTTGCCGTCATGTGGGGAGGCATAGACAAACTGCTCAATCTACGAAGAGAAGAGGAGCAACAACAAGCAAAGAAAACCATTACATCATTATTATTTATATTTTTTTTTACAATATACTAAAACAAAAAGTGTAAATAAAACATGTATTCCAATTACTGAGTGTATAGTAAATCATTTTTATTCAAACTCATTTAAATGGCTATTTATTTATTTGAATGTTGTATTTCACTCCCAATGAAAACTAATATAAAGCACAACTTTTTTCTCACAGCTGACCTTCTCAAACTGGTGCACCCTGAAGATCCCGCGGGTGTCTCGGCCATGGGAGCCCACTTCCTGTCTGAAACAGGTGGAGAAGCCGGCGTAGCGGATGGGCAGGTCTTCCGGTTTGAGCCACTCGTCCCTCAGGAAGGCTGCGATGGGCTGCTCCGAGGTGGCGATCAGGTACTTCTCGTCGATGGAGTTGTCATCTGAATTCTCACTGCCCTTGCCGATGACCTGATGGAAACACAAACAGAAGGATGAGCAATGAACAGAGATCCATTGACAGGGTTTTATGAAAAACATGAAAAAAAATCATTGAATCTGAAAACTACTTTATCTGGACCAGGGAATGTTTCCATGACTTTTGGAAGTCCAGGAATTTGAATGGAAATAGTTCAAAAAATATTTTGTGGTACGATGAGTATATTTAATCATGACCTGTGTAATTTTTTTAAAGTCATTGTTGGAAAAAGATATATTTTCATTACAATACTATTGCCTGTATCTGTAGTGCTGCGTACAGCCTCTCTATGTACAAACATGATAAAAATTACTGCATGTCGAGAGAGAACATTATGATGTCACATTGACCTTTGTGATATAAAATGGCATCACTTCATTTTATCCTGTTACACATTTGTGTGAATTTTATCCATAATTACTGTTTGAATTCTTATGTTATGACAAAAAATTTGTTTTGTGAAGTCACAGTGACCTTTGATAACCAAAATCGAATCACTTCACCCTTAAGACTAAGTGGAAGTTTGCGCCAAATTTGAAGAAAGTCCCTCAAAGCGTCCCTGAGATATCACGCTCACAAGAATGTAAGACAGGCAACCTGAAAACATGACTGTCGCTGGTGCAGAGGCATAAAAATTAAGCAGCAACAGATTCATATTCAAGATATTCATCAAACTTTCCTGAAGTACTACCATAAGATAGAGAAATACAGTAAAATTATTTTTTTTATCAATCCTAACAAACAATGAACTGTATACAGCAACATAGTGGGCCTCTACAAGAGAACATCAAAATACACTTTAAACCACAAAAAACGCAGGTTGGTTGCTTGTGGTTCGGACAGTTTACTGGGAATGACTTCAGATGCAGCATATCGTCTGTGTAAATGTTAAAATCATAGTGCACATAGCGTTGTAGTGATGGTACGTGAAATGCAAACAGGGATGTTGTGGTGCATTCAAGTGCACCTCTTAAAAGAATTCAATACTGAAATGGCCAAGAGGGTCATTTAAAACGGGAACGTTTTGATTTTCTTCTTATTTTCCTTAAATACATAGAATGAGAAAGTAATACTGGTATACGCCTTTCACTACGGCATTTTTAAAAATGAGATGCTATGACCATAACAATATCCCATTCATTTCTAAACTGGCAGATTTTTAAAATTCTATCAAATCAAGTCAAACTGCACAATATTCTGGTACATCAGGTCCCTCTGTGATCATTTTCAAGTTGTTTTACTACAGTAGTGCGATACTGCAATATGCAGGGCATTCCTATTCACTGTGGTGGTTTTACTCCAGTCAGATCCATGAAAACACCCTGTAAAGTTAAATAGATGTAGACAGAAAAATTTGAGGAATTCAGTAAAAGCTAGCGTACCTTATAAAGCTCTTCATCAAACTGGCTGAGCTGGGCAACTTCCTGCATGACCTCTTTTCTCATGAAGAAGGGCGTGTAGAGCATGGTGTAATTCTTGCTGTGGAGAATCCTCAAGGCGTAATTGATCAGAGCCTGCTCCAGGAACACCAGCGGCCCCTAGACACAACGGAGGAGAGGAAAACAACTTAACAGCTGGTTTCTTGATTGACAGGTAAGGGAGCAAAAGGGCAGTCAAGGTTGTTCTTTGGAGAGAGAGAGAAAAAAAGAGGGAAAGAATGTCGATCTGTTTGTGCTTGTCTGCAGTGATTTGTTTATGTCCTGCATGTGTTGGAGATCATAACTGAACTCACCTTCAGAAAGTAACCTCTGCTCCCAGCCACGACAGCTCCCTTCTCTCCTTCAAAGCCATCGATCATGACCACCAGGTCTACGTGGGAGTACTTCTTCTGGACGGTGCAGTCGCCCCAGGTGCGCTCCACCTTGTTGTCTGCATCCTGTCGGGAGGAAACCAGAGGAAATACTAGATTGACAGTCTGGGTCCAGCTTCTAAAATGTGAGGATCTGTAACTGTCCTCACTGTTTATAGCATTAAATATAAACTGTATCATTGGGTTTGGAGTAGTTGGTCAAAGAGAAAAAAAAACATTTTCACTCTAGCTAAAGACAGTACAGTTAAAGGAGTAGGTGTGACATTTTGGGAAATCTGCTTATTTGCTTTCTTGCCGAGTTACACGAGAAGACTACATGTGAAGCTAGAGCCAGGAGATAAGGTGGTCAAAATTAGCAATACTTCTTTTTCAATATCACTAGGGATGTGCGCGATTAGTCAACTAGTTGTTTAAACGTTGCTACCCTCGCTAGTACACACCAGAAATACTAGTCAGTCTTTAAACTTACTTATTACTGTAATTCTATTAATGTACATATAAGAGCCATTTCCAGAGCTAAGTGTATGTAGGACGCATCAAATTGGTCCAGTAGGAGTCACCTTTGTCCTTTGGGTCAC
>JBBPCS010000480.1:70927-83756 GCA_037974645.1 Hollardia meadi | reverse complement strand
GTGTGTTAGTGCCCATGGCATGGGTAACTTGCACATCTGTGACAGCACCATTAATGCTGAAAGGTACATACAGGTTTGGAACAACATACTGAATGCTGCAATCCAGACGTCTTTTTCAGAGACGTCCCTGCTTAATCCAGCAGGACAATGAAGCCACATTCTTCTCTGTTATAACAACGTGGCTTCGGAGTAAAAGAGTGCTGGTCCTAGACTGGTACAGAGGGCGCATTATGAAAGTGCAAAATACGACAACAGAGACTGTTGAGCAACTTAAGTCATATAGTGTATCAAGCAAGAACAGGAAAGAATTTCTCTTTGAGAACTTCAACAATTAGTGTCCTCTCTTCCCAAACAGTTATGCCAAGTTCAGACGACACACCTTTCAAAGTTGTCGGATCGCTGTTCACACTATACTACACAACTTTCTGTCTTTCGATCAGGAGTCTTGCAGTCGTTTTGAGTTCATACTACACAAGTGACTGGTGACAGGGGGTCACACACTACATGATCTTTCACCAGGAGAAACCCCCGACTAGTATGTCTGGTCTCCAAACTACGTTTGGTAATGAAAACACACGAGAAGTGACACAGGAAATGATGCGCGAAACCGGTTTCAGGGAATGATTTCATTGCCATGTTCTACATGCTCTCCGCCATGTTTGTTGATGTTGTATTCCTCTTCCAGGTTTCCGCCTCTTTATACTGTCTATGGTTTTCCCTCACCCCATGTCCTGTGCTCTGATTGTCTGTAGTTGTCGCCGATTCGTCTAGATATTTAGCCTGCTAGAAATCTAGTTGGAGGAGGTGACATGTCGGCAAGCCTCTCGAATCACGTCTTTGAAGAGTTCACACACCAATTTGGCTCCAATCTGGGGCTTTTGTTGGCGAGCGCCAAAATTTGTCGGCGAGTGGAAAATTGGGCTAAAAATTGTGTAGTGTGCACCTGGCATTACTGAGTGTTGTTAGAAGAAAAGGTGATGCAACACAATGGTAAACATGCTCCTGTCCCAATTTTCTTGACATGTGTTGCAGGCATCAAATTCAGAATGAGTGTATATTTACAAAACAAGACAGTTTTTGTACTGCAGTCAATTAAATATAGGTGAAAAAGGATTTGCAAATCATTTCATCTGTTTTTATTTACGTTTACACAGCGTCACAACTTTTTTGGAATCCGGGTTGTAGAAACTGAATTTGATGCACAAGCCACCCAAAAGTCTCACTTAAAGAAATGTTGTGACAAGTACTTAACTTACTGGGGTGCAGTGGCTGGGAAGATTAACTAGGCCATTGACGGGAAATGTAAGTATTTATGGGGAGTAAACAACCTGCAGGCAGGTTCACAACCTTGATTATCTGAGCACATTGACTTAGAGTTGCTGATGTGAAAAACAAAAACTGCCTAAAGGAATAACAAGGTGACAGAGAGACGACAACAGGAGGGAACAAGACAGCGAGATGCTCCAGTAGAGAGAGGAGAATTTGCACCACCACCATCAACGCTACTTGTTGCAAGTTACTTTGCGTGGGAAGCACCAGAAAAAAATGGCACCTGCTGTATAAGGCTACTACTGACGCTGCGCCAAGCTTAATCAACATTAGCAGGTTTATTCATATGCAAAAAGGGTTACCCACATTCTACTGTACATGAATCCACTCAACCAAGAAAGCATTAGCATGTACAGTAGAAACCCAAAACACATACTGTAAATAACCAAGTAACTGAAAGCAGGCGTGAAAACCAGCAAGATCTGAACACAGAGGTTATACAGTATAAGGGGTTCTTACGGACACACTCCAGCAGCTGCAAGTAGCTGTCGTAAGGGAAGAGAGGAGGCTCAAGGCCCCTGAAGTAGAGCTTCAACACACCAGCCACAGAGTCCAGGTCACACTCACTGTCTGACAGGGGATCGTCTCCTACAGGGAGGAAAACAGACATGTGAAAGGAATGTTTCCATGCCAACACATGCTTATGTACACTTTTTTGTGCAGAAACAAGACATAGTTAAATGCAGTAGGGTTACACACAAAGGTCAGGACGTTGCTGTCGTTGTGATTAGCATTTTAGCCATAGACCTTACAGCCAAATTCATGATTACTGGGACAAAAAAAAAGACACCTCTTGAAAGCAGTGACAATCAATATTTTTATATTTACAATGGATTAGATGACTAAGGTGGCACTCATAGTGATGAAACCAACAGATTAGTGACTCTGCAGTCCCCCTCGGCTCTAGAGCTTTTTAGCACCTTTCAGCTCATTGTTTTGGTTCCCTCTCACCGCTCTTATAGCATTGTTTTTGGCTGCAGTAGACGGCTGTTTTCAGTGGAAAAACTCTGAAAACTCACTGTACGTTACTTGTTCAGCACCAAAACTGCAGGCAGAGAAAGATAGCAGCTTGTTGGTAAACGCAGTGGAGCATTAAGCAGTTCAAGAGCCAGAGAGAGCCAAAAGAGTCATCATAAGTTATTATGGGTGATAGATAATGGAAGATAATTAAACTTACTACTCACTGTGAAAAAGTAATTAGACTATTTGTTACATGGCTTTTGTAATGTAATTAAATTTGCTTGTAATAATGTCTTCATCACTGGCTGTAACACACGCAGAAGTTTACACACCATTCAGCAGAATTCAGAAGTCAAACATGCAGCGATGAGGACATGATCCCTCACTGGCTTCCCATCCCCTAATTATGTCAACTGGAGCATACAACCTGCGTGCTCAATATGTTGTCGAGGATTGAGGAGACTTCAGCCGGACTCAGACTACAGGAGTTTTAAAATTCTAAATGATTTTGGAAGTGAGTTGCATCACACACTACAGGACTTTTTTTTTTGCTTTGTGTCCACGTGATCTAATGGGAAGCAGATGTAAACAAAATGGAGACTTGCGTGGTGCAACAACTTGCTGTAGTAATGCTTTACAGTGAGGGGGAAAAAAGCAGAAGGCTAAACGGGTCTGAATGAGAAAATGGTCAGGGGACTCTGTCAACACAGGTTGTCAATTCTCCAGCAAAAACTGGAGGTAGATTCAGTTTCTGTCAACAGTAGTATGCTAGCTAATGCTAGCCTCGGGGCTTGAATGTTTACCGTTACTTGGCAGCACCGTCAGCTGCTCTGGGACATCTCTCTCATTGGCTATTGTGGTCCCGATCAGAAAAAGTACCACGCCGAAATCCACTTCAGACAGAGTGCATGCTAATGCCTTTAGCTTAGTGGCTACAGTAAAGATCTCATCTTTAAAAAAGGTGTAAATAATGTCTTTTTAAATTCATTTGGGATCTTGGGCTTCCGGAGACTTGGATTACGCCGGATGAGCTGCATGGATTTTTTTTTTTTTTTTTTTTTACGTTTTAAAGCCCAGTCCCCAGCTTCTTCAGTAGTTTAGGAAAATACTACAACAACTTTTCTCTGTGAAGCTCCAGAAATGTTTTGTGGATTAAGAAACTTCCCCTTACTTTTTGGCAGCATGGAGGTGCAGCCTGTCCTCAGCCCGGCGACAGGCTACTTTGCACATCTGGATAAGACGCAAAGAGCGCATGACAAAATATCTGTATTAGCTGGGATGAAAACAGGTTGAGGGTGGGGGGTGGGGTGGGGGTGAGTATATAATGACTGAATTCAGATTTTTGGGTGAACTGTTCCTTCAAATCGTTTTGACAGTGCTGTAGTCTGAGCCCGGTTTTATAGAGCCTGGGTAATAGATTTATGAGTTTGTGAGGTTTCTCTTACATTTCTGAAATTTTGAGGGTAATCTTTCTTTTGATATACTGTACATTAATCCAGTAAAGAGGTTGGAGAGGATAAAGAATGTAATGCATGTAAAGACCTACGTGTAAAGCTCATTTACCTCTCTCAAATGCATCTCTGATGTGGTTAACCTCCCTCTGTGAACCAGGAACTCTGAATATCCCTTCGTGGTGGAGGCCTGACAGACACACACATTCACATTATATTACATGTTCATAGATACCTCATTCCATACATAGGATTGCACACATGTACACAAACAAGTACTTCCACCTACTCATTCTCACTGCTCAGAGCTCTTCCATCATGGCTCATTGCTATAACATAAAAACTGACTCACCATGAAGGTTTATGAAACGGATGCAGCTTTCAACCACCACAGGAATCTGCTGCCCAGAGCTCTGGAGAAGACAGATGAGTAGAGAAGGAGATGAGAGGAGAGGAGAGTGTTAAGAGTCAGAAGGAGAGAGCAGATAGAGATGCAAAGAAAGAGAGCAACAAAGAAAATAACAGCCAGAACAGGAATGTGTAAAGACAGATACAATACAAAGAAAACAGTGACTAAACAGAGAAAGCGGGATACAAGAGCTAACGAATAACACTGAGTAATAAAAGTTAATGTTTTTTGATGTGTTTTGGTTGATGCAGGTAAAACACTTGGTGACATTGTCAGGGCAGTAACCAGAATCTTTGAAATACTGAGGTCATGAGTCAAATCCCCCTCAAAATCCTCTTAGACACCAAAATGAGTTTTCAAAATACTTGATTTTTATCCATTATTATTATCTAATATTTTCTATTTATTGAGCTACATGCTAAATTCTATTAAGTTTGCAAGTTTTGTTGAAAACAAAGAGTTCTTTCAAGGAAATTCCAATGGAAATCAACAACTGCTTATCTACTTAACTTACTCAACCACTACCTAAAATATGTGTCACAACTTTGTCTCTATTTTCCATCTAATTAGTAACAAATTAAAGAGTTATTTCCAGGAAACTTTTATGAGGATTATTACGTATTTACGGACGCATAAAATTCTGGTGGATAAATGCTAAATCATGTTTTCTTTTCTTTAATTATTTTTGCTGCTTCAAATTGAAATATAGTGAGTCTAAAAATACTGGAATCAGCCTAAAAAACATCAAACGTGATTAAAGAATAGTTTGAAATTTTGGGGAAGGCAGTTAGATGAGAAGAGCAATAGTAGTATATGTCCATTAAATGTGACACTAGAGCTAGCAGCCCCGTTAGCTTATTTTGTTACCCTTGGAAAAAGAGGCTAGCTGTTTACCCCGCTTCCAGTCTTTTTGCTAAGCTAAGCTAACATGCTGCTGAGTGTAGTTTCATATTTATTGCACAGACATGAGAGTGGTATCAATCCTCTCGTCTAACTCTTAAGAATGTCAAGAAGTGCATTTCCCAAAATAGACTCTGATGGTTCCAAACTAAAAATTCCAATGACATGACCTCAGGTTCCTCAATGGTAGCTACGACCCTGGACCCTGTGGGAAACAGCCCATTGGCCTGCATGCAGTACAGAAGCAGTCTCAGATGGGGTTTGGTACCTGCGTCCGAGACATTCTCCTTCTTCTTCTGCACCACGGTAAGCACAGCAGAGAAGAGACGAAGAGAGGAAAGACACAGATTTAAAAAAAAAAGAAGAAAAAAAAAGAGGCAGAGTAAGAAATAAGGGGAATAAAGATTTAGAAGCAGCGGGAAGAGGCGCACATAAGCACACATACACTCAATAGAGGAGTCAAGAGAGGAGGCAGCAAAGAGGCCAGTGCATTTTTAATCCTTTTCACAAGAGAGGAGATAAAAGGGGGGGATTGGAAGGAGAGAAAGCCAGCAATAAGCTATAAGCATGACCATACACATGAAGGCAGTAGAAAGTACACTGGGAGGGGGGCTGTGAGTGCCTGCATGCGCTGCAAGAATCCTCCTCCAATTCTTCTGCTTCAGTGTGACAGGCTTTTCTAAACAATTTCCTTTGGAGGGTTGAACAGCAGTGCAGCGCAGTGCAGCAAGCAAATAACAAGGGTGTATTTCAAAGGGGCGTTTTTGGTTTTTTGCATGTGTGTGTATGAGTGTTACCTGTATGTAGGAGATTATGTCTGTGGTGAAGAGTGTGTGGCAGAATTGGGAAACAGGTCTGGACTTCCGAACACGCACTGACCGAGCACATTGCATTCTGGGAAATATAATAAATAAAATCCTTAATGCTATTTTACAGGTGGGCACCATTGACTGTATATAAAGCTGGACGACCCCCTGGTGGTGGGCTGCAGTACAGGTCATAAACCCATCCCCCTCAATAATATCAAGTAGGACATGGGCCAAACAAAGTACACGTCAAATACATTTTTCCCAAAGATGGTTTCTGTCATTTTAGTTCTTATCGCACTGATGTATATTCAAGTGTTCATTTTTCTGATCAGTTTGGTTTTAATTAGTTATTTAATGCTATAAAAAACAGGGTGAAACGTCATGATTGACAGCTGAGCCCTGCTCATGGTGGGCACTAATGCACAAGATCTAGTGATGTTTGCTAAATGCTATCATCTTCTCCCCCTCCAAAAATCTGCTTGTTAGACATAAAAGAAAAATTGCCCAAAATTGCATTTGGGTTCAAATTTGGTTAATCTTTCTCCTCTTTTCCTTGTCCTCTCTGCTCTCTCCATGTCTCTCTGCCTCTCTCAGTCATACTGTCTTTACTCTTGGCTGTGTAAATACACTGTTTACCTGGAAGGGTCACTGTCGACAGCCTCGGCTGGAAGAAAGAGACAGAAAACAAGTGAAAGAGTAAGGTTTGGTTTAGGGTTCAGGTGCAAACAATGTGCACCATTTTTGAACTCCACCGATTATACACACCAAAGTCTGTTTACAGGTGATAGGGAGTTCTACTGCATATTTGAAAGGGAGTTAAAAGCCTTAAAAAAGCCTTGTGAAGTCCTCTAAATGTACCTAAGCGATGTCACTTGAGTCAGTTGGGACTAAGGACCACAAGTTTGAAAATGAAAACAGTCAGAGGGTGTAGTTAGAACAAATTGAGCTCAGCAGACCTCTGCGGCCCACTCCTCATCTCTTCTCGAGGCTAGTAGTTCAAGGCTACATTAGCCGCTAATAGCATAACACACCCAAATCTCAGATGAAACCGTGTGGTGTTTGAGTTGCATTGTGGGTAATGTAGGCACCAGGTTTTAACAAAGAAGAATGTGTGGAATAAAAAGACAATATTTCTGGTTCTATTGTTGCTAAATCAGTAGAGTACTTTTTTGATCTTGTAGTCGTTAAAGTTACCGCTGGCATCATTTGTATTAATCCATTAACATTAGCGACATTAGAAGCCCTTCCCCATCTTCCGACGTTGTAGCACAAGAGTACCTTTCTGTATGGCATCTTGTAGAAGGTCGTGTTTGGCTTGAAGTTTGGAGGTCAGAGAACTGCTGGTGAGGAACTCCTTCACTTTCTGAGACAAAAAATAAAAGTGTTACAGTATTTTCCTCATCTGCTTAAGCACGGTTCAAATTTCACTCATCTTTTAAAAGGCCATTACTCACCCCAAACATTTAACTTGGGTCGCTTCAGTGTGTTAGTTCACAGAGGACTGTCAGTATGACAGAAGACACTGACATTGTGTTTCTATATTTCATTTCTTATTGAGGCGTACAAACAATGTTTCAATAGTAAATTCAAATATCCTCTACTGAAACGTATTGTACAAACACCACAGTGTATTTAAAGGTTTCTCATGGTCAGTGTTCACCTTTTTGGTATGTCCTCTATTCGCAGTAAGCTGTGACAGTAATGGTAAATGTAAACACAAGAACTTTGAAGTTCTTATGGACTAGAAAAGCAGTGGAAAATCCACTTTGGCAAGCTCACAGCATTACGTGAACAATGGCGAATAACTGAATATAATTATAATAAATATAATAAAATTTTGTTTGACTGGAAAAAGAAATGCGTGCAAGTGACGTGAGAAAATTAACTATGGATCTGAGAACTTCAGACAGCGTGCCAAAGCAGCTGAAGCTAATCCGTGTCAGGGTAGAGAAGTTATTGTTATTATTATTATTATATGGAAAGGCATAGAATTATCTCCAATAAACCCAATACAATAATTCTCAAACTCAGTGACGTCAGTGTCCACAGTCATTGGCCAAGTTTTGACTAAAGGAAATTATCAACCTGATGTTTATGTTTGAAGCAGAGGAGGAAAGTAAATAATTACATTTACTCAATTACTCCATTTCATGCTACTTTCTACTTCTACTCCACTACATTTAATTTAGTTACTAGTTCCTCTGTAGATTCTGATAAATAATACAAAATTTAATCAACACATAAATTATGATGTTTATTATATAATTGAAATCACCCCATCTTTTACCAGATGCATCATTAAAGTGACACTAAGGACTCTATCTTATCCCTGGCGCATAATGTTATTGCTAGTTTTCATGCCCCTGTGGTGGCTGACCCCGGTGTGGTCAGGTGCATTGTTGGCACATTGCTATCTTGAGGTATGAGGGAGCAATTGCGCCATTGACCAACAAAAACCTGGTCTAAAGTCAATGGCATCATATTTTTCCTGCTCTTTAAAGGGCACATTATTCAGATAGTAAGATGTGCCTACATAGGCGGCCTTGCCCCGCGCATACACTCTGCTTGTTATACACTGATGCACGGATTGAGAGGCTTAGAGAGGCTGCTTTCAGTCATTTTAAATGTTTCCATGTAATGTCACTGCAGCTAATACACAAACAGGGACGCGCAACAGGCCTCCTCCTCCTCAGTTAAAGATCGGTGCATTTGTTCATATGCAGTCAAATAAAGTTGTTGATGGGACAGAGGATTGGGAGACGGGGGAGACAGAGGGTCCATTGGCCAAAGACCACATACTTGTCCCTCAGTGAGACAAGTGCTGCCGTTTAAACAGCAATGCGCCCTGGGCAGACGCACCTGGCTATTAAAGGAAATGGGAGATGGCACTCTGATTGATTTCATTTATGTTATGACCAAAACATACCTATGATTAATCAAGGGACTAAATACCCCTTTACGCCCAGATTATGAGCCATTTAACTAGCAAAATGGAAATGGACACACCTTAAATGGACTTTAGACCACATGCTTTAGATCGTTTAAGTATGGCCCATAATGCATCAATAATTATAATCCAAAAATATAATATGCATTATTTGAAACTGGTCATTCTGCATGAGCACTTACACTTTTGGTAATTTAAGTATATTACATACATTGTACATGACTTGTAACAGATTATTTACACGCTGTGGTACTGCTACTTTTACTGAAATAAAAGATGTGAGTGGTTCTTCCACCGCTGCGCTGAAGCTACTGTAACAATATGTCCACCTCTAACTGTGATAACTCACTGTGAAATAGTAGGTCTCTGTCTCCTGCTGATTGGCTCGACGCTTGGCAAGGGTAAGTTTTGGGGCGGTGCTTCCTCCAGGGGGCTCGTGTGATAGGCTGCTGGGCACGTCGGGGGAGGGGTTACAGTCACTTTCACACATAATGTCCAGCAAGGCGGTGAGTGTGGCTTTAAGCGTTTTATTGACCTGAGAAAGGGAAAGAAATATTGATTTTTATTAAAATTCAGTTAATTAATTTATTTTTATTTTGTCAAAGCAATTTCAGCATTTAAGGTTCAAATTGTAAAGTCGGCCATTGCCGCTCACTCAACTCCCCCACTGACTGAGTGACTGGCGGACAGATTGGGACAGACAGACAAACAGACACCATTATAGAAACAGGCAGTGAGAATAATTATCTGACCTCCTCTGTTTCCAAGGTAACAGCGGCGAGTCGGGACTGAAGCTGCTGGAACCTGGTCTCCAGCTCGTACCTCACCTGGCTCTCCGCACTCACCTCACACACCTGAAATACACAAACAAAATATAAAACTATGAGGGATTTTTTATTTATTTTGTTTAATCTGTGATGCCTTTGGTGGACAGAGTTCAGAGCAAAAGGACTCTCTTATTCATTCTTCATTAGAGATCAACTTTAAAAACACAAATGAGTTAGAGAGCGATTTGTAAGCACTATAAAATAAATGTACAATGAGCAACAGGGTGTCACTGCAGCCTGTCATAATGTCAAACACATGATTGACATTGTAAATCCAACAGGGTAGAGTGAATAGCTTCATTATGATACTCAGAAGGTGATTTGAGGGGGATGTCATCAGAGAGGCAGAGGGGCTGTTTAGTCTACCTCACTATTGATCCTTTATCTGACTGAGGTTTGTACAAGGTAGAACCGACCATGACTCTTAAATACAGTGATAGAACGTAACTAAGTACATTCCCTCAAGTACTGTACTTAAGTACAATTGTGAGGTACTTGTACTTGATACTTGAGTATTTCCATTTTTTGCTACTTTATCCTTCCGCTCCACCACATTTTGGAGGCAAATATTGTATCTTTTACTCCACCACATTTATTTGATAACCTTAGTTACTAGTTACTTTGCAGATTGTATCCTGCATCAGAGCCAAAATAGCACATTTTTAAATTAATTTATTTTATTGCCGGATTTAAAAAAACACTGATTCTGATAATCAGAAAGATGCTGAAAAGGCCAATAATTGGTTGGCCCCAAATATACAGTATAACCCTAGATGTAAATATATGTATAATTTACTTTTACTTGTACTTTTGAGACTTAAGTGCATTTATGGCCAGAAAATTACTTTTAATACTCAAGTACATTTAATATCAGAAGACTTTTACTTGAGTACTATTCATATGGGTGACTTTCACTTTTACCAAAGTATATTTTAGTCATATTTTAGCACGATATCTTTACTTCTACTGAAGTATGACTTTTGGTTACTTTTTACAACACTGCTGAAACCATCAGCAGTCTAATTGTGTTGATAAATCCATGGTGATGTCCGCAGTGCTGAAGTAGCTGTGGATCATTTTCATCTTCATAATCAAAGTGACAAGCAGCAACATGTAGTCACAGAAGAGTGAGAGGACCATAGAGACACACTGCTGCCTGTAGTATTCCTATAATATTTCTATGATCATTCAGTAGTGTCTGTGCTGCTGAAAATACAATGGACAAAGTCGCCTCTGTAACAAAATAATTTAGGGAAGACATGACCACAGATGTAGTTTTTAAGATATATGTTTGGTGTAAATCGTCCTTCACCAGCGTCAGCCAACGACTGTTGAATATGTTGGCTGAAATGACAACAGTCACTTTAGGTAGCTAGCTAATTAGCTCCAACTTTGTTTGTGGTTAAAAACTCTCCAGTACATTACTGACAGTAAAAGGGGTCTCAATTAGAATTATGTATCGATTAGGTCACATTATTCACTGAAGATTGCATAACAATCATCAATCCAACCAAATAAAAAAAAAGAAAAGAAAAACATGAAAAACTAGAATGGCACTCAGTAGAGCACATACCTCCACCAACAGCCCTCTTATTTAAGCCTTAGCACCAACTGCAGCAACTGGTGACACTCTGTTAGTACCTTACTGAATCCATATTAACTTAGCTACACATTGGTGGTAGTTGCAGGTTTCTAGAGCTATTTGTTACTGTACAGCAGCCAGGAAAAGACTACCACCCTATGAAAACACGTTTAAATCCGCTAGATCCAGATTTTTATTTGGATCCTCACTAAACTGTACACACTCATAGATACCAGCCCTCTAAATATGCCCGATTTTTTAAAATCAAGATCCATGCATTATTCCCTGGAAAATTAATGAAAATGTCGAAAAATGCCCTATCTCGCAATGTTAAAGAAAGACATTAAAAAAATTCCTGGATCTGTGCCCAAATTTAATGGGTTCTTTCTTGGCCCATGCCCCATCCTTCCACCAAGTTTCGTGGAAATCCATTCAGTAGTTTTTGGGTAATCCTGGTGACAAACAAACCAACAAACCAACCAACAAATGGACACAGGTGACAACATGACCTCCTTGGCGGAGGTAATAATAAGCCAGACAAAAGGTGACATAACATGGGCTCCAGCTATGCCATAAGTATGCAATAAGCCAAAATGGCATTTATGTTGCATGTCCAAAAGTCTTGTACTAACTCTGAATATAACAAAAAGGAATATTTGGGCTTTATCTGATTTCCATGAAAATTGTACACCTGGACCAACGGCTCAGTGATTTCACCTGGTCTCCCTCATGTGGGTGGTAGTTGAATCTGAATGGGAGGCAGAAGGCAGCGTCGTGTTGCTGTAGCAACGCATCTCTGTCTCCACCCTGGTCCAGGGACGTCACGGCAGCCTCCAGCTGCTTAAGTCCCATCTCCTCTGTCTTCTGGATGCGCCACCTACTGGCCAGGTAGCACTTCATCACCCTCTCCACAGACAGATGGAAACCCAGGTCGCAGCACTGCCAGGAGGGAGGGAGGAGAGAAGATGGATGGAAGGAAAGAGGGAGTGAGGAAGGAAGGAACAAAGAGAGGAAGTAATGGGGATGGAAGGGAGGACAGAGAGAGAGTTGGGAAAGGAGAAGAAAGAATAAAACATGAGAAAGGAGGCGCTTTATTTTTTGACAGACAGTTCTACAGAAATCCAAACTATTCTATTCTTTCTACCCATAATATTTTAGAAAATTAGAAATTAGAAATTAGAAAAACCACGGAAAGTCTCATAAACACACACAGACAGTCACAAACACAAATAGCGTGTTTCGTACGTCGATGAGAGTGCTGACGTCCTGCAGGTAGTACTTGTTCATGGCTGCGTTGGCTGCTGCTAGATTCAGCAGGTAGTCATTACGAGCCTTGGTACACTTCAGCTGGGTCTCCTGCACCCTGCCATGCCTCTGTGCAAACACACACACACACACACACCAAATAAGAGAAAATAACATACAGTATATAAGACACGAGACAACACATTGATATCAAGTGCAGTATTTAGAGACCTCTGAGGTTTATGCCCCTAAATACACTCAGACAAAAAACAGGAAACCACTTTCAAGACTTCCTGTCTCTCTCTCTCTCTCTCTCTCTCTCTCTCTCTCTCTCTCTCTCTCTCTCTCTCTCTCTCTCTCTCACACACAC
>JBBPCS010000480.1:48942-67013 GCA_037974645.1 Hollardia meadi | reverse complement strand
CCCCCCCCCCCCCCCCCCCCCCCCCCCCCCCCCCCCCCCCCCCCCCCCCCCCCCCCCCCCCCCCCCCCCCCTGACTCACCAACAGTCCATGCAAATATATATAACTCTGTCAATACAGTTTGCATGATTAGTCCTTCCACGTGTGCAGGGAAAATTGTAGTCAACAAACAATGGTAGTACTGTAGGCTATAAACAATATGACAAATCAGATCCCAGTAGCTTTTAGATGCCTTATGTGTGTATTTGTATTAAAGTTTAAATTAAAAGAATGGTTTGACATTTTGGGAAATAGGCTTATTCACTTTTTCCACAAGGGTTCGATGAGAAGTTAGATACCACTCTCATGTCTGTCTGGAGAATACAGCCAGCGGCCTGTTAGGTTAGCTTAGCATTAGGAGTAGACAAGGGTAAACAGCAAGATAGCCTGGCTATACATGACTTCCTCAAACTTGTTCATCACGATAGATTGACAGGCAACCAGCGGACACCCCAGGGAGTCACTGTGTCTTGCCAAGAAATAGCACAGATTAAACAAACTCGGCGGTTAGATTGACAGGAAACCAGCGGACACCCCAGGGAGTCACTGCGTCTCGCCAAGAAGTGGCACAAATTAAACAAATTCTGCTGAAACGAGTGTCTGGGGGAAATAGAATAAAAGTGGTAACTATCATCCGAGTAAATGTGTTAATATCTGTACTCGTGAGGGAAGGAACGCCCTCTTTGGCTAGCTGAAGAAAGTTTAGTTTATGACTAAGTCTATTTTCAAAAAACTTGTTCTGTAAATAGTTCTCTTACTCTTGTGATCGGAAACATTGATCTGAAGCTCAATTCTAAGGCTGTTCTGTAAGTAGTTTTCTAATAAATAATAAATATTGTAACTTCTGATCAACCCATATTAATTGCAGCTTTAAATGAACAACTTCCTGTTAGTCCCACCCACTTAAGGTTTAAACCCTGCTCACTGTAAGTACAAAATGTATACAGATTATTTAGTTGGTTAAACAGATACAGATAATGGTGTACTCACTCATCCCTATATATCATATTAATTAGTGAGCTTAAAAGGTGCTGGTAGGCATATTTTGTTACCTTTGGACAGAGCCAGGCTAGCTGTTTCCCTGTTTCCTGTATTTCTGCAAAGCTAATTGGCTGCTGCCCTATTTTCACAGTAGTTAGGTAGATTAAAGTGGGTTTTTCTGGCTTATTTGCTGAAAACAGCTGCTTGCTGCTTGAAAGTTGCAGCCAAACAGCTTAGCAATGAGCTGAACTTCACTATAAAGCTTCATAAAATCGAAGGGAGAAAGATTCAGGTGACATCTTAGTAGTGACAGCCATCATTGACAAGACAAAAATAGATTCTATCTTTAGTTTTCATTCAGTGTTGATCTGTTACCGTGGGATTTTGCATCTCCAAATGAATAAAGGCTTATGAAGTAGAAGGTGCCCTTCAGAAGAAGTCCTGCTTTCCAGCTTAAATACCTGGAACCTTTAGAACAGCAGAACGTCTTCTGTGAATGGTGAATGACACTGTCATTCGTGGAAACTACCTGTGGTCTCTGAAACTCTGTAATCTCTTCAGGGAGATTATACAGTATGTTGCCTGGGCACCTGCAGAAGAAAGCCAAAAGGATAACTGAAGACTGACACTATAGTTTTAATTTGTGTTGGGGATGAAATGTTATTTTTAGGGCTGGTTTTCTTTGATGACTTCTATTATAATCTAAAAAAATTTGGATTTGGATTTGCTATTTTTGTGACTTGAAACAGGGATGTCTTTGAATCTTTGAACGATAAAGGTGTTTGGGAGGCAGACGGACTGAAGGCTCACAGAAGTTGATGGGGGGGGGGGGCAGATATCAGGGATAGGCCAAGGATTAGATGATCTTGACTTAAACCCTTGAGTGACATTGGGTGTAGGCATTAGTTACCAATGTGTCACTGATGCAGCTCCACCTAAACTGAAACAATTCTGCAACATAACAGGCAGACAAGTAATTAAAACATTCAGTCTTCGTGTCTTAGGTCCCTTATGATTTTAAGTGCACAAAAAGAGAAAGCTCAAAATTGATGAATGCCAGAGAAACTATTTCTGGCCATTTGTGTTCTAACATGACTAAGAGTCTATACCCACACTACCTCTGTGAGACTGTCCTTTGGCATAGACACATACTGTGAACGTAAATTCTACCATGCTGATGTTTAGCAGGGAATGTTACCATGATAACCATCTAAGAGAAGTGTGTTAGCATGGCAACATTTGCTAATTAGGACTAAATCTAAAAATACAACTGGGGCACATGGGAATGCCATTATTGAAATTAAAATTTCAACCTGATGACAGCGCTAGAGAAAAAGTTAAAAACTCACTAGATATTACAATTTATCCTAAAGGGGAACATGAATCTCTGATTTGTTGGCAATCCATCCCCATCCAATAGTTATCGAGACATTTCACTCAAAATCACATTTGTCAACCTCATGGTGGTGCTAGAGCAAAAGTTAGGGGATCATCAAAGTCGGTGTGATTCATCCTCTGGGGACCATGAATGTCACACAAAAATTTGCAGCTATTTATCCAATAGTTATTGAGATATTTCAGTTTGGACTGTGATGTGGTGCTGCTATCTATAGAACCACATTGCTAGCATGGCTAAAACGTTTCTTTGAACCTGCGTTAAATTATATTTTGGTCACATCATAGCAGCAGAAACAAACTGTAAACATGTTATCACCTTTTATGTTGATATGGGGAACAGGTTAGCAAGCGGTTATTTCCACTTATAGCAGACACTGAGCAGCATTAGCATTTATTTGGAGTCTGTCGTCCAAGATATTCACTCTTCTTTTTGCTCTATTTTGGTCTCTACCAACTCTTGATGGAAATATCTGGCTCTGATATGGTCTAAATGCTCCACTGTGTTCACAGGCTAGTAGCTAACTGCTATTTGGGGCTGGGCAGGGAGTGGTTTTAGAGCTTGCTGTCTGCTGCGTCTGAAAACAACACCATCAGAGCTGTGAGCGTGAACCAACACATAGAAGTTGCTCACTGTAAAACTAAAAAATCAGCTAAAAGATGCTCAAAAAAGCTCTACAGAGCTGAGACGAACTGCAGCCTCTTTAGACATGTTACAATGGAAGCATTATGGCTTCCATCTGCATCCTTTTATTTCAGTCCCCAGCCATTCAAATCACAGCTGGTAAACGCATTGTATCCACCTGACAGGCACTAACTGGAGCCGGTGGGAGCAGCAGCGTTTCCAACCTCCTTGTAATTTGCTGTTGTGTAAATCTTCGTTTGGTTGCAGGTGGGGTCGCAGCAGTTGTCTGGAGGAAGATTAGTGGTGAGGCCAGTCCCATGGGAGCATCACAACTGATTAAACCTACAACTCTTATCTGTCCAAGAGAGACGATCCCTGATAGGCTGCTGCCTGCTGGTCACTATCAATGTTTAGCATAACCCTCAAAAGCAGCTCGTTAGTTGGATTAAACTCATAAAGACATACATTCCAGTGTAAAAATACTCTATATTTTTTAGATGTTACTTGTTACACAAGAACAAATAAAAGTAATGCATTCAAAAATTTAACTTCAACAAAATGTACTTAAAGTGTCAGAATTAAAAGTATACAGTATTATTGGGTTATTATTATTACTGATGCATAAACATGTAAGCAGGATTTTAATGTTATAGTTGGACAAGATAGAGCTATTTGAACTACATTATGCTTACTTAGGTGACTGAGTCTTGGATATGTAATGAAGGATGGGAGGAACAGGAAGAAACGTTTGCTCCAGGGCCCTGCAACAGGTTGATCCAGCCATGCTGCAGGGTTATTTTGACCCATAACAATATACCATACAATTATTATACCTTGAAAGGCCGTGTGTAAATACTTTACATTAAGAATTGCCCATTCAAACCTTTAGCAGTGGTTTAACAAAGCTGAAATCCTGCTGTCTCTAAATTTGGTTGGTGTCAATGTCTGCTGTTCTATTGTTGTTCTATTTTCAGAGAGATTGAGGTTAACTCATTGGGTAAATGAGTTTTATTCACATCTATTTTGTTGCAGTAATGATGTCAGTTGTAAGCCATTCTTAAAAATTTCAGTTTGTAGCAGGAAGCAAGCAGCAAGTCAATTCTGGTAATGTTTTTTATTTCTCCTCTATGTTAACACCCCCACGTATACATAGATGAGGAGATAAGAGAAGACACCAGCCTGTCTTATCTCTTCATCTGTTCTCTGTATACGCTGCTTTTGGGCCTATACAAAGGCGTCAAACAGGAAAACCTGCTCCTTCTGACATAATAAATTCTATTTGTATATAGCAGTTTTTACAACTTTTTTTTATGAATAGATTCTCATCCCAGGATGCAAATTGTATCCTAGCACACCTGCTTAGTACCCTGATTCATTACATTTGGCTTTGACCTGAGTGTGGTGCAGGAAAAAAACTGTACATTTCTAGCATGACTATGTTGAGCTACTACTCATAACACACTGTTAATTGAAGCAATAGAAAGGAGTCGAGGATCATGGTTAAAAAAAAATATTTATTGAAATCGTATAAAAATAGTTTCTAACATAATTTACAATTCTAATTTGAATGGATGAAAAAACAACAATCCAAGCTGAAATCATGAAATTAGAAGTTTTCTCACATCTCTCTCACGCACACACACAAATACATTCATACACACACACACACACAAATGCATTCTCTCTCTCTCACACACACACACACAACATTCTGAGTTCACTTGCTCCCACAGCAGACAACAGCATAACAAAACCAGTTACCATCAGTAGACGTTCAATGTTTTTAGATACATTAAGATGGAAGTGCTTTCAGGACTATTTACAACGTTATTTACATGACATACACAAACATACACACACAAATCTGCTCTTTTAAAATTTCAAGCCATAAATATGGTCAAAAAAATTCAGCTCGTCTTTTTGTCTTTTAAATAATTTGTGGGCCCTTCAGTGACTGTGGAATGAAATACACATGTACAGCCGAAATTCTCTCATAAATAAATAAATAAATTCTGCGCTCATTGAGGGTGAGAAAGAAGTCACAGCAATAATAAATATCGTCATTATTTACAATTCTTGTCTCCGACGAATTTTAAGACCTGTGTGAGGCACTGTTTAAACATAAAACAAAATCGAGGTGAAGAGCAGAGGATGTTGTATTTCGGTATGGTTAGGTTTGCATTGCGGTGTGCATTCAGGTGGATGTGAACGAGCGGTGTCTAAGCCTTGGTGTTTGTATACAGTACAACACGAGAAGAGGAGGAAGCGGAGGTTGTACAGTAGAGGTGGGTGCTGTAGTAAAGGAGGTGAGGTAAGTCCAGTGTAGTCTTGTTTAATGATTTGTTTGCACAGGTTGCTGACGGAGCTATGAGGTTAGCTGGTTGCTAGCGACGTTGGGAGTAGTAGAAATAGTGATAGTAGTGGTTGTAAATGGCATAGGCTTTACTGATCTAGGCCCATGAGAGAAAAAGAAAAACAGCAACAAACAATATAAAGCCTTGTACAGAGTAAAGAGCAAAAAAGGTTGTCGAAAAGATGCGCCTTTTTGCTTCCACAAATTCAAGTATTTTCAGGGTCCCCCCAACAATCTCACAGAAGGCACTTTTTGAAAGTCACGCTGCTCAACGCCAGCGCCTCAGCTCTTCCCATTCTGCTGCGACACAGAGAATAGAGGGAGAGCGGAGTACAGTGTAGTGAGAGGTTACATAACTCAGACTGTCCACTTGCCAATCAGCAAAGCAGCCGGCACATGTACTGTATTTGCTCAACACAGGTGTCGGTGCACAGAGAGCACGCCCTCCTGCCTAGAGTCCTGCGAGGGTGATGTTCTGACACTGACACGGGTCACCGACTGGGAAAATCAAGTAGTTGGGGTGGTGAGGGTGGAGGGGCATCTGGCCTGCCAGGTTGAAACCATGGGGTGGTGGTTTTGTCGTGACGTCGGCTTCCTCTCTGTGCAGTGCTTCACACCTCGTCCTCGCCTGCACCTGGTGCGCAGCCCAGCCCCCCCTCCCCTCTGCTTCATGTCTGTTACATAAGTCTTTTGTAATAGTCTCTTGTGTCAGTGCAGTCCAGATTCGGACCGGAGCGAGCCTCCATCACCGAGCAACAGCCACAGGGGTGGGCATGAAGGCTGTGGGCTCGTGGCTGATGCTGTGCAGCCTGATCTCTGTGGTTGTCTTCTCTGTCTGCACCGTGGACGGGACAACAGAGGAGGACATGTTCTGCATCCACGAGTGGTTGATGATGTCCTCGAAGGATGGACGGTCAGCTGGCCGCAGACACAGACACCACTTGATCAGCTGTTGGCATTCTGGAGGAGGAGGAGGACAACCAATAAGTCAGGAGCACTAAAGTGAGTGTGTGATATTACACATGTGAACAATTAAAGGCAAAAACATACTGCAATGTAAATTTACCTGGAGAGATTCTCCTCCGGAAGAGGACCTGCCCCCTTGTGATCTCCTCATCGTGTTCAAATGGGATGTCCCCACACACCATGTCATACAGCAAGACACCCAGGGACCAAACTGTGGCAGAGCGGCCATGATAGCGATGATATTTGATCCACTCCGGTGGGCTGTACACTCTCGTGCCTGTTGGGTGGGCACAGATAAAAAAGAGAAACCTTATTTAATAACAACGTACACATAATCACAACCATCAGAAACATCAAACGTGTTGTAATGTTTTCTGACCGGCAAGCACTTATTGTATTTGTATTGTCAAACTGAAAGCGAAAGCATTTCAGTAGAAGTTAAATGATTAATAAAGGATAGATTTATCAGCTGAGTCTGTTCCTGAGGGTGTTATCTGGGCTCAGGTGCCAGTGAGCATGACAGGCAATGTGTGTGTGTGTGTGTGTGTGTGTGAGAGAGAGAGGAGGGTGTGGGGAGGGGCGGGGGGAGCAGACATGTGACTTTGTTTACAAACTTTGAGTTGTAAAAATGCGACTTCACCCCAATAGGGGGCGCCAAAGCAGAGGCAATGCTGCTCAGCCAGTATTAACAGGCTGGTGTGGGGGATGTCAGAGATGACACAACCTAGGAATTCCTGCTGGGGTCCGGAGGCACAAATCATAAGACTTTTTAAATGGTTCTCCGATAACAAATATCCTAACACCCTATTGTTTCCAATACAATAAAAGGCTGAAAAAAAAAACTATTTCTAAATATATCACATCGATGACTCACCGTCAAAGTCCGTGTATATGGTGTCTTTCAGCAAGGCTCCGGATCCGAAGTCGATGAGCTTCATCTCCCCGGTGCGGAGGTCGATGAGGATATTCTCGTCTTTGATGTCCCGGTGCACCACGCCACAGTTATGGCAGTGCCGCACGGCCTCCAGCACTTGGCGGAAGAAGCTCTGCGCCAGCTCCTCCGGCAAGGCACCTTTCTCCGTGATGAAGTCAAACAGATCCTTGACGTTTTCGGGTCTCTCCATCACGATGATGAAGCTGTCCGGTCGCTCGAACCAGTCCAGCATTTTTATAACGCCACGGAAGCCCGTCCCGACTTTTTTCAACAGCACTATCTCCATAGGGACCCGGGAGCCATTGGGCTGAAGATAAAATGAAAAACATTAGTATTTATCACGTATATTCATGCTAAAATAATGCCCAAATCTATATAAAATATCCATATGAAGGCAATATAGTTATTTAGTATACAATATCATGATAGTTGTATAAATCGTTTCTTACCAGCTCTCCCCACTCCGAGATTCTGTCCTTGGCCACATGTTTGACAGCAACCTAGCAAAGAACAGACCGCGTCAAATGTCATGTACAACAACCCAACATAATAAAACAGTTGGTACAAAATGCATCATGTCGTCTTATGATAAAGCATAAGATATACTAACCGGAGCTCCGTCGGCTATTCTCGTACCGGCGTAGACGGTGCCGAAGCCGCCGCTGCCCAGCACCGCGCCAACCTGATACAGCTTCTCGAAGGGCTCCTTCTCCTTCACTGCAACAGACATAAACACAGCCGGTAAGACCAAACTATCCCTTCTGGAAACACCGGCACCTTCACTAAAAGTACCGTCAGTTTCAAGATATCAAAACAAAACACAGGTACTATGTTGTAAATAAATGTAATTGCGGTTTAAATGAACCGCCGTCCTTGGAAATTAGCTCGTAGTATCATGTGTGAAGTGAGCCGCGGGCTGCCAGCCATTGCTACAGCTCCGTCCTCCATGACAACAGAGTGGAAAAAGGGCGTCTAACCTTGATGAACTTGGAGCTGGATTTTCGCCGGCATATCGGTGGAGATGTGGGCCAGAGAATTGAGCTTGGACAGCAGCATTCCTTTCGACGATATCCACCACAGGCCAACGACGCGTGTGCTCTTCGCTTGTTTGTTTGGGTTGAAAACAGTAATGATATTAGATTAGTAAGAGTCTCCCGTCTCTCGTCAAAGGTTTTAGTCCACGTTGCAGAAACAAAAATGCGGTATGGATCCTCTCATTCGGATGGAAGAAACCCAGCTTCAGATCCAGCAAAATATAGCCCAGAACTTCCCGCAGTATGGATGTATATAACACGGCTGTTCCCACGGTGTTTTGTAAACAGCTGAGTAAAATTCGCGATATACACAGATAAGACGGTATTACAACCAACGCCTCCGTCAGACACCGGCTCTTGGAAACAACGACAGGGGGGAGGACGGTTATAACGCAGTAGTAAGAGGGCGTTGCAATACGCCCGACGTCACGTCATGATCCCGCCCGTTTCCGCTCTCTGCACCAATAGAACTGCAAAGCGCGGTCCAAACGCACGTCAATCACCAAATGAAAATAAAGCCAACCTCATAACAGGCTGGGCCAGACACAGACGTGGCGGGAATTAAAACGCGAGGGGGGGGGGGGGGGGGGGGGGGGTAAAGTAATAATTATGAATTCAAGTTGGAGGGAATTGTAGTTTCAAAGCCAAGTACTCCCCGTCTCCTCCCTTCGCGGGAAACCGACTAGGGGAATATACGATGTGAACAGAGTATTACATCGGGGTACATCAAGCTACTTAAATTGGGTGTGCAGTTTATTCTTTACCAAAAGATAGTTTCGACATATTTGATATGGAAGTCTGTTAGTGTGTTTTTCAATTGTTCCCTCTTGTTGTGCCTGCACTGAAGAACAAAAAACACATGGCAACCACATGGCTTAATAAAGACTGGAGAGACAAGTACACGACCTGAGAGCAGTTCATCAATTGCGTTCCAGCCATTCTAACCCCTATCATTTACCTGATTGTTTTCACAGTAAACACTGAAGTTTACAGGCTGAAGTGAAGTCCAGGACCGTAGTCTTTATTTGATTTGCCTGACAATGCCTCTCCTCTGGCTGCGCATCAAAGCGCGCTGGGGAGAATAGGCGCATTCCACTCATTCTTTCAAATTGGGTGGCCGCGTTTGCAGCCGCTCACAGGATGTGGGAAACTAGAGATAAAAAGACTTCCATTTACACCCCCCCCCCCTCTCTCTCTCTACTCCTCCTCTCTTCGCCCTCCTTTTCCCGCGCAGGCTATTGTGTGAGTAGCATGCTCTGTTCTCTGTCTCTCCCTCCCTGCTGGAGTCAAGTTTTGTTTTCCTTCCAAATTTCATGCTAAGCAATAACAACGCCGACATGTTGTATTTGCCAAATATGCAATGTGACGATCTCTATCAAACTAGAGGGAAAGGGATTAAAAAGGAAGAAAATGTTAAAAAAGTACTATTTATTTATTTCAATGGACTTTATGGCAGCTGCACTGTTTAATAATAAGGGGAATTTTGTTCATGGTCCAGTCATTTGCATGCACTTAATTAGTCATATAGTGGAGGAAGTACTCAGATCCTTAAGCAAAAGTACTAATACTACACTGTAAAACTACTCTGTTACGAATAAAAGTCCTGCATTGAAATTGCTACTTGAGTAAAAGTATGGAAGTATAATCAGGAAAATGTATTAAAAGTACGCAAATAAGTAAAAGTGCTCAATGCAGTAAAATGTCCCCTGTGTTATATATGATATCACTAGATTATTATTACTCATGCATGAATGTGAGAACATGATTTTTGCTGTATTTGGTTGAGACGGAGCTCATTTTGAATTACTTTGTACAACTAATGATTATTTTTCATAATGGATGAGTCAGCTAGCCGAATATTTTTTCCAACCAATTGTGCAAACTTCTGTGTTATAGAAATTAAAAGTAAATAATTAAAAGAAAAAGCAGAAAGTGTTTGCATTCAAGAAAATAAAACCATGAAATGTTTTACATAGAACATGACTGGAATGATTATCGAAAGAGTCCCCAATTAATCTTCTGTCAATTTCTTGACAAATCGTTTCAGCTCTGCTGGAACATTTGCATTTGTTGTGGGTGCAAATATCTTAATTTGTAAAGTAACTAATAGCTAAAACTCTCAGATAAGTAAAAAGTGCAATATTTTACTCTGAGATGTAGAAGTAGAAAGTGGTATGAGAATAAAATACAAATACCTTAAATTTGTACTTAAGTGCAATACGTACGTATAAGTACATTCCACCTCTGGCAGTCATGTATTTAACTGTGTCGGCTGTGTTGCATGGGCCAACAGGAAGAATCTGAGTTTCATAAATCTCCACCATCTTGGTGATAAAGTAGCCTACTTGTCCAAAAGTATGTTCTCTTTCACAAACTGCTTGTTGGTCCAACTGGCTGACTGGAATGGAAATGAGAGCAAGGGATGTCCATACATGCTTTTGGGATGCCCAGGGCAAATTCCTTTAATTCTTCTGACATGTTTGGAGACACTTTGCAAATGAGGTGCTAAACTACTTAACTCTGCCAACAATCGATGTTCAAGCTGTTAGTTAAAACAATGTAGAGGTTAGTAAACTTGGAGCAAAGCACACCATATTTTACTAGCTTCTTAATTTAGGGCTGTCTTGTAAAAAGTCTCTTGATATTATTAAATGTACAGCTGAATATCTAAATTGACAAGTTACAGTAATAACTAATATTGAAGCATCAGTGGGTTTTATGGCGTCCTGAAAGGTGCAGAGAGGAGAGTGTGAGTTCATGCTCAGTCAGGGGCATTGGAGAGGTGTGTGAAAGTGGAGAGGCCCAAAGCGATGAGTGTGAAAGTGGCCGCAGGCCTATGAAATGCCAGCAGTGAGCGCATCTCTCTGGGGCTGCACATATCCCTGCCTGCATGATCAGCAGGGCTCAGATGACAGCCATCTAACCTCATCTGTCAAAAGGACAGATTATTAGCTGCAGCGCTCACTTTGAGGCCAGCTGCTCAGTCCAATCTCTGAAAGTCTCAGTTTCCCCCCCGAGGAGAAGCCAACAGGTTCTTTGTGTAAAGCAGGAAAATCCCACTTTTTATGCAACTCTCACGCTTTGGCATGATACAGGGTTGTTTTATGTCAGTGGTCGCCAAATAAATTCATGGGCACTCATGCAGCCCCCGTATCTGACAAGCTTTTGTCACTGACGCTCAAGCTTTTTGGGACACTTTTCACATATCGGCTCTGCACTGCACACTTCACACATCAGAGGCAACAAGGGTTAGAAAATTGCACGGTGGGGAAAAGATTTGGCTTACATAATACTTCTATGAATTACTTCTTCTTTCTAGATATATAGAAACCCTTCACACAGAAAGGTTTCACAAGACCAAATTGTATTTCTCCAATGAAATCTTTAACTATAATCGAGATGTGCAAAAACCACTGAAATATATCAAGAATTTTTCATTTGTAAATGACATTTTGATACCAATACTGACCGTGTTTAGGAGACCACTAAATGTTACTTTTTATATGTATTTGGAGCTCTGTGTAATGTCTGTTGGGTTGTGGAGTTTTAGAATTTAATAAATTGTGACTTGAACACACTTTATCCACTGTAAGCAGCCTGTGTTCCATTTGATTTTGATACTGCAATTTAGTTTCCTTTTGGTGCAACACTGTGTCTTAATTGATGTTACAAAGCAAGGCTTCCCATAAACTCTGCTATCTGCCTGACCTTGCAGCACACCCTTGACCTGTTACTCCGCCTCCACCCTTCATCACAAAGTTATGACACTTCCTTTGTTACATATTAACCAAGCAGGGAGATGATTCACTTTCCCCCGTGTGACCGCACAGATCCTGCTGAAGGCCTGGCCTGTCTGTTTCTCTGCCTCTCTCCTGCACTCTTTTCTGCCTTCTTGGATGTCGTAAAAGGCTCAGCCACTTGTCTGCGCTTAAAACACTTGTGCACTCATCAATCATGACAGCCAGCCAATCACCTCTTCAGCTGTCCTCAGATCCCACCTGCTGCCACTCTGCAAGTGGGAGGACAAATGATTATGGAGGTGGACGAGACAAGTGTTGGCTTGCACGGGGTGTTTGATGGCTATCAATACCCTCAGTGCATTGAACAATAGATAACTGATAAAACATAGCAATGTTCTTTTACGCGGCCTCCATGGTTGCTCCCATGGAGATGTGCATCCTGGTATAGAAGGATATACACATGCGAAATGCTGCTTTCTTTCTATTTTATGCTTCAACTGTCTGTATGGAAATGAGACTTGTAATTTCAGCTGCTGTAGCTAGTCGAATTGAACGCGCGCAGGCCTTTCTTTACAGATGCACGTAGTGATGACTCTGTTAAGGGTTAATGGACTTTGTAATGGACGGATGTATAAATATTCCCAACTAAAGGATAAGTGCTGTTTTTATATTATAACTGCTTGAAGCTGCGTGAGCCTACAATGAACTGGAATAACCGACTCCTACTAGATACATTTGAATGGCACGCAAACACATTTTTTGCATAATATCATAGCCGTAATTAGAGTTCACACATGCATCAGGACTACTGTGCATATGTACCGACATATGCATGGCTTTCTAATAGAAATATGATTGAGAAAATAGGCTACATTCTTCATAATGACGCTTTATGTCGGTGAAATTTCACACAGGCATATTAAATGGGACCAGTAAGCCATCATCTTCTAAAGTGCTAAAGTTAAATCACTCAAAGCACCCAAAAAGTAATTTGTATGCTCTTCACTGACAGCCCGTCATCCTGGATATGTGATGGGCGGTGCGGTCTGCAGACGTGGAATGAAGCCAGGTGTCTCATGGTGTTGTGTGTGCCTTGACAGTGATTGACAAAGATTACCCCATAATTAGAGGAGGGTCGTAATACTGCTCACCAGCTCAGCAGGAGGAGCAGCCTCGCTCCTCTCAGACAAACAAAGCCTGCCCATGTCACTTATGTTGATTGGGTTGCCAGACAATGAGGCCTTATCCTTTCTTATTACCTTAGACTTCAGGGTCAGGAATTCACTGATTAATGCGGGCTTCTAAACACGAGGAGATATCAAACAAGCAGCGTAACATCTCCTGGCCCATCGTTCCCTTGGTTATGCATTCGAGCCATTGCTGATTGTTACCTCGTCGAGCCTCTCAACACTGATCTCACTGCACAAACATGGAGAAAGTTATGGTTGGCAGCTGCCCGCTCTGAGAACAGGGGACCTGGAAGTCACTAACCGTGACCACCCCACGGCGACACACTTGGACACACACATACACAAATAAACACAAACGCTGAAACATTATCTGTCATGCTTCCAAATTAGCTGCAAAGGCTTTTTAACTATTTCCAAATAAGGAAAACATCACGAGTGAACATTTGTGTGTGTGCACAGGGTGGTTGGGGGTTGAGATGGGGGGGGGGGGTGTTAAAGGGAGGGTGAATTATTTTTGGAGGTGTCTTAAAGGAAGAAGGAATAGCTGTGTGGTGGGTAAGCTCCGGTGTGGCCTGACCTCTCCTCAGGTAGCCTCTTAACCCGTCCTCTCCTCAGGTCCTGAGAGGTCTTGACTGGCTGGGCCATGGGAAAAGGTTCCATTAGACATCAAAGGTCGGCCTATGTGGGAAAGCACCACAAATATCCTGCAGAGAACCCTAAAGGTCACCACGGGCCAACTTTCATGTCAGCACAGGCATGATTTGGGGTCAGAGGTTACTGGCATACCTGTCCAGCACCAATTAGACTGTTCTTCCAGGAAATTATCCCCACTTGTCTCAATTAGGGGTTGGACCACTGAAGGGTCCATGTAAGGTTTGTTTATGGCTATTGTTGTACTTGTTAAGGAGGAGGGTATAATCTGTGTGTAAAATGGAAATGGGCAGGGTGCTTTCAAGGTTGACAGCGGTTACAATAATAGTACTGTTGTCAGCTTCAGACCCGTCCATATGAGGGTTCATATGGCTCACAGGGCGCACAGGAAATAATACTTCCTAGTTTATCCCTCTGATTCCTGTTGATAATGACACTGTTGACAGAAGGGATTACATATAAGTCCAAAGTCCAAAAATTCATCACCCTCCACTCCATAAAGAGTGATATTATAAAATAAAAATAACTGTCATTATTGCAGTATTGCAGTCATTGTTGATGGGCAATTGACCGTTCACTAAACCCTTTCGCCAAACAGCAACTGTCCAATCATAAGGCATGTGAAGCTTTGAAACACAAGAGCAAAAGTGCGTGGAATGGATTCAACCAAAAACAGCCAAACTGGTTATTCTAGATAGTGTTAAGTTTCTCAAAGTGAAAATTTATTCTAGAAAATAAGAATAGTGTAACTTCTTAATCTTAATCTTTTTTTCTTATAATTCAGTACTACAATACTGGGGCCAACTAGCTACCCTGCAAAACAATGTTGCTCCTTTATTTCCATTTCTATTCCATCAACTCATGAGCTGACTCTTATGCATATTTAACATCATTTTAGCATTTTTAGATTCTTGGTTTCAAACAAGTCCATTGGAAACATTAAAAAGTCAGCCAGAAACAGAGCTTTCAACAAGCTCATGGAGCTAACCATAATTAGCTAGCTACAGGTGATGAAATCTCTTCGTGACAGGTGTCTTTTTCTCCAACGCATCAATAATTGCTGGCTACAAATGAGAACCCTTGTTTTGTATTTTCGTTTTTCACTTTTTAAAAAATATTATTGTCATTGTAAACGACATGTACAGTACATGCCATTCTGAAATGGAAATGTAGCAGTGGCTAAGGGTGACAGGGCTTAACGAAGGGTCAATTTGTTCTGCTAACCAATATGATGCTGATTTGCAGCACCACCTTGGCTTTGCACCAAAACATCACCCTCGGCACTGCCCTTCCAATGGGGCTGTAATGGATTTAAGGGTCGCAGAGAGAAGTGGGTGGACTGGGGGGAGCGGGGAGCCTAAAAAGAATGTGCTGAACCAGGAAGAAGGCTGCTGGTGTCACCTTCCCACGGAGGTTAAGGGTAGACAGGGGTGGGGGGTTGGGGTTGTTGTTTGGTGGGGGCTGTACACATTTATCCATGTGGGAAACAGACAGTAGTGACATATTAAACTGCTGTCACACAAACAGCCCAGTGACACTGTTGCCAGTCACTGTTAAAGAATGTTGGCGGCAGGATTATTTCAAACTTCCCACAGGGATAGAATAGGGTTTTTTCCCTTTGCCCTTTCTTTATGTTTGGCAATCAGCTGTTCTGTTTTTGTTTTGAGCAGGATGGAGGCAGTGCGAATGGGCCAATTAGGCCTATTCACGTGAGAGACAACATCAGAGACTGGTTACACCAATACTCACCCATATACAGCCCTGTCCAAAATCAATAAGACTCATCGGTTAAGTTTTGGAACATTTAAAAAATCCCCATGGCTGTCGAGAAGCTAGTTTTGCCTTTTCTTTCCATTTAAAGTTTTTCAGCTGCTCTATTTTAGTTTCTGCCTCTCCCCACCAGACTCTCTTTCTCACTAACCCCCTCCCCCTACACTGTTTACAGTTGATTTGCATTGTGGCCCAGAGAGTGGGGTAGGCAGTTATTGTTGCTGTCGTGATCGCAGAGGGGTTTTCCCATCAGCTTCTCCTTCTCCTCCAGCTGAATCAAAACACCTCTGTGTTGCTGCCGGTGATGTCATGGCCCAGAAACTACTCAAAGCTGCTTCCCTGGGAAACCCCATATCAGGAAGTCCAGACAGTTTTTTTCCCCCTTCTTTGATTGTTATAGCAGAGCAGCTTGGAAGAGACTGTGAGGTTTCTGATTAGGTTCCCATACACTTCTGGTAGAGATGGCCAACATGAACCCGCTGAACTCAAACAATGGGGTTCAACTGCCCTGTTTTTTTTAATTGCTTTTTAATTGCTAAACAGTGTAGCTGTATCCACAGTGTAGTTGTTTTGTTTTTTTACTAAAAAAGGGCTGCCTTTACCAATACTTGTTTTATTGTTTTGCTGTTTTCTACATTTGCATACAGCCTTTGGCAACAGGTAGTGAAATAGTGTTGTAAATGTCAAATATCCTAGCTTAAACAAGCCTAACATTACATCTCCAGCGTGACAACAGAAAAACAATGACAAAGGTGGATTTATAGACCTAAAGCAAAGTTTTGTTAGCTGCATGAATCCGTTGGAAATGTTTTTTTTTTTCAATTTATCAGAATTCCTGTTCAGGAGTATTTTTTACATGGGGATGCTGTTGTGAAACTAACCTTTGCAGCAGTTGACTCTCAGCTGTACATGGGTGATGCATGTTATCAGCTTGTGCAAGTTGTAAAATATGGCCCGACATGAATTCTACTTCAAAACATTCAAGAAAAGAACTAAAATGATGAAATGAAGTTATGTCAAAGACTATGTATTGTGTTGCAGCGATGTCTATGTCAATTAGCATGCTAACCAGCTAGCACTTAAGATGTGTTTTCGCCCTCTGCTGATGCCTGACTCTCTCACTCTTCTGCTTTTTCACCTCTCTCGTGTCCCCATCTGCTGTGTCTTCTCACCTCCAGGGTCATAGTCCTCACTGGAGCTGCTGTAACTCACCTCTGTACTGTTCATCCCTTGTTGTCCGGTCCCAGTCTGGCGTCTGGTCCCAGTCAGGCCTGTTTACTGATACGCTGCAGAGCCTCAGTTACTAGCAGTGACTACCCCCTGTACCAAGGTTGCAGTTCTGGCAGACTTCAGTCGGCTGTAGGGCCACTAGCTCTACTTAGCTAACTGTAGCTACAGCCAAACCTGACTACTATTACCCCTAGAGAATACCCCTAAAGAATGCATCGTGATGTTCAGTTTGTATTCCACTCAGAAAACAGGAGCTAAATAGCCTAGCTCGCTAATAGATTCCCACTAGATGTAACTTTAAGTTCTTGCTATTTCGTTCATTAGTCATCTGCATCTACCATATAGTCAGTGTTGTGTTTGTCCTGTATTATAAAAAGGAAGGGATCTAGTTAGCGTTAGCTCTCTCTCGTTTATTGATCCAGATGTGGTGACTGCAAATTACTGAATTGTCAAAACTCAAAGTAATGGGTAGTCCTGTAACCTCAATTATTGCCCCAGGGTACAAGTGCTGAAGTCGCACCAAGGACTACATTTAGGAGCAGCTAACAGTGTTAGTTCATTGGAACTGAAGCAATATAAAAAAGTAGTTTGCACCAATCAAATTACCTGTGTTAACACTTTTAGTGCCAAAAATTCAGGTCACCTAGAGCAGGGTGCTGTCACTGCAGAAAAGTTTTTTTTGTATGGTTGGCAGTTTATAAAACTGTTTGACCTTGTGGCTGCACAATAAAATGCTTCCACGTGTAAAACCTCAGCGATACTCAACGCTAAACAAACAAGTAGCATTTCACCTCAAAGAGTTCCAACCCTATCAGCAGTAGCCACCATTATTCATGTTGACAACACTGAATATTCAGTGTCCCTCTTCACTTCTTCACATTGAAGAGGTTAAGTTTGTGTACCTACAGTTTCCCTTTCTGATCCCTGATGAGTGGATTAACCTTTGAATGGCTGGGACACAAAACGCCATTCTGCTGGCCCCACCCAATGTGGCCCCCCCAGCCTCATTTCTCTGCTGGACCCCTACACGTGCGGCTAGCAAGCACATGATGCTGCTGAGGGGCCTCTCAGCGTGGCTATTTCATTCTAGTAAATGTGTGTGTGTGTGTGTGTGTGTGTGTGTGTGTGTGTGTGTGTGTGTGTGTGTGTGTGTGTGTGTGTGTGT
>JBBPCS010000480.1:24770-37110 GCA_037974645.1 Hollardia meadi | reverse complement strand
CAGTAAGGTACTAACAGAGTGTCACCAGTTGCTGCAGTTGATGCTAAGGCTTAAATAAGAGGGCTGTTGGGCCTTGGTGGTGGTATCGCTCTACTGAGTGCCATTCTAGTTTTAAATTAAAGCCAAAAAGAAAGGAAATGCAGTATTTTATAAAGAAAATAAAATCAAAGAACTCAGGGATAAGTGCAAATGTTCATTTCAAATTGAATATTTTAGATCCGTCCATAATCAATAACTCTGGAGCTTTCCACTCAAAGCAGGGAAACGCACTGAAAAACATTAGATTACACACTAGGTTCCTCGTTTAGCTTGGCTGTAACAAGACTGCATGGCCAGTACACTTCTGATCTCATTTTGTAGGATTTTAAAAAGACACAGTAACATGTTGTTGTTTACTACATTTCACCCTGAGAATTTAAAACCCTTCCCCGGTTATGGCTTATAAATGTTACATAAGAAGAAAAACATTTTTGACAGGGACTTCAATGAAACCAAAAAACAAATATGATGGAAAATTTTTAAAATGACAGTGAACTACAGTACATATTGCTGAAAAAGGCCTTTAAAAAACACGAGGGTGGCAAGACATAAACAGGATTTTAAGGTTCATAAATCAATTAGCCGTAAAAAGGCAAAAGCAATTGTCAAACAAAAAATACAGGGTTCTCTCTTTGCTCCATGATTTAACATTTAAAATAATGCACTGTTGAAGTGCCTCCTCTCACACATGCTCCATTCATCTATTTGTATTGCAGGAATTTAAAGTCTATTCTCAAGAGTATAGTGCAATAATAAAGATAAAAACAGATCTGCAGCAAGTTCCTTTTTGTCGTAATTCTCAGCATGTCATACGTTACTGTGCAACTATATCCTCTCTTTGACTAAAAGGTCCCATTACTTGCTTTTTCCAGAACTTTTCACCACATTTCACGGTCTTCCTGGTCCTTACAATGTTTTTGTCAAACTGTTTCCAAGGTCAAGAATGAATGAACTCCCATGCACAACTATTACCTCCAGTATAAAATATCAGTGAAGGAGATACAGGCTGTCAGAGCTCATCATTTGAAGACTACTTTCAAAAATGTGACGCTGAAAACTGCAAACCTTTTAAAAAGCACACATCCACTGGAAGCAGGAGTCAGTAAAATGCATAGAGCTCATGTAGTGAACAGTTTACACTCAATATACTGGGACTGTGTACTGCTAGTATTACTCTACTTTAACTACAGGTTTTCTTATGATGACAAGGACATTTTTGCTGTCACTTTAACCTCGGGGCCATCAAGTAACGGTAAGGGTCGAGCCATGTAAAGTTATACGCACACTTCAAGTGTTGGATACGTTAGAGAACCATTTTACCAGCTGAAGACTGATGGCTGACTTACTCGGTTCTTACTCAAGAGGAGTGAAGTCTTAAAACTGCCTCTTCCCAAGTTTCCTATCTAAGCTCTCCTCGTTTGACCGACATATTTTGGGATTTCTGAATGTGGCGGCCATAGAAAGTTGCCAAACTAGCCGCTTCTCAGTTCCAGTTTGTAAAAAAGAGGGTAGACCAAATTTACGAACAGAGCAAACATGGCTGCCAGGGTGCCCAGAACAAAAAAACGGCCACAGTCATCGTCGGGATAGTCCGACATCCTCCGCCGCCTGTGATGGCATCGCACCGACCCTTCGGTTCTGTCTTCATCTTCATCCTCTCTGTTCCTCTGCATTTGTCTCCTCTGCAGCGCAGATCGGAACAGTCTGGGAGAACCTTCGTTAAGCCCCATCTCTTCCTCCTCCAGTTCCCGCCATATTAGAGAGGCCTGCGATTGGCGGAAACCGGTGTCAGCTTCTGGGAAAAGGCGTGGTCTAACAAACACTATGATTACAGTTGCAAACATTTAGCAGGTCTGCCTCACAGTTTCAAATAAACCAGTGATTTGTAAAGAGCTAATGACATGCCTCTCTGATGTTCAGGCTTGTCTTTCAGAAAGTGTGGAGGAAATTTAAAAGTAAACGCACAGTTGAGTAAATCAAAAGCACAACTACTTAACGGGTTTCCTCAATCCCTGTCCTGCCAAACCCTGTGGTAAGAAATGTAGGCTTGTCTACAACACTTACCAATATGGTACATATCAGTGGTTTAAGTTGATTATTGGCTTAAATACATCCACTGCCAAAAAAATATAAAAGTTAATACTCTTTAAAGTAATGGAAAATATATGGTTTAACAAGGTCACACACAGCCTCATGTCTTTATCAGGATCACAAGGTTACACCTGACAATCTATGTGACAAAGAAAATAACTGTATAAACAGAACACACCCTTATCTGTACAAAGATGATCTCATCTAGATAGAGAACTTAAAGGGACAGTTCACTCGAAAAATCAAAAATACATATTTTTCCTCTTACCTGTAGTGCTATTTATCCATCTAGATTGTTTTGGTGTGAGTTGCTCAGTTTTGGAGATATCAGCTGTAGAGATGTCTGCCCTCTCTCCACTATAATGGAACTAGATGGTACTAAAAAAAAATAAATTTTAAAAACTTAACAGCAATGTCTCTTTCCAGAAATCATGACCCAGTTACTCAAGATAATCCACTGACCTTGTTGTGAGCATTTTTATGGAGGAACTATTTTCTTTCTGTATTACTGCGCAGAAAGAAGTGTGCAGCTGAGAGGCTAGCTAGCTAAGCTAATTAAACAAATGTATAGCACAGCCTAGGACAGAGGTGCCCAAATTCTTCTCAATGAAGGGCCAAAAATGTATTGGGGTGGAGGGCAGCAGGCCGAAATTTCTTTTGATGTCATATGCCATAATATTACATTGAAATGTATTATAATTTTATAGATAATTAACATTCCGAAATAAATTTAAAATTAAAATAATTTTAAAAACTACTCTTTATTCCGTTTAACAGTACACCAATACTTTTATTGGTTTCAAGAGATAATGGAACATCCATAAAATAGTAACAGAACTTAAAGCAGTACAAAGCAGTTCTTTTACCTTAAAATAATGGCTTCAAATTGACAATATACAGACTCATAACAGGCAGAATCGGCTCTCTGTCAGGCCAGAACGCCTGGTATTGCACTATGCAGATTTGTTGTTCCTACCCGAACATGACCATTTTCATCAACCCAGCATGTTGAAAATTGACGAGAAGGGGAATTCCTACATTTTGTTACTTTAACAGTACTAGGTATTTGATTTGAGATTGACTCACTCACTCACTCAGTATTACTCGCCTTTGAGAACTCATGGTCTAATCATGTGAATCAGTGGGGACTGGGAGTGGGTGGAACTCAATAGCGCTCTCTAGCTCGCTCTATGGTTTCCCCCGTGTAAAATTGTGGTCAGGTCTGGAACTGCAGCTAACCTAACATAACCGTTGGGACCATATCTCTATGGTTGGGACCACCGGTTAATATAGAGACCTACACGTGGCGGGCCAAAAAAAAGGGAGGGCGGGCCACAAATTGGGCACAAGCACGAGCCTCTCGTCAATGAGTCGATGCACATTTCCTTCTGCGCGGTAATATGGTGTAGTTTGGTAGGAAGAAAATAGTTCCTCCATGAAACTGCTCACAACAAGGTCTGTAGATTATCTTGAGTAACCGGGTCATGATTTCTGGAAAGAGACATTGATGTTGAGTTTCTCAAATGGATTTTTTGATGCACCACAAGCAAAGTGCCATCTAGTTCCATTATATTAGAGAGAAGGCAGACATCTCTACAGCTGATATCTCCCAAACTGAGCAACTCACACCAAAACTATCCAGATGGATAAATAGCACTACAGGTAAGAGGGAAAATGTATTTTTGATTTTGTGTTGAACTGCACCTTTAAAGTGCATCTTCAGTGAGACAGGACATAGAGACATCAGGTGAAAGGAATGATGCTATGTGATTTGACCCCACTGAGCATTCACATCTCTCTCTCTCAGCCTCATCAAATGAACAGAAATCTTTACATTCTATCAAGTTAGAGCAGCGCAGAAGCTACAAAAAAAAAGCATTGGCATAAGATGCTAATGCTGCCTGACAGCTGAGCTTAACAGACCATCAGGGATTGATCTTTCCATTATGAACCCACTGGTCTGGAGTTATTAAGCAGAGCTCTGGCATTGGTACTCAGACACTTCTCTCACAAGACCTGCCAAATACTGATGGTTCCTGATTAGTCACCGACACATTACAACTCACAATGCCAGGTGAAATATCTGGAGTCATTTCTCAACTTGGATGGTAGAATCTGATACTGTATCATGTCGAATAAACACATGTGTCACCCTGAGTGAAACTGGATGTATCTGCAGATTCTCCTATTTTAAGTCAATTTCCACTGGTTCATAACACATTCATTGTGATGTGAACTGTGATGCTGCAGTTAGGATATTTACCATGACACTAAACGATTTATACACCCTCCATTTAATCCCTAACAGAAGTAGCGTTGCTTTCATTAGATTCTGTTCCACAGAAATGGTGTGTATAGAACAAGAGTATGTAGACTTTGAAAACCTGAAAACTGAACAGAATATCAGTAGTCTGACCCAAAGGTTAAAAAAAGATGTGTTAGCCAAAGACCGATGGAATAAAAAGTACAAAGAACAATACACATGCCTCTAAAATGTAGAGGAGAGGAAGTACAAAGTAACAGAAAATGTAAATACTCAAGTAAACTACAAGTACCTCAAAAGTGTACTTGAGTATAGTACTTGAATAAATGTTACTTAGTTACTGTACATTCCATTACGTGTTATTAGAAACTTTGACAGTGAGCTTTTAATTTTTACTGCAAATGTATAACAGTTCCAATTTATTGGTTATCGGTCACCTTGCTAACTACCAAGTCTCTGCCCTGAACGTATCGGTCGATCCCCACATAGGACACTATAACCTTGGATAAAACCTAATCCAGTGCGAAAAGCTTTTTTACAGTCACAAATCCTCTGGCTCTTATTGTTGCGGCGCCCTCACCTGGCTGGCAGTTGCTCCTGCTGCAGTGGGCGACTCGGCTCCTACAGGCCTGAGGAATCGTGGCGGCCTCTCCACAGGGGAGTTTCGTCGGCGGTAGAACAGGACGTATGCGTAGCGCGTCACCACCTGACTCTCCTCCACCATTGTGACAGTACTATCATCAAACAGACGCCAGCCTGCATGACAAGGAGGACAGGTAGAGGAGGAGGAGGAGGAAGGGAAGAGAGGTTGGCAGAAAATAAGAAGAGAATAAGGAGAGGATGAAACACTTTTCAGAACGACCAAAAGCCATATAAAGATGGGAATAAAGCTCAATGACCACACACTGACCAACATCACTGCGCTGGCTGTTCTTGTCACTTGGCAGGCGAGCGTAGGCTGTGTAGTGGCCTCCTATCATTCCTCCATAGTGGTTGATGACTGCATACAAGTCGTAGATAGGGGGCTGTTGCATCTCATCCTTCTGGCCAATACAGAACTTACTCAGATCCAGGTTCCTGGAAGACAAGATTATATTGGAGGCTTTGCTATAAAAATGGGTGAAAACTGTACTTGAATTACTGCATGAGGGTTTAATCATCAAAAACATGGTTTGCATGTGAAAAATATGCATTTTTACGTTAACGTGAATAAAAATAAGTAATGAGTAGAGTATGTGATGGAACTTTTTCCTGTGCATTCACCTGACAGGAAAGTCGACCATGTCGTTGATCTTATCCCTCCAGATGAAACTCCTGAAGGAGAAGCGTTTGAGCTGAATGATCAAAACATTGGGCAGACGCCACAAAAGCAGCTGCTTGGAGGCCTCTCGGTGCTGCTGGCACTTTGGACAGTACCTTCAAAACAGACAACAGAGTGTATACAGACCATAGTTCTACTGTCTCTGTTCCTCAGTGAAGGAGGAGGACCATAATGTTGGAAATGTTGAAAGAAGTCGGTCACTTTCAGTTTGAAAATAAGCAACCAGCATGTATAGCTAGAAATTCAGGCAGACATACTGGGGTACAAGCACCGGACGCAATGCAAAACCTAAGGCATCATGACTTACGGCAAACAGTAGGCCAAGGCTGAGACCCCCTCCTGAAGTACAAACTGCCAGATCTGCTCTAGCCTTACCCCATGTCTCGATCACAAGCGAGTCAGATGCGTTTTTCCACTAAAGAATCTCAGATTTGCTCTTATTTTAATCTATGCAACTGTCTGCACCAGCTCCATGCAGCGCCACATCTCAGCAGTGTCTTAAAGGCATAAACGCCACCGGATATATATACTTATACAGAAAACTGCTCCCTTGCAGATGCTTTGAAATTCGAGGGCGAGACAGAACCAGGACAAACGCTTCAGTATCGCATGAACAGTGACATGACGGCTCCGGTCCAGACACAGGGTTAGACTGCAAGGGCTGTAGGGTCTGTGTCAAAACTGTTCTCAATGAATCATTCTGTGCCTCATTCATGAAGTGTCACCTAGTCGAAGTCCTGTTATCTGCAATATTCTTAAAACAAATCACTTTAGAGGACAAAAAGTTTCTGTAGCAATATTTAAAGTAGAATCCAAATGGTATGTGGACATTCAAACTGTATCTATCATTCCAAACATGTGGTAGGAATGCAACCAGTGGGAAACAAAAAAGATGCCAGAACAACAGAGACAGGATAGATGTAGCATTATTTTATATGAGCCCATCACAAAATAAAGAAGCCTACCATGCCTCCTCTGGTGCCAGCACCTCCGGTTTCGTGAAGAGGTTGAGGCACTGCTCCAGGGTGAAATGTCCTGCTCTGGCTGTCTCACTCAGGGAGCCGGGGTCCTCCTCATACTCCAGCTCCTTGGAGCTCACCAGGACGTACTCCTTCAAACGCTCATTGTTTTTCCACACCAGCTCTAGGGTCGCGTCCTCAGAGAGCTCGGCCAGCGTGTCCTCTGCAGAGGGGAAAAAGAACGCTGAAGTGAAAATGACATTTTGCAAAATGTCAAAAAAATAAAAAATAAATCCAGCCAATATGGAAATAGGAGGACTGGGAATCCAACTAAATATCAGTACCTCTCTCATCCAGCCTCTGCTCCTTGTTGCTAGAGTCCAGCAGAGATATGTAGAACTGACTGGCATGACCACATGGCGTCTCACTTGGATGCTGATAGCCTGTTACTGCGGCTGCAAAAAAAGTGGCAAGAATGAGGAGGCTGGGCTGTGGAGACAAAAAATACCAAGCATCTGTCCATTAAAAGCTATGTTGTTACCTTCTGGCCGCACTGCCTTCTCACAGGACGTCTCTTTTTCAGCATGAGGGTCCAGAGAGCAGCAGGAAGCGGAGGAGATTGGCTCAGAGAATCCTGAATCTGTTGTCTGCGTGGTGGGCAGTGAGGTCTGGGAAGAGGCGAGGGAATCAGACTCCCCAGAGTGGAGGGCTGAGGCCTGAGCACACTCTGCCTGGTCTTCAGGCAGCTGACATTGGCTCTCCAGCTCCAGATCACCTGTGCCTACAGTACTGCTACCACCCATGGCCTCATCCCTAGGCCCAAGAGGCTCAGGAGAACCTGCTGGCATTGGGGTGAGGTCAACCCGGCACTGAGAAGTTTCGGGGGATGTCCTGCCTGACTGAAAAGGAGGCTGGAACACGTTGACAGAAAACCTGCACAGAGAGAGACATTGAGGAGGAAACATTAATAGATTTTATAAGTGAGTGAGTCCTTACACTGATCTTGAACAGACATGGAACAATGCATACATCTCTCCTTAATATACACTAGATTTTTTTTCACCAATTATTTGTTATGAGGCCACTAACAAGGGCCAGGTGTCAAGATGATGGCTGAACAGGAGGTGGGATCCTACAGGTGTAGGATGGACAAAAAAGCTACAGTTCTGTCCATGTTGTAATAGACAGTCTAAAACAGGGATTTAGAGTGAGTTGCATTTTGTGCATTTACAATCTTTAAAAAGGGCTAGTGTGCTAGCTAGAACTAATTATTATTCTATCACTTTTTTTCTTAAGAGGATATAAGAATTGAAGGATTGAATAACCAATTAAAAATTATTAATGAATTCAAGTTCATTAAAAGTTTTTCACTTGCCCATCGTGACATGACGAGCTTCCTGACTACTGTAGCTGAAACTGCACTAAAGAGGACTGAACAGTCACAACGATCAGACTTTTTTTAGTTTATAGGTGTGTAACGTCTCCCGACTGCCCCCAAACGGATATAAAAACATTCCAGAACCAACATTACTGCCTACACAGATCACAAGAAAAAGATTTAAGACTTTTGTAAATGAAATTCAGACAAACTGTAAAAGGTATCCTTAGCTTTCACTTGCTGTCAGACCTTGTAACCAACACGGTTGGTTATGGTTACCAACCTAGAAACATACCGTCATGCCTTTAAGTGACTCAAATGTTTGTTCAGACATGAGCAACATGTTAAACTGCCATCACATTTCCATAACGAGGTGCATGTCTGAAAGGGGCTATATACAACAGCACATATCTTACTAAGCTCTCTCTCAACACTTACCTATGCAGACCAGGCCATATTTTACATGATGCTAAGCACCAAGGACTGTGAGTTAGACTGCGTACCTGGAGTAACCCTCTAGCAGCTGGGTGAGGCGGGCGTAGGAGAGTCGAGATTCTGGCACGCTGACCAGGAAGGGCAGGCCCACATTCTCTGTGTTGGGTCGACACAAACCCTTGTGATTGGGCCAGTGGGTCCTCTGACACACTCTGGGAAGGTTTACAGAAAAGTTAATTGATTTAATTCCACAAGAAAATGACATATGCCTCAGTATACATTTGAAAACATGTTGTCCAACAAATCCGCTTCGAACAATGTGGTTATGTAATTTTCTAGGAGAACTCACTGATTGCAGTAGCCCACACGATAGCAGCGAGTGCACCGCTTCAGCTTGTCTTCCTCGGACACGGGAGGCTTCAGGCAGGCCGCACACTTTGAGATGGGGATATTAGGGACCTGCAGTCTCTGTAAGGCAAAACAAAGGGCATAGAAAGCCCTCTCAATATCAGTAAACACAGACATATATAACATGCTAAAAGAAATGTAAAAATCAGAGTTTTTATTACCTGCTGCACTCTGAGCAACACCACTCTCTCTTTGGCCATGTCTTTGGAAAGCACCTCAAAGCAGAACAACATCTCAGAAGAGGACACCGTGTCCAGGGAATAGGACGGCAGGAACATGCGCTGGAAGCGGTTCTTCCCCACCTAAGAGCAAAAAACAAGACAAGTTTTGGTCTCAAGTTTTGACTGAGCTTGACATCTCTAACTGTTCCATTTCTGCTATGTGAATCTTTTTAGAAATTTCAGTCAGAGTATGAAATCTGTAAGTATCTAACCTCTGCCAGTCTAAGGTTCTCTGGTTTGACCCTGACACTCCTGGAGATGGATTCGAGGACTTCAGCAGTGCTCGAGTTCTCCTTGCTCACACTCACCAAAAACTGAGACACACATACACATTAAAAGTACTTAAGAGAGTGGGTCACATGGAAGGAATTTATACATTTCTCAAAACAAAGCCTCATTTCTGCATGACACTGCAAGTAGTGTGCCCTTTTAAGTGGAAACTTACCTTGATGGGTTTTTTATGAGGTTCCTTAGCATAGTAGAAAACTGAGAGCACCTTTTGTTTCTGGGGCAAGGGCACAGGCAGGTAGAGGAAAGGGTCAAAGGTGATAGAAACCTGAAGAAGACAAAAGTAAGGAGAAGGTGAAAGTAGGTTAGTAATCACTGTAATAAGGTAATAAAATATTTGCTTTAAAGAAAGTAAAGCGTCTTGTGAAAAGTTATCGTGCGTTACCTTTGAGCATGTGGGGCACACAAGCTTGGATTTGAACTGGCCTTGGAAAAGATCAACTATAAAGGAGTCGTTTCTCATCTTGTGCCTCTGCCATGCCTCCTCCGCCACTACCTGCACCAACACAGAAACTATATCATCAGGTCAAGGCAAGCAAAGAGTGCGGGAGCAATGATAGCTGTAATTTCAAGAAGAATTATCCCCAAAATAGCCTGTGTAAGTGTAAATTATTACACTAAAAACAAGTCACTAATCACAGAAGCAGTGGCAATGCATGACTTCAAAACCAGCATCACATCTTGATATCTCACTGGTGAGAAAAACACTCACCTCATCCAGCCGTCCGTCAGAGTCAACCGTCTCTGTGTAAGGTTTATTCTGGATGCGGTTCAAGTCTTCATGGAGCCCGTCCAGCAAGAAAGCCATGAACTCCTGGGCATCATGCTGGGCATAACCTGTAAACTGACTGGCTTTACTGGCCACAATCGCCTGTGCAGGCACAAACAAACAACAAGAGAGAGAGGAGGAGGGAGTGAAAACCCTTATCATATTGTCCTTGCTACATTTGCCATAAACAGGTTTCCCCTGGGGGAGAGTGAATCTCTGCTCGGATACCTTGAGTTTTGAGGGCTGGAAGGCATGATGTGTTCCTTTCCAAAGTGCCCTGAGAAGCACAGCAAAGCCAATGGCTAGTCTTCCTCCTGTTCCCAGTGGATTACTGCAGTTGATTTCTGCCTCAAATGCTCGATCTGCAGTGGCACAGAAAATGCAGGCATATGATACTGGAACCTGTCATCAACCACAGAAGTCTATAGTTTAAATCAGCTACTCATTCCTACAACATTCATCGTTTATCAAACTTTGGCTAAATACATCATGTTTTAAGAGCTATGTGGCCTAGATTTTGCTGCAACTATTCTAATGTTTAAAATGCTTGAACTGCAGAAAAGGCAGTAAATCTGGCTTATTCAGACAAGACTAGTGGAGGTTACGAAGTCACAAAATGTGCCCCTGTGGGCCACTTGGCACCACCTTAGTGTCCATGTTAGCCAGCAGAGACAGACAACATAACCAGAGCTCATTTTGGTAATAATTGCTGTTATAGCATTATTAGTTTAACTATGTACCCAAGCACCAATAAAACATACCCTGTTATATTTCTTAACATAACCTTTTTTATCAGAATGGCATGAAACTTTACCGTGGAAGTAATCCCGGAGTTCTCTGGTGTTGGACAGGGACTGGATGACACTGTTCATGAAACAGGTGTTGCCAAGGTTGACCAATCCTGTAAAACCAGGCAGGCACACCTTCTTCTCCTCCTCTTCTTCATGGCATTCATTGCTGGCAGGAGGTGCATGGGTCATGGGCTGCACCATGCAGGTAGGTTTAGGCTGAGACAGGAAAGAAAGATTTAAACACTGACTCTGCAAATTAAAACCAATTCCGTTTTCATGCGCTACTGCTTTATAGCTACTGAACTGCACATCAATATAGAAGTCGTTTAATTATTAATGGTTCAACAACTACGTACACATAAAAGTTTGTATTGTTAGTATTTCTTCTGTTCTCACACTTCTACTCTTACACTGATCGTATGATGTTGCCAAACCAACCAATGTAGAAACAACAGCACTTTCTTCCGGCTCATCGCTTCAGTTTAGATGAGTATTCATCTTTCTACTAACCGTGGTAACAGTGGGCTCCGTCTTGGTGATGGCAACATGCTCAGAGACAGTGCGAGGAGCCACAGTATCCAGACCTCCATCCTCCACTCTGGATGAGGCCTTAGGGGCTTTGGGTTTCTCCTCCCCGACCCTCGGAGGCTCCTGCTTGGCTGGCAGGCTGTGCTGGCTGCTACCTGGCTGGCTCTTCTCCATGCAGGCAGGGCTGGAGGGCACAGCCACCTTGGCGCCACCCACTGCACCTTAAACAGTGCAGAATGGCGCTTTTGGTTAGAAGGTGAAGGGTCAACAAGAGACTGGACAGTTCTGGACATGAATAGCTACAAACTATAACATGCAGCATTTGAAGCCTTTTCAGGGCATACTGAAAAAGATATGATGCCATAATTTGGAATCATATCATAAAATTAGAACAATTCACACTCATTATTCATAAGTTAATTCGACACAACTAAAATAATAATGGTTTCTGCAATGTAAAAGAAATTGGTTATTCCCATGTTCTGCTGTGCTCACATGGAATTTTGGTAATGTTTTATTTTAAGGGTCTGTAATTTCAAGATTATTTCCTTTTTTATGTCATAAAAATGGGAAAAATAAGAAAATGTGTCATACATATACATTCAGTATTGAATTATTAATGAAAACTTTACTCTCCATATGTTTTGAATTATATGTTTGCATTTGCATGTTTTTTGCATGTTCAGCCGACCTGTGCCATCTCTGTTTTTCCTGTAATTAGAAGAAGTCATTTCAAAGTTACAGACCCAGGAAATACATTGTTACTGAAATCTTCTTTAATCCCATTTTCCTTTCATGGGCTCTCAAGGGCACCAAGTTTTTTTTTGGGGGGGGGGGGGGGGGGGGGGG
>JBBPCS010000480.1:0-17118 GCA_037974645.1 Hollardia meadi | reverse complement strand
CACACACACACACACACACACACACACACACACACACACACACACACACACACACACACACACACACAGATATTAATAAGCACCTGCTAGTCTCTGGAGCTTGTTCTGGGCGTCTCTCAGTAGTTCCTTGGCTTCATCTCTGAGGCTCTCTGCCCTTTTCTTGGCATCCTTCACAGCCTTGGCCTTTGTGTTAACCCGCTGCTGCACCTCATGGTACTTATCTGTCAGCTGGCCATCTAGAATCTGAGCATCAAGACAGGAGAGAAGTCTTTCTAGCTGTGTACACTTTTTAACAAGGAACAAGTGTGTTGGTACACACACACAGACACACACCTGCTTGGCTTCGTTTGCCTTGTCTCGCGCCATGGTGGCCGTCTCTTCAGCTCGGGCTGCTGCCATGCTGTTGTTGGCACGTTTGGTCTTTAGGGCATTAATCTCCCGCCCCAGTGTCCCCAGGCGGTCCATGGCATCATTCAAGTCCTTCTCACTGTTGGATGTCTCTGACTCAATCTGAGGAGAACACACCCAGACAAAGTCAATTCTGATCATTCTGAAATAATGTCAAGATTTGCTTCTGTTGGATTAATGTTTATGTTTTCATTCACTTATGTGCCAGAGAGTGATTTCTCAAAACTGAGCCCTGGATACTCATGTAATAACCCGTATGTTTGTGTTTTGAATGTACATTGAACATCATTTTAGAGAAATCACTTTTCTGACTTTGTCACACATGATACAGATGGGTGTCATTGTTAAAATAAAATCGTTTATCATAACTATTTGGGACATTTGGCCTGTGCCATTAACAGATTTTTATCCACTTGGGGGCAGTGGAAAAAAAGCTGACATATCACAACACTGACATATCATATGTTCACCAGCTAGCTGCATCTGTCTGCTGTTTGGTGTTGTGTAGGAAGTGTACAGTGGGCTTGTGAGAGCATTTTTCGCTGAAAACAGTTGCCTGTTGTGGCTGAAAACAATGTTTATGAGAGTTGTTAGAGTGAAACAAAACAGTTCAGTTTAAACGAAAACAATGAGCCGAAAGGTGCTAAGATGCTCAGCAGTGTTCTGTGGAAGTTCAGAGTTGGGAGGCAATTCTTTGACATTACACAAACTCATTTGATGAAGTGGAGGGATAACATGTACAGTATATAACCAGATAAATTGATTGATTATTCATTTTTTGGGCTGATGAACAAAAAGTGTTGCAAAAATTATCCAATTTTACATCTGATCCAGAATAAAACACCTGGACAGAGGGACAGGGGAAAATGCTTTTTGGGCCACAGGGGAATTTTCCACTGCCACAAGTGTCCACTTGGTAATTGTGAAAGCAAGGCTGAGTGCTCGCAGTAGGAGAGGCGCTCATGCACATTTACGAACAAACACAGCAGCTTAAATTCATTGATCATTTAAATCTTCCGACATGATGACAGGATCGGTCAGAATCTGAGAATATGAGATAAAAAATTTTTTTTGGTTTCAGTGACTTTGTTTGATTATATTGTTACAAACCGAAGTCCATAATTAGATCCATTATTAGATGCACATTTCCTTCTGCGCAGTGATACGGTGTAGTTCCATAGAAAGAAAATAGTTCCTACACAAAACTGCTCACAACAAGGTCTGTGGATTATCTTGAGTAACCAGGTCATGATTTCTGGAAAGACACATTGCTGTTGAGTTTTTTTAAATGTATTTTCTAGCACTTTGAGCACCACGGGTGAAGTGTCATTTAGTTCCATTATATTCAACAGAAGGCAGACATCTCTTCAACCAATATTTCCAAAGCTCAACTCACATCAAAACAATCAAGATGGATAAATAACACTACAGGTAAGTGTAAAAATATGTATTTTTTATTTTCGGAATAAACAGTCCCTTTAATGTTTTTCCTTTTTTTGGTTGTTTACCTGTGCCAGTCGGGTCTCAGTGTCTCCAATGTCAGTTTTGGCTCTTGCTATGGCCTTCTCTGCTGATGTCTGGGCAGTCTTAGCATCCACCAGGGCCTGTTTCACTGTCTCTGTTGTGGTCTTAACCCCCTCAGCACGATGTCTAAACAACAACATAGTGTTACTCACAGTGAATGCTTTTAGAGAGGATGAATAAATATGGAATACTCTTTGTTTGACCAAATAATTCCATGCTAACACTATGTCATGACTCTATTTTGACTACCTTGCCCTCTTGGCATCCAGCAGCAGTTGCTCTGCCTTGCGGACATCATTCTTTGTCTGCTCCAGGATGGCATCCACATTGGAAAGGCTGCGAACCCGTTCCTTGATTTCATCAGCAAGATGTCGGATCTGGAGGGGTGAGGCAGGGATGGAGAGCTCCAACACACGGTTCGCCACTGCCTCAATGCTGTCTGGGTCTGCACCCTCCTCTGAGGTAAAGACATGAGATGTGGCAGGGTTGACATAAGAGGCAACATAACTATCCTACATTTTCTTGGTAAATTTCCATGCACATCTAAAATGTATGACAATGTATAAACCCAGTAGGCTGTCAGACTCACGAGTGAGGAAGTCTCTGATCTGTTTGATAAGGTCTCTCAGGTCATTGTTGGAGCGCTCCACTTTGTTCTTGGTGGCGGTGGCTTTGTCCAGGGCAGCTTGGGCTTTACCCTTGGCCTCCTCTGCCTTGCTCTTGGCCTCCGCTACCTGAAAGAATGGCAGAAATGTTTATAGAGGACGTCAAAGGCTGACAGAGACAAATTGATCAACATAGCTGCTGTCTTCACTTCTCTTCCCCTTCACTTACCCAACACTGTTTGCAAGAATCTTTTATGAGATAAAGTCCTCTGGTTTTGGTTTTAAGTGTGCCCACTGTCACTCAAATCTGTTTTGTCTAAGTGCAAATACGTCCCAGAATGCAGCTGCACTGCTTACTTAATATACACAGGCTTCATGTCATTTTCTCAGTCCATTCTGAGAGATTCAGTCTGTGATGTAATGTGGAGCAACTCTGGCACAAAATGATAATGAGAACTATGAAAGTGAATTAGTCTAAAACTATATATCACTGTCAAAATTCCACAGTGGAAAAATAATTAAAATTAAGAAAACACCACAAAGAACTGCAAGAGATTCCCCTTTAATCTGTACCTGGGAGGCAACAATTAACAATTGCAAATAAGATTCAGACGGACATTCATGGTTGCATCCCACTACTCTAATGAGAAGTAGACAAAAAGCTTTTTCTGACTCCTCTACAAAGACTTTCTCCCTGGCTGTATTTAATACCAGTCTAAAGAAGCAGCACTAGAAATCTGTTGACACAAAAACCAAAACATCATTAATTGGTCTAGCCAAAGAGATGTGATGCTATATGTTTGAAACATCTGAAGTACAGTAGTTGTCGTATGCCTCCATACCTTGGTAAAGAGTCCCTCCACCTCTCCCATAGCTTTGTTCAGCTCCTTCTCTGCGTGTTTGGCTCTCTCCAGGGCATTATCAGCTGCTGCTACAGCGCCATTACAGTTTAGGCCTCCACAGTGACGGTTCCCTTCATCGTCACGGCAACCTGCACCCCCACAAGGACTTTCTCCACAGGGGGCATCACCTGGGGCACCGCAAACCTGTTGGGATAGGTCAACATGTATTTGCATGTACAGCAAAATTATCAGGTGAATGTGTAGGACTGAGACTCTTCTCTACTGTCCTACAAAGCCAAAACTTAATACCGACACATTTGGTCAATATTAACTTCACATATAAACTTAACTTAACTTAACATTAAACAAACATTACCACATACAAATCTACTGATATAGCCAAGGCCACCCTTAGCTAAGGCTAAACTAATTTACTTAGCTGTTACCTGTCCGAGAAAAATTTAGATAAACCAACATCTTCATTTTGTCAATCTACACAAAAAAGGAAGCAGTAGTTAATTTCAATCGTAATGGGAAAAACTCCCAGCTAAATTGCTGCTAATGCTAATGTTAACTAGCTAAGTCAAGTAACTACCATCTCAGTTTTTGACTGTGGTGGAATTCACGTTATTTTGTGGGATTAAGAAGCTATCTTTAAATTATATATTTAAACTGACAATAGATAACTTTTTTGATTTAACATCAAAACATGCATGTTAACATCATTTTGAAATAAGTATATACTTTTCTTTGTGTAATGACTTAAGAAAAATGCTTCACTTTCATTCATACTGCCACCAGGCTGGATTTTGTTTTGCAGAAAAATTAATACTTGATTTATGGCAGCCATTGAAAAAAAACAAAGCAGAAAGCACATTGTTCTCCCCAGTTGCTATCCCCAGGAAACAGGAACAAATGGAATAATTGTGGAACCTCTACCCTGCACAAGAAAATAACCCTGCTGATGGAGAAGGTGAAGAAGGAGAGTGATAGAAACCGAGGTAAAACAAGAGCAAACGGACTTGATTGTGTTGAAATCTGTTACCCTGTTGATAAGTGTTTCCCCTTACCACCGGGTCTAGAGAGGGTTCACAACCAACATTCTTTCTACTAGATCAGTAAGTAACAAGACCTGCCTACTTATTAATACAACCTGGTGTTTACTCTGCCTTTATCACAGCACTGAGACCAGAGTTTCGAGGTCCAGTTGGAAAAATCAAAAGTCTTATTTGCAACTACAAAAAGCAAGCAGAACTGAACTAAGTAACGTGGTGCGTCTTTCCGTCTATTGATCTGCCCCGCTCTGTTTCAGTACTATGGAGAGTGTCACACCTACACACACACATATAGCCATAATCATTTCACCATTTCACAACACAAATACCCACTTGCTTAGCTGAGGGGCTTGCAGTTATCATATACCAAATATTTAGGCAACAAAAAGCAAGGGTATCCTGATTTAAAACGCAGTAACATTACTTCACGTGACGTGCACAAAAGTCAGGTGTCGGTGTGTGACATGACCGCTCTCTTTTGTTTTTTTTAATAAATATCAGATGCATCATAATTATCGGTACCAGTTAAGTGCTGGTTAAACCATTGTTTCTCAATTTTAATTCTTCTGTCGTTACTTCTCTCTGCCTTTGAATGGCAGAGAGAAGTAACTATCAAACTTAATCAGTTCTTACAGTTCCTTTTACTAGTGAAGCATGTGATCAAACCTTCTCATTGATTTTCTTCATGTCCAGGCCCTGTGCTCTGGCATTGAGGTCTCCAAGCGCACGCTTGTTAGCAGCATTTTTACGGTTGAAGTCGTCCTTCTTGGCGGTGATGAGTCGCTCGGTGCGGCGGCGAGTGTCTGCGGATTGGCTGACTGTGCTGGGCCTGGTGGTTGTTGATTCATTGGCACGCCGCTCCGCATCACAAGACTTGTTATAGGAGCTATGGATGCTGTCGTATGCACCTAGAAGAGGAAGAAAAGTACATTTTCTCTTACTACATTTCAGATTAATCAAACTGATGCTGGAGTAAATTTGAGGATGAAGAGGGACTACAGAAAAGAATTAGGAATAACGATAGTGCATGTGAGAGAACTTGAGTCGGAAAGAGTGAAGAAACCTAAAGTGTGGAAAGCCAACAGAAGCAGAAAGTTCAAGGTATGAGTGTAGATGGTTAAAAAAAAAATTCTTTTTCTCACCTAGGAAGTTGGAGTTTTTGAGAATATCCAGTTGGCGGTGTAGCTGCTCGGAAGTGAGATTTAGTTCTTTAGCCTCTCGCTCCAGAGCACTCAGCTCCTTGCTTGCCTCAGAGTTGCTTTCCTGGACGATGGTTAGGTCTCCTTCCAGACGGTTCAGGGTGTCAGTGGTCTCACCAATCTGCGCTCTGCAAGGCAAGACAAGGACGTGTTGAAGGATGTAAATGTTAATCTTGATATCATTTCATGTGTACTTTCTTGGGCATATTGAATAAATCTACTAATGGGGTGAACAGATTTCTATTCACTTCAAAGCAAATACATTTTTTTCAACGATATTCTAAATCAAGTATCATTATTTTGTTAATGATAGCTCATCATGTGACAGAAAAATTACTTTAGACTTTATATTTTCACGTGGGAAACTCTTAATGTAACAGTCGTACCTAAGATCTTCAATAAGCTCCATTAGGGTAGCGACGGCTGCAGCAGTGGCATTGCGTGCGTTGACAATGCCCTGAGCTTGTGCCAGTTTCTCCTCCAGGTCTCTGAAGGCCTTCTCATAGGCCCCAGTAAGCCCAGTAGTCTGAATCTCATGGGCACGCTCTGCCAGAGCCTTGGTACGCACTGCCAGGTCCTGGTGGTGAGACAACGTTATGAAGAGACACATTATGGTTGACTCCTAATCTGTAGGATGAAGATTAAACCCCCTCATTTGCAGGAAACTGCACCTGTACAATGCGATCCCAGTCCCCGAAACAATGGTGACAGGGCTGACAGTTGGGGAACTGTCCAGAGAAGCCTCTGGCACACTGGTCACAGCGGACACCTGACACCCCCTGCTGGCAAACACAGTGGCCCGTCACCCGGTCACACTGAGAGGTCTCAATGCCTCGCCAGTCACAGTCACAAGCTGCACGGGGAGAGAAGGAGAGAGTGTGCAGTGAACATGTAACAAAAGACCTTAGCTTATAATAAGAAAATCTCATTTGTTCACACCTTTGTGTCTATGTTAACTTCACAAGAGAATGTGTTATTTCTTGATTATGAGGCTACTGTAAGGCCTCATACTGATTATTTGTGTTACTGTCCTGAAATGAGCCAGATTCAGAATTCTAATAATATGCATACATCTAATAGTTCGTCATTTTCAGTTATTACATTTTCAGTACAGTTCTGCTTATTCTGAAAATAAATTGTAGAACAAATCCATTATTTGAAGCCAGATAAATACATCATAAATACATCACAAGGTTTGTCATGCATTCTGAGAATTGTCTATACATGATCCTGTGGCTAAGCTTTGACTTTATTAGTCTTTGATACCAAGGTCTCCACCTAAAGATGGCTTAACCACACCACCTCACCACACAAAAATGCACTGCATTTTGTTACTGGGTGCACTGGTGTTAGTCAGAGCAGAAGGCCCCCCAGTTCTCCCACTGTCTGTGTATTGTATATGTATTGGTTGTTTGTTACTAATAACATTGTTATTAGTAATTAGTTTATAACTTGAAATGTGTCTTGTTTTGTTATGTCTCGTTTGAATGAAGTGTGTTTTACGATGAGTTAACAAGCCAATGAAGTTCATCTTAGTTAGGGAAAAGAGAGAAACTTGAATTCAGAAGGTGTACGGTTGAATTTTTCTGTTTAGTAAGGAAAATTGGAGTAAGAATATTTCCTTTGTTGACATTTTGTGAGTTTGTTTTGTTTACTTATTAAACTAAACACTGAGAGAGCTTGTGAAACTTAGCTAACTCACTGCTCGTATACATCTCCCAGCTGAAACTACAATGGGCTATAAGACTATCGGCCTCGAAAGGTACAAAGTGATATTATGAGACAGGACGGGCCGGGGCTAGCTGGTTAGCATGCTTCAGTAGATATCACTGCAACTCAATGCATAGATGTCTTTGTCTTTAACGTCAACACTGCTTCACATTCTGATATCTGTTCTGATAATATTAGTTAATTTTTGAATGATTTAAACTAAAATTATGGCCATATCTTACATACCTTTAAATAAAATGAACAATACCACAGTGTAGAAATACTCAGTCATGAATTTTCAATTTTTACTTAAGAAAAAGTACTAATGTATTAGCATCAAAACATACTTAAAATAACTAAAGTAAAAGAAGACTACTGATTATGCAGAATATATTTCAGGATAATTTATATGATGTAATCTAATTATGTCTTATAATTATTGATGGATTAACGTGTTCATTACTTTACTTTTGAAGCTGCTATAGGCAGTACTACTTTATATAGTTTATCTGCTGGGTAGCTTGTGAATTTCCTCTCAGGGATCAATAAAGTTTTATTTAAATCATAATTTATTTATTTATTATATTTTGTATGATTAAAAACAAATCTGCAAAGTAACTCGTGACTAAAGTTGTCAAATAAATGTAGTGGAGTAAAAAGTACAATATTTGCATTTAAATTATGGTGAAGTAGAAGTATAAAGTAGCAGAAAATGAAAGAAAAAAAGTACTTAAGTGCAGCTTTGTTACTTTCCATTGCTGCCAGTGTGTAAAGTAATTAAGTGGGCTGAACTGAAAACACTGGTAGCTGAGCAGCTTTTTCAGCTAGCTACCAAACTAAAGCTTACTTTCTTCAGGAGATCAACCAGTGAACATAATGTTAATCATCACTATAGAATATATGGCAATTAACATTGTTTTTATTATGTATTAATTTGTTCATTTTTTTGTACTGTTTGTACACTTTCTCTCTGCCTGAGCAGCCATAAAGCCCAACAACGCTTCACTTTTGCACTGAATCCTTTGGTCTCTTCATCATGTTCATAACAACTGCACCATTTCCCAAGAGCATACATTATGTCTTTATGCTTCTAACCTCTGCACTGTGTCCTGGGGTCTCCCCAGAAGTTCTCCTGACAGTCTGTGCAGGTCTTCCCTCCAAAGCCATCACGACACTGACACTGCCCAGTGAACTGCACGACAGAGTGGAAAAACAGGCATGACACATCCATTTCTTTTGTTTCTGTCAATGTGAATGAATCATGTGAACGTATATATTGCATCATGAGAAGATGTTCAGGTCTAAGTGTTCCATACCTCATTACATGAGGAGGTGACTGAGTTGTTGGGATCACAGCCGCAGGGTTCACAGCCCCTCCCGCTGGCCAGGTTCCAGTGGTTGGGGGCGCAGTGGTCACATGTCAGACCTATGACATTTGGCAGACACTGGCACTGCCCTGTGGCACGCTGGCACACACAGTCCTCACGCTCTATACACTGGCTGCGTTCAGTGCCCAGGAAGTTACATGTGCACTCTGAAGGGAAAATAGGCAAAAAGCATGCCGTAATTATATATATATTTTTTAAACAACATTAACATGTAAGCCAATGCTTACATGTAAGTCTTTTTGTAGACTTTTTTTCAATGAGCATGTCACTCACTCCTGCAGTTTCGTCGGGAAGCGTCCCCAAAATAGCCGCTCTTGCAGATGCCACATTTAGGGCCCTCAGCATTATAAAGGCACTTCCTGCACTCGCCGGTCTGCCTGTCACAAGCGCCCATGTCTGACATGTCTATGTTGTTGTTGCACTGGCATGGCTGGCAGCGCCCTCCGGGCTGAGAGGGGTTGCCATAGTAACCCGGGGCACATTCCTCACATCGAGCACCTGAATTGGATGAAAAAACAAAATGGCAAGAAAACAAGAGTTACAATAGGTGGAGATATGGTGATTGCATCCTGGATACTTTTATTTCAACTGAAATACATTTGCAATAAGAATGGGTGCTCTGCAGGACTTTTCAAGCTGTTTTTAGGGTGTATGAAACCGCAGGAAGCAGAAAACTTGTGAATTTCTAGCAGTAGAATCAACAAAGAGTCTTGGTTTAAGTAATGCAGACCCTCCTCATACGACTGGATTTTGCCAAGTCCTAGACTGGGACTAAAATGTTTTCCATTAACAGAAACTCATTAGTCTAACACTTGGCCTAACCGATATCGGCAAAGCACAAACATTATTATATTAATACAGTATGTTACAAGAATCAGTTTTGTTACTTATCATCATTCAACAGGGTTGGGTTAACCATTTCTCTTTGTTAAGTGTCTTTGTCATCACACCCTTCTTCAGTAGACTATACGCAACACATTATTATACTTGTTGATTACATAATAGACTTTAACATCAGTCAGCAGTATTTTACAATACGTAATTTTGGCATGATGTCTCAGTGCTTTGAGAATCTCCACAGGAACAGATGTAACCACTTTGGACACATCCTGATTTGCAGACTGTGCTGTGAATTGTGTTTGGCTCCATCTGCACCAACCTGCCTTGAACTACGGCTAAATACTGTACCACACAGCTCAACAATAGTTAGGCATAGTTCTGGGTTATTTTGCCAGTGGACCATTTGTTTCGTTGCTGTTTTCCTCACCATTATTTTAATTTGCTCTCCCTTGAGGATGGACCCTGAAGAAGAAATATTTGCCATATTTGAGTCCAGCAGGAAAAGGAAATTAGAGAGAGAAGGAATGAGAAGGTGGGGAGAGGTAAAGAGTAGGGCTGTGTTAGCAGAGTGAAAGCTGAAGTATAGGGAGGATTAGATGAGAGAGAAACAGAAAAAAGAGAAAGTTGGGTAGAAAGTAATCAGCTATAATTAGCTACAGTTTCTTTACAGTTTTTCAGGTCCATTACCTCTCTCTTCCTGTTCTTCTGAAAGTCAATACTTTCCATTGAAAAGCCAGGCTGGTGAAATAAAGATACATTTGTGTACTTATACTGGCTGTATAGCTATACTGTTATATCAATAGAGCTCTTGTTCTCTGGGACATGACTGATAAACCACATCATTCATTCACAGAAATTTACATTTGAAGGGTACAGAGTGGGAAACCAGACTTTTTTGACACAATCACTCAAAAAATGATTCTGCATCAGGTCTTTTTACTAGGAACACCTGGTTCAAATCTTGTTTTGAAATGATTTAAGAACTAACATTATAATTTAAATATAATTTTAGGAAAAATAATTTTTCGTCCCTAGTGTTATGTAAAACATGGCCAGTCACTGAAAAGCATTTTAAAGGGTTTAACATTGTTCTTTGAGCCAGGTTTCACACATGGGCAGGAGAGCACTGTGGCACAGCACCACTGATGGGAGGGGTGCTGAAGCCATGCATGGGTAGCATTGGTAAAGTGGAGGGTTGGTGGAAAACAGAGGAGGAGGAGGATGGGGAGGAGGAGAAGGGTCAACCATCATTACTCACGCTTAAAAATGGTCGCCCCGGAGCGTTTAACAATCCCTGTGCCAGTAATACAAGGGAGGGAGGAAATGACACAGGTTACCATTCACCAGAGCCCACTGAGAAAAAACATTCTCTTTGAGTTATATCCTCCATCTGTCACAAGGTAGAAGAATTTTATTAATATTTTTTTAAACTGTTCTGGAGGAGGATATAACCTCAGTGGTTGACTTAAGGAACCTTGTGTTTTTAGTTGACTGAAAGGAAAAATGAATCATGTGGTAATAAAGATGAACTCAAACATTTCCCTTTGGCCAACATTTTCTTCCATGGAAAAAGTATCTAAACAAGAGTCTACCGCCATGCTATCAGCTCTGTGAGGCAACAAGCCAACATTAAATCACCATTTCAGTTTAGCATACTAATATTTGCTACTTAGCACCAAAGTACAGTTGAGGCTGATTTGATTGTCATCAGTTTTCTCTATGTTTAGCAATGTCAGTCTGTCAGTCCGGCATGAAGCCTAATGACTTTGGTGACCCAGTGACTTTTTCTCTAGCACCACCATCATGTTGACATTTTTGGTTTCAGACATTTATAATACACTTAGAATGAATTGTAATAACATTGGTGATCCCTTTAGAAATCCATCTCGTGCCATCGTGATGCCACATACCTGGAAAACAGCATCACCTGTACTTGTGCTAATTGGATAATTAGCAGTACGGCATACTAGCATGATAAACTAAGATGTGAAATTGCTAAATATTATACCCGTTAAAGTACATCCTCATAGAGCTGCTAGTGTGGCTGTCATCTTTTTTGAGGTTCATCTCAATTACTGAGGTTATTTAGTATACTGTAACATCAGCTCCTCCTTAAACAAATAAATGAATTAAAATTAGATTACTTGGGATTAAACAGTTTGCTTGATACCAGACTACTGATGTACTGAAACTGTAGTGACAAATGTCACTATCTAGTTTCTGTTTTAGAATTGAAAAGGTATCTTTCAACTTGTGAAAGTGATCCACTGAGGTGCGCTTTGGCTTGACAAAACACACTGTATACCACTTTATACTTTTGACTTGGACAAGGTTTTGTAGTGTTTTAAAAGTGAAAGGGCATCATGAAGTCCAGTATAATGATGCAGTACTATAAAGGTCACAATGTCACAGGTTCTGTAGAAACTGAATCGCTGCCTTTAGTCACAATGAATTTCTATTAGAAAAATTAGAAAAAAAGACAGACACACACACACATCTGGAAACACTGATGATGTCATAAGCATCACTTTCTGAGGAAGAAGAGGAGCAGAAAGTTAGGACTGATGGAAGAGGAAGAACAAAAAGAGAAATGTAGATCAAGAGGACAAGCATCGTCTTAGGTTTACCTGTGTAACCCTGGTTACAGTTGCAGATAATTTGTCTGTTACGGTTGTCTTGGTAACAAGAAGCAGCAAAGTGGCGTCCACTGTTGGGCCCGTCTGGACAGGGACACGGACGGCACTGACCACTGGACGCTCGGCCCAAAACTGGGTTACCATAGTAACCATTGGCACACCTATAGAAATGATAAAAGGGTTTATTTAGGTAAACACCACAGTTAATGGTAATTTGCTCATCTTGAATGGGGGATATACAAGGTCTATAGTCAAAAACTCACAGACTCAATTGCTTTAAAGCTTAATTTACTGAAATACTGAAAGTTATTTTGTGCTTAGTAAAACAGTAAAACAAATCTGGTGAACTATATCGTACCAATATGCTTACCAACTTTGCAAAAACAAGGTGGAATTATGCAAATAAGCAATTTTCAGTTGTCATATTTACATTTCTTTTTTTGTGACCAAGCAAATAAGAACTAAGAAGTTTGTTTTCTGATGAACACAACTACTGAAAACAGAATCAGAAATCTGATCTCATGCAGTTTGGTCTGAAACAGCACCTGTCGCACTTGTCTCCTCCAGTGTTGTCCCTGCAGCTGATGCAGGCTCCAGTCCTCTGGTCGCACGTGTCAGCGTGTCCGTTACACTGGCAGGGTCGGCAGCTGGGGAAGCCCCAGTGACCTGCCTGGCATCCGTCACAGCGCTGGCCAAATGCTCCCGGACGGCACTGGCAATGACCGGTGAACTTGTCACAAAGTTGAGTCACAGAGCCTTCCAAGCTGCAACCACAGGCTGCGCAAAGGGGGGAGAGGGATAAGGAGGGGCATAAAGGAAGCAGGGGAGCATGATTGGAGGAAGTGAAGTGGAAAGGTGAAGGAATTAAAGATAGAGAAAAGCAGGATGTGGAATAAATGATTTAAGGGGTTTTAGATTTGAAACTGTGCAGGGAGAGACAGTAGAGGGCGCCAGCAGCGTAGCATATAGCTCATCAAAGGCACTGCACAGAAGGTCACATTAAATTGTCATTAGAATAAAAGAACAAATGCATAAATAAAAATGAGTGCCATTATTATCAGTAATGTGTGAGCTCCAAGATGTTTGATTTACGTTTTCTAATGAAACTGCTTTATTAGCTGTTGTACTGTCTGTACCTTTGCAAAGGCCTTACTAAGCCCAGATTTCAAGGGAAATCTTTATTGACATTTACATAAATTGGAAAATCTCAGCCAGATTAGGGGTGTGAAAATGAGGAAAATGTTGTTAAACAACATCATAACCTCCAGGCCCAGAGTTTCTTACCTATGCAGCCTGAGGGTCCAAAGCCATAAGTTCCTGGAGCACACTGGTCACAGCGTCGACCAATCACATTGGGCCTGCAGCGACATTGGCCTCCGCGGACATCACACACTGAGCTGATGGACCCCTGAGGATCGCAATTACAAGCTAGAGGAGGAGAACAAAGCACAGGCATGAAGTCACTGAAACCTGGCAAATGGGAACATCTTGCAAATTGAATCCTGCACATCCTGAGGGAAATATCTAGCTCATTGGCTGCTAAATGCTCCACAATGGGTGCTTCCCATTTCTCTTATTTGTCATTTCCTCGCTCCTCGCTTGAACCGGAGGTTGTTCTGTCCCGCCATCTCGCACGCCGTCACAAAGCTCTTATTTCTGCTGATGCTAATGATGTGTTATCCCCCTCATTAACTTTTATTCTGGATCCAGTTAGTCAGAGAGAGTAGAGGAGTCTGTCTGTCAGCAAGAAACACTTTTTACATCATTTATCGTCATTTTCATTCAGTCACATGTGAGGCTGGTCATTCCTGAACGTCAGGTTTGATGTGCTACATCATTTACATTTTCTCTGAAACACTTAGCCAAATAAATAATTTCTACTATTAAAACGTCATCATAAACATATTCTGGGTTATTAAGTTTAAGTAATGAAGTAATGAATTCATTAAGTAATGAGAACACGAGAACACTGAGATGAGAACACGTTGGCAGAGACAAACTCCATCAGAAGAGATAAATCTCTACAGCTGTTAAAGCTGACTGACAGCTGATCCAGCTGTGATCAGCTGCCGCCGTCATCAGAAATGGACGTCACTTCACGTGACACTTCTGTGAAGAGGACGCCTCATTTCTCTTAAATTATATTTCCTCGTTTCTTCTCTCCTCGCATCTCTACATGCATCCTCAGTGGGAGGGACTAAGACGCAAGGAAAATACGCAAGTGAGGGAAACATGGAAGCAATTTAAGTGAAATGGGAAGCACCCTATGTTCACAAGCTAGTCGCTAACTGTGTCTGCCTACTGTGCTGAGCAGGTGGTTTCCACTGAAAACAGCTGCTACCTGCGGTTAAAAACATTGCTCTGAGAGCAGTGAGAGGGAACCAAATAACAGTCGAGTTGCAGAACGGACAGCTAAACAATGAACTGAAACTCACTATAAAGCTCCATAAAACTGAGGGGAGTGATCACAACGAGCAACCCCTTTCACAATGGCACCTTGTTTTCACATTGACATTTGATGCATGGATAATATAAAAATATCAGTTACAGCTGCCTAATGATTCTTCCCTCTATATTGATGTGAAACTTGGCTTGGCTATTTTCACTGGATGAATTACAAGCAGTTCACTGATCGAAATAATAAAGCTATGTTTTCTTTTCCTCCACAGGGAGGTCAAAGTAAATGTAACCCTGCAGTCTAATGCATTGTTAACATCATAAATGTAATTCAGACAAGGCAAAAGCATTTTAATATGACTTTTTTTCACTCACGCAGAGCCCCGTCATTTATGATGGCTGACATGCTGGTGATTAGCTTGGCGCAGGTGTCGCTCATGAGTGGGCGGGTCACACTCTTTGCCCCCTCATAGCAGCGATAGCGCTCATAGGTCTGCTTCCTGCTGTTAGAAGCTGGATCCCCTGCGTTGAACATCTCCATGGAGGAGTGTCGTGGCATCAAGGCAATCTGGAGATGAACAAGGAGGGAGAGAGTGGTGTTCTTCATTCTTCATGAGTCACATGCTTGTATGAGAGGACTGGAAAAAGGAATTAATCTCACAGAGTCCACAAGGAGAATAGCGTTGGCCACTCCGTTGAGGATAGTGTTGCCGTCCTGATAGCGTCTGAACTCAAAGCGGAGGGTGTAAGACACACCTCTTTCCAGACACACAGGTTGAGGAGAGACCACAAACCTTGAGCAAACACAAGCAGCACAGAGTGGACATTCAGTGATTGTGTATGTGTTAGTGTGAGTGTGTATGTTTTTTAAATGTGTGTCTGAGACACAGACCTGGCTCCAGCAGGCAGGGAGACAGTGAGTCTGTCATCATCTGGGATGGTGTTTCCACAGGGGCTGCTGGTAGGAATCGGCCCCGGACGGATCACTGTTATGCGCACCTCCTCCCAGTCTCGTGGCATCTAGGTAGAATCAACATGATGAGGTTAACATGCAGTCAAAAGAAAAATGAGTTGCAAAATAATGGATAATATTAAACATGTACATGTGATATACATTTATAGGCAAAGGCAGCATGCTCCTTTACATTAATAGTCAGTGGAGCTTTGTCTGTACAGGGAGGGATGCACATAAATAGAGATATGTAGTTTGACATTTTGTGAATTATACTTAATTGCCTTCTTGCCAAGAAGATCAATACCAATCTCACATCTGTTCATCAAATATGGAGCTGGAGTCAGGAGATGGTTAGCTTATCTTACTATGAAGACTTGAAACAGGGTGAAACAGCTAGCCTGGCTCTCTCCAAATGTAACAAAATCTGCCAGCAGCTCTAAATCACTAATTCACATGATATATCTTGTCACATTATATCTGCACGAGCCGAAGTGTAAAAAGTTGTGGTTTTACAAAAGGATGTGTATGGGACTATTTCTTTTTCAAGGGTAGTGGCTTTCTGGAGACATCTTGTCACTGTGAATTTGGCAACAAGCAGAGAAAGTCACTGCTCCACAACACAAATAGTCCACTCTCCACTTTCATATCTTTTTTTAAAAAGTATATACAGTACGTGCGAGTGACCTTCTCATTTAAATCTCAGTGAAAGAGAGAATAAGCATATATCAGACGTGTCTACTACCAGCAGAGATGATAGAGGCACATGCAAACACACACAGACCTGTGACTCATAGCGGATAAGCAGGTCATATTCCATAGAGTAGGGAATGTTACTGATGTGGAACTCCAGGGTGCCACCTTCAAGCACCCGAGCGAACCCAGTGCCCGTCCATGTGGCAGGGCGACCCGACTGGTGCTCCCTGGTCTCCAATGTACAGCTCTGAGAATATACAGACATATTCAGAGATATTTTTGAATATATTTACATACTGAAGCCACAGAACGACTCCAACTGTGTGCCAATTAAGAATAAGGGTGGGCTCACCTGCCCCATTTTGGCCAGCTCAGCCTCATAAAGGAAGTAATCCAGAGCCATGAAGAAATATCCAGACTCCACCTGTGTACACTGACGTCCTGTCATGTGACTGCGGCAGCGACACTGACCGCTCTCCATTGAGCAGCTACAGAGAACAGATAAATAGCTTTATTATTTCACTGCTACAATTGATATTTTTGCATATGTCTTAGCCTTTATTGCAGGCCTATTCAACTGGCGGCCCGCGGGCCAACTCCGGCACACCAATCAATTCAGACTGGCCCGCCGATCAGTTCTGCTTACAAATGAATAAGGGATAGTTCGGGTTTTTTGAAGTGGGTTGTGACATACTTGTGCATAGTCAGTGTGTTACATACAGTAGGCTACTGAGCTGAGCGCTGTCACTCAGTAGACAGCGCTCAGCTGTCAGCACACTGCCTGTTGAAAGAGAGACAGGTGAACGGGGACAGCAGAGAAAACAGATTTTAGCCACTTAACAAAAGGCTCAACTAATAAAAATCTA
>JBBPCS010000478.1:10072-26617 GCA_037974645.1 Hollardia meadi | reverse complement strand
CTCTCTCTCTCTCTCTCTCTCTCTCTCACACACACACACGCACACATTTTCTCTTTCGCTCTGTCTCTACGACCTGTCAGAGTCCAAAATCAACCCCCCACACATCATTTCTCCCCTCTTGCACAAACACACACACGCACACACCATACCTTTGTGCTCCAGAGTTTGACGGTCCAGTCGAAGGAGGATGTGATGAAGAGGTGGGAAAAGTCGACGGTGCCCACTGCGCTGTGGCAGCTGATGCCTGTCACGGGCCCCTGGTGGCCCTCGAACATCTCACAGATACCCGCCTTACTGAGGAGGGGGACACAGGTGGTTCAGCCCTACAGTGTTTTTGCGGTCTTAACTTGTATTTTTAAATATAAGGGAGTGAAGTGGTTTGCACTTTACTTAAGGTGCTCGTGTTCAAAATAAATTTGCAGCACAGTCAGGGAGGATTAATTAAAAGTGAAACTATTAACTCCTTAAATTGAGAGAAAGTAATCCATTTAACTTCTCTCAAACAATTCTAATCCTGCTTGTAATTCTAAAGTTTTACTTGTTTCATCAATTTTCAAGGCAACAAGTCAAAAGTACTATATACCTAATTAAAAAAAAAAAATTAACCTCAATGTTTGTTGACTGCCCAAAACTATTTTTTTTTGGCAGAATTATCTTACTATGATTCCATATTATCAAACCAAAAACATTAGAACTGCATTAAGGCTTAAAGCACCAATCAACATACATAAATGATGTCCACGAACCTGCCATGTCTGGATGCAGTGTACACAGTGCCCTCCTCACTCCCGACTACGTAGTTGTTAACGTCTCCCATGGGAAAAGCCATGCCTGTCACCGCCACAGGTTTGGATTTATTGTACACCAGTTCCATGGTCTCCTACACACACACACACACACACACACACACACACACACACACACACACACACACACACACACACACACACACACACAATGTATAGAAAATACATGTGGAATCCCAGATGTGTGAACACTCAACAGGTTGTGAGGACAGTGTGCTTGATGATGAGTGTGTTGTGTACTTGAGGTTGGGAGAGCATGTCCAGACTCCAGGAGCACATCCTGCCGTCTGTAGACACAGTGATCAGGTTGTTGGCGTTCTGGGTGCCGACCACGTTCACGCAGTACACTGGGTGCTACACATGCATGCACACACACACACACACACACAAAGAGAAAAAGACACACAGGCACGCAAATGCAATAAAAAATATTTTCAATATCTCATAACTTGCCTCAGCTGTGATATGATTACAACAATCCCTACTTAAATGCTTTACTAAATCTATACACATTTGGTATCTTGTATAATAAATATTAATGATAGTGTAATTTTACCCTTAAACACATGACGTCATTAGATACTGTGTAGACCAGCAGATGCAGTGGCTCGCAGACAGCCCACATGCCTGTGTGCAGTCGTTCCTTCCATATGAGACACGCACTGCTGTGCAAATCCACAGCAGTGTGTGAAAGCATTATGTCATTACTGGGCAGTAATTGATTTGGGTACCAGGCAGCACAAAGAAGCCATTCAGCAATCAGCACTATGCTAGCTGGCTGGACTCACTGACTGGAGAGGATGAGTGCGACGGTCTCAATATTGGGGTTTAAACCTACAGCATGGATGGCATGTAGCAGTGTGTGTGTGTGTTTGTGCACTTCTATTGAGGAAAAATAATCAGTCTTAAAGCTGCAGGTTCTTGACTTTACCATTTGACAAATGTAATTCTGTTCTATCGAAAACAGTATGCTGTGAAATAATTTAATATCTGAACATCAGGAAGTTTATAGGTCAATACCAATTTTTAACTCTCCATTGGAATGTTCCTAATGACTATTTTTTAAAGTAATTGTTTGATGTAACAAATCAAAGCACAGGGAACTTTTAATTACCACACACAGTTATGCATCCACCAACAGTCAAATTGCAGTTTACAATATTATATGAGTCTTTCTAGACTCATTTAATATTGTGTGGTGAAGACTATAAGGGAATTTAATAAATTTAATAATAATTTAATTGTGCGAAATTTGAAGAAATTTCCTCAAAGAGTTCCTGAGATATCGCGTTCACGAGAATGGGACGGACACACAGACAACCCAAAAGCATAATACATCCAGCCACAGCTAGACACACAGGTGTGGAGGCATAAAAACAGCAGCTGTGTGCAGCAACTCTACCAATGAGGGATTTGAGTCAGAGTCAGGTCGCTGCTCACGGTTTGTTGTAGTGGATTTTAACTGTATGGTCATATTGGTAATGGAGCCAGCCTTACGGTGTGTGCAGCAGCAGACAGGGGAGTCCTCTGGACGGGAGTCCGACGGTGACTGCGGTTGTCCCACAGGACGATCTGTCCTGAGTAAGTCCCCCCCACCACCAGGTTGGGATGAAACCTGGCGAAGCCTACAGATACTACAGGAGACTGAGGAAAGAGAAAAAGAGAGAAGGGGAAAGGATGAGATAGTAGAATCATAATGCATATTATTCTGCTGTGAGGTTTATTGGGGAAAATTTGCATATATCATGAAGTGACAGAACAAGGAACAATGGTGAGAATCGAAATGGTTTGGTCAGATGAAATGTGACGGTAAAACAGCAGACAGTGGGAACAAAAACAAAGAAAGAAATGAAGTGAAAACAGTAATGCAAGACAGAGTACAAGGCAGTGGATCAAGGCAGTGTGATGGGTGGCAGACGTGGGGAGATGGATGGAGAGGGAGATGATGAGTTTGACTATGGTGAGGGTCCGCCGAGGAAAGGGGAGGAGAGGAGAGAGGGGTGACGCTGAGGTGGAGATGAGACAAAGAGGGGAATTGTAGTCCTCTTTTCCTCCAGCCGTTTCACATTACAGCATCAAAACCCCAGCAACCACTGGAGCGCTCACTGTAGCCTCCATCATGACAAGCGCACCCTTGAACTCCTTCCCTCCCCAATGCTGTGTTTATTGAGTTTTGGTTCCTCTTCAGTGCTTGTCCCATATGGGCTTCTGCATGCAGCAGCTAGCCTCCACTGACCCACAGCCAATGAGGCATCTGTGCTTTACAGTTATGAGAAAATGTTTCAGCATTGTAGCGCTACAGGAGGGTAAGTGGTGTTACGCATTGACAAATTCATCCCTCCATCATTCCATCCATCCATCTAATAAAGCAGCATGATTATGTTGAGAAGAACGATAATTTACAGGCAAGATGGGGCCAAGAGAACATCAAACAAGGAGCTCATATACACATAACACAATTAAAAACAGTGAAACTTTAAAAACATGCATGGTGCATTTCGCAAAAGCATTGTTGCCTAATACAGTCGTAAATTTAGTTTGAAGAACCGTCGCTGACAGTTTTAGTGTTTAGTGGAACAACAGCTCTGAGATGCTGTTTGGAAGCCCGTGATAATTATCAGAATCCTCTTAAATTAATCACATCATTAAAAAGGCAATTATTGTAAGATTAATGTGAATACATTTATTTATCAGTCACAAAGAACTAATGTGCCAATATGCACTGTGGCCATGGCAGTTTTGGGGAGCAGATGTTACTACACAGGTAAGAAATCTAACAATTCAGGTTGCCAATAAGCCAAAATTGACAATAGCTACAAATATTAACTGTGTGATTTAAATGTTCAACACCAATGAGACTGAGATACAATGTTCAAAAGGATGGGTGGCATTGGCTGTCATGTGAGACTACCATATGTAACCGTATGCTGCTAAATGGCAGCCACTGTGAAGGAATTATGGGCTGACGGCAAATCTTAATTATACTGTAAATGTAGCACAAGTGCAGTCATAAGGTAAGGAACCTTACTCAGTAACCTACTCGGTTACATATATATACATATATACATATATTGCACACATCAGCTAACATTAGCCACCATAATGTACTGGTCATACTAGACCAAGTAAGGCTGTCGTAGCAAAACCCTAAACTGTACTGAATTGAGCATGGACATGTTTTATTGCTAATAAATTCAACTTCTCATTTGTAAGATCTCTAATTTCAGAAGTTGCATAGTCTTGCTTTAAAACCATAAGGCTCAACTGACTGCTGTACTGAATGTTACTTTTGGAATATTTCAGCCTTCATGACTTTTCTTTCACTGGTTCCTTATAAATCTGAAGTTAATTCATGTGATGGAAGAGATTACTGAATAACAGAGCAATTAAGTAAATACAATAAACATAAATGTAAAATTAAATTAATTGGGACTAACCCACAGTATTTGATCTTATAGTAGCTCTCAATAAGTAAATTCTACTGAACTGAGACAATCTAAAAGCATTAAATAGTATAACACTTGTGTTGTTTTTCATTTGTCTCTTTCTTCATCCCTGTCACCACATCATGTGTGAAGCAGCCAGCTCCAAACCCCAGTTCATTTTGAAAGGAGACTGGAAAACAAACCAGAGGGAAAGAAAACACAGCACACTATTTCTCTCTCTCTTTTTGGTTTCTGCTGAGGAGTCATGGCCTCCAGACGAATGGCTCGGGAGTCGCTTCAGATGTCACGACTCAAAAAATAAATGGAACTTTGGTGGTAAAAATAAAGTCCCTTGCAGCTGGCGAGGAGGCACTCTTCAAAAAATATTCTACACAGTTCCACAAGTTATCTACGCAGTCAGGTAAAAAGGGAATTTAGGTTTAGTAGCAATAGCATTAGTTCAGTAGTGCATACGATTTATTATAGGCTACTCTTCACATTAAAATGTGCTTTATTCTATTTATTCTAATATGCACAATAAATGCACCAACAATTAAATCAAAATAATGTCCAAATATTCTTAACCTGACCTATGTGAACAGAGACTAAAAGTCCAAAAAGTATTGAAACAAGGGTTTTTTTTTAACAGTAAAACTACTTCAGGCCAAATGTTAGGACTGCAGCCAACACACACTGATGAGTCTACCTTCAACTAGATCATTTTTAATATCCTAGAGTTTTGGGATGACCTTCACACTGTGTGGTTGTCTGACGGGCTGCTGTCTGAGGTTTGTTCTCCCTCTATCAAACTCCCTCACTGGGCTAATGAACCTAAGTCTAACCCTAACCCTCTCAGTCATCTCTGTACACAAACACACACATCCACTAAAGAGGAATGTACACACACATGCACATGGTTCTGCCACCACAGCTTTTTATCAGTCTTCAAAAAGTAGGGAAACTAAACAATGTTCAGCCTTTGAAAGAGACAAGAAAGCCGAGTGAAGGAAGCATAAACAGTATCTAATAGCTGTGTGGTTTCTTGACAAGAGTTTGGTACTGCTGTCACATGTGCCTATTAATTAAAAGACTACTGGCAACAGCTAAGCTTAGCATAAAGGCTGGAAGCAGAACAGTTACCCTGGCTCTGTCCGGAGTTAATAAAATTCACCTGCCAGATCATCTAAAACACATGAAGTTTTGTTTGTTAAAACAGGACTTCTTGTTTCAGATTCTGTTTCCCACTGTTTCCAGTCTTTATACTAATCGGCTGCTGCTTGTAGCTCAACATTTTTCCTTCAGATATGAGAGTGGTATCGACGTTCTCATCAAAATCAACACATTATCCCTGTTCCTCCATCATCGCTTACTCTTTTGAAGTTTATCTTTGTGCCCTAAGAGATAGAAACCATAAGACTTCTACAAAGCCGTTTTTTTCTCATTTTATTTTAAATATCTTTATTAAATTGGAACAATCTGCAATACAAAATAGGCTTCATACCACCTCAAATATATTACCATTATCTTTGAACTCACTACAGAAGCCTTCATCGCTTCGATCTTTCCAGTAAAGAACACTATTACCCCACTTTTACAATTAACACCATCAAAATCAATCATCGTGAAAATAAACACGCAAATTCACAAGCAAATAGGAAACATCCCTGCACTCAAATCTTTCTTGTCGTTCTTCCACCATGTTATCACCCTAAGTAAACATTTCTGCCCCACATGAGTAATGACAAAGAGAAGCCAAATCAAATCAAGACCCCCCTTTATTTGCTCCATATGTTAGTTTTACTCCTAAGCCCTATCAGTGTCCCCATCTTAAGAGAAAAAAAAATCCCAACTCTGAATCTCCTCCTTGAGAAACCACAGGTTATGCCATCATTTCCCTCGTGTACTGTCAGGCTTAGTGAAAGAGCTACTGAAAATTAGCCCGACATTGTCCCAGTAGGGAACTTTGAGGTGCCTGCCAGCAGCATCTTGGACTTAACGTTCAAGTCATTCTCCCCTAAATGCTTCTAATCAAATGTCACATCAGCACATATGTTTTGGAATTATATGCCTTTTAAATGTACTGTATGTCATTTGGTGCTGAAATAAGATCAATTTGTCCTGCGCTATAAGGAAGTTTATGATTTATGCTCAAGGGTAATTACTCGACAATCTAAAGCGGATTCTCAATTTGGATGTCATGTCGGAAATTAAGTCTGAGTTTAGAGCTGAATTATGGAGAGCTTGATTATGTTTCAGCTGAATCTCTTCTTTTAATTTCATTCATGAGTCTTCCTCATCAATGACTCAAATGATGCTTTTGCATATATTAGAGGAAGCTTATTTTACAGTGTGTCAACACGACTGAATTAAAGAAAAGGGTTGACATTTTGGGAAATACATGTAACCACTTTCTGGTTAAGTGGGTCAGTATCACTCTCATGAAGCTACTGCCAGCAACCGGCTAACTACTACTACTCCTACTTAGCCAGGAGTGTTAACTTTCTCGGTTAAGAAATAGTCAGATATATAACCCCCCATAGAAAATTTAACTGACGTTGTTACACCTTGGTTTTAGTATGTATTAAACAAACAAGATACAATATGTCAATTAGTGAGCTCTAGAGCTGCCAGGCTAGCTGATTCCCCGTTTTTCCAAGCTAAGTTAGCCTGTTTTGGCTGTAGCTTCATACTTAGCATACAAACTCAAAGAAAGCGACATTTCCCCAAAATGTCAAAACTTTTCCTTCAAATGAAATGCAGCCACACTCCTCCCATCCCCTGCAGTTCCTCTTCATTTCAGATTCATAAGTGTGGACATACCAGTCATACAAGCGCCACATCTGTCTAAATAACACCTCAACAACTCTCATGTCGGCAATACTCCCGCTATGATTGCATCTCCATATCAGGGCCGACTGGATACCGAGCCTGACATTTCATTTCCAAACGCAGAGTGGCTCTGGGGATGGTTTTCATCTCGCACGCAGCGCGGGTCAGACACCTGCCAAGTCATCTCCTGCCAGCCCTGACGGAGAGGATGTATGGAGTGACAGCTCCCGGAAGAAAAAGCAGCGGAGGGAGTCACTTCTGCATATTGGGCCTGAGATGAATTGTAGAAGTTTTACAGGGAGACACTCTCGCAGTCAGAAGAGTGGGTTACATTTCTGTCCTCGGGCAAAGTCTGTTGTGTGTGTGTGTGTGTGCATGAGGGAGAAACTCTCTCACACACATACACACACACACACAGAGTATCATCTACCCTATCTCACACAAGGCTCACAAGGCTAAGTGCTTCTGGCAGCCCTTATTATATTAATGGGAAGTGTTCTGTAGAGGATAATACACACATGGTAAGCTGTGATGAAAGATGGCACCCAGCAAGGGATTAGGGAGGTTCGAAGGAATGACAGAGAGAAAGAAAGCCAGAGAGAGGCGAACACTCCCTCCTTTGTTGCCTCCTCTTCTCTTTCGTTCTTTCCTCAGGCAACAAACTTTTGCTTAAGTCGGCTTGGGAAGGCAGAAATGGAGCAAGGGTGAGAAGAAAAAGGGAGGCAAGGCGGCGCGATGGGGATGATAGGGCACAACAAACAGTATATCCTCCCAAGTAGATCCACGCTCCATCCCTCTTCTCCTCTCGCCTCCCCCATCTCGCTCACCGCACTCATCTGTTTTCCACTCTGCCTTATCAGGTCCAGATGGATCTGACCGTCTTCCTTTGCAATCCCACTTCTCAACCGCCCCCCCCCCCCCACCCCCCCACCCCCGTCTCCTCCCAACCACCTTTCTCCTTTCTTTCTCCCCCTGGCTTCGCTCATTGTTTTTATGACACCCCACAGATTTTGTCACTCTGTGGTTTCTGGCAAGGAGAGGAATATCAAGCCGAGTCTCAATTTCACCAGGCAAAGAAATGGGGTTTGACGGAGTGAGAGCAGGCTCCTACAGCTCCTTTCCCTTTATATTCCATATCTTGTTTGTTTGCTTGGCTCATATTTACATTTTTGCTGGTTTGTGGCTTTAATGTTTCTGTTGTAAATATAATGTATTCAGTTCTATTCTATTCTGACATTGAAACTGAGGATATAGATGCTAGAAGTTCCTCCTAAGGTTGGTTTTCCAATAGAGGTGTCATGATATATCAGTATTAACCCTTACCGTGATATAAAAAATTAAATATTGATATTGTATTAATAATTTTCATTCACATATTGTATAAATAAACCACCACAGATGTTAGGCCTTGTGGCCTTGTTTATCTGTTCATCTGGTTGCCTTTTCACTATTCATTAAGCATAAATGTTCTTTTTGTATGCTTTTGTACAGTCATGGTTACAGACTCTCTCTCCACCTCCCTACACTTGTATATTCAGAGTAATTTATTTACACAACAAACAAAGTTAAATATAAATTTGACTGATAGCATTATTATTTTCTTTTATTCTATAGATATGATAATATCATTATTGTGAATCCTTTTGGCCACAATAATTGTGTAATGAAAATCACGACAGCCCTATTTTAATCAATCACATTTTACAGGATAATTTTGCCACATTCAACAAACGTGGGTTGTAACTGAACAGTTTTAGAGAATGTAAACAACAGAAAATAAAATATAATTTAGTTTTTTTTTTTTTTAAATAATCTTTTAAAACTCAAATGATCGATTCCTGTTAAACAAACAAGATGCAACATGTGAATTAGTGAGCTTTAAAGGAGCTGGTATGCAGATTTTGTCTAGCTGTTTGTTCAGACCTTATGCTAAGCTATGCTAACTTGCTCCTAGCTGTAGCCTTACACTTAACAGAAGGATATGAGCGTGGTATTCTCTCATCAAGAAAGCAAATTAGCATGTCTACCCGAACATAGAACTCTTCCTTTAATTCTTTTTGTCATTTACAAAATGTGCCCATTAGTATTAAATTAAGAACATTGTCTTAGTGTGTGAGTCAACAGTTAGAAAAAATGTTCTAATAATTTAATTTACCACAAAATTTGACACACTAAATAATTTTTGCCAGTAGAAACTACATCTATTAAGTGTACCACAAATCAAACACAGTCATATAGTCTTAAGTCATGGGTTCAGGGTTAGCATTTCTCTGCTAAGCTTTCTGAACACAAAGCAGCTTCATCCTGAAGTGTATTTTCACATAGGTTCTGACTTAGAAAAGGTCTGTGAATAATGCTGTTGCACTGTTCTCTCTCTCTCTCTCTCTCTCTCTCTCTCTCTCTCTCTCTCTCTCTCTCTCTCTCTCTCTCTCTCTAACTTGCTCTACCTTCGCCCTCCCTCCCACTCTCCTCTCCTCCTGCTCTGCTTCTCTTACTCAACCTTTCTGGAAGTGCAAAAGGCCTCAGGACCGACTCAAGGCAGCAAGATATTAATAAAAATATGACTGATTCCAATTAGATATGACAGTAGCGGCGGGGGTTGTTATAGGGAGGCGTGTGGTTTGGGAGGTTCAGCAGAGGTTTTAAGTCAAACAGGCCCTTTAATGTGGTGTGACTTTGCCACTTGAGAGGTGGGTGTGAAGTTACAAAATTGGACCCTAACTGGGACGGGGCGATGATGGGCCCAACTGCTGAGCCGGCCGTGATGCGGGGAGGCACGCTCAACTTGTACCAGAATTCACAGCAGTGGTAGCCCCTTCTCTGAAAGTACTAACCCAACCCACACACTGATGAATCACACACTTCCTCCACTTTATTACAGATCAATGGCTCCTAAAGTGGGGTCATGAAACTGCCATGGGCCTACACAGGATTGTAAAAGGCCCTGTAGTATTCTGAGATACTGTCTGATATCAGGTATAGTTTCTTAAGTATCTGGTATAAGCAGAGTTAGAGAACAATGATAGATTTCATTTTTTTTAGTGAAGTTCATGATAAACGTTTCTGTCTAACTATTAAATTATAGAACACAATATTGCAACAACTGCTGCATTTTGCCAAAATATTTGTGTACAATCCCTAAAGTGCACTTGCTAAAAATCAGACGACCTAAGACTCAAAGACCCAAAATCAAACAATCCCTACACCACCACTGCAATGTAAATAAATGGCTAATTGTTCTTAAAGAAATCAATGTGTAGTGTTAAGTATAAATAAGCCAGATCTTTATTAAAGTGGGTAATGTGTATCAAAATACAGCCCCAATAAGTCCAGAAACTGATAAAACTGCTCTAGAAATAAAAGATTATTTAACCCCAACAAGAAATGTTTCCCTTAATTAGGCAAAAACATTTAAACCCTGAATAAGAGGTTAAATGATGATTAAAAAGAAGCACAATTTTAGCATTGCGAAGCCCATTCACCAAAGTGTACACAGCCAGACAAATAATGTAGTACCTTGACCTCACCATAACCCCATCTGAAATATGAAGCCCTCTATAAGCCATAGTCTTATACAATAAGGCTCCTGCTGAACCAGACCTCAACCACAAACCCCAACCCTCCAATACAGACCCAGCACTCATTCTTTTGTATCCTCCATACACACACACACACACACACACGCCACAGTCTTCACACATACGGTATGTACATACAGTATGTGAGTATATGCAACATGTGCATACACACAGATAGCACTACCTATCCACCAGATGAATGCTGCTTCTGTGGTCAACAAAAATGGCTCAAATGCAGATAAAAGGTCTGTGGGGGCCTGCCAACAGTAGCAGTGAGTTCCACCCCTTGTACTCTATCTGTGTGTATGCATAACGCGCAGTAAACAACAAGGGTGTATGATCACAGATTCAAGGAGAACTCATGTGATCAGCTCGCCTCTCTGTTCCTCTGGCCAAGGATGGGAAGTGGAAGGTGAAAGTAGAGACAGGAAAGTGAAGAGGCACTGTGGTTTTGGGGGGTTAAATGGCAGAACATGCTCGCACATTAAGAGCCAACAGATCTGCAGATAACTGGAGTCTGCAGAGGCAGTGCCTCTGTGCGCAAAAGGCCCGGCAAAAAGAAAGAAAGAGCAATAAAAAAAAATTTTTTTTAAATGCCTCTCCTCCCGTCTAACCGCTCCTGTGCTCCTTTCATCCAAATCCAAAAGTGACTGGAGAAGTCATGGCTCATTCCAAAAACCGGCAACCTCTTCTTTCTTTCTGTTTCCACTCCATTTTATCCTCTACTGTTTATATAGGCACCCCATTTCTAAGTACCCTCTCATTTGCTCCCAAGTCTTTCTTTCGAAGTTTGTCTGTTTTTGTCATTCTTTCTCCCCTCATGAAAAGACCATGGCACAGCCCCAGGCCATCTACTAACTCACTGACTAACATGGGAGGGGGGGGCACTTGGGAGTGTCTGTTCTCTCTCAATTTTTCTTCTGTCTTTTCTCCATCTGATATCACTTCATCTAATGCACATCGTTCCAGTAAACACTCACTTCAACAAATCTCATGCATGTGAACAAGTCTGCCTTTGTAGAAGTGGATGCTAAATGTCGGGGGAACCAAAAACAATGGCAATGTTTTGTTACAGATGATGATTTCTTCATTCCAGTGATGGCATTAAACTTGAATATGGTTTACCTCTGTTTTACACATTTGCAGCTGGCCCCTTACACAAACATCGCTGTTCTGAAAGGTCTAATATTCAAACACTGACAATTCACAGATCAGCATGCTCAGAAAAAATGCACTGCCAATAAATTCAGATGTGCTGTACATATTTCCTCAGAGAGCCGAATGGAAAAGCTACTGAATCCTGCAGCTACAAGATGCATAGCTGTCATCTATCCGTAAAACCACACGGATTTCAGCATAAATTATGGTGCAACGAAAAAATGCAGTGCGTTAAAAACCCATTATGGAGCTGGTCTTATATGACAAGCGTGCGGTCTGCAGGAATATGTGGTTCTGTGTGTGATTGAGCAAAAGAGAGAAAACGTCAGTGAAGCTTGAATGTGAGTTGCGTGTGCATTTCTAACATTATTTCTAAGCAGTGAGGTGAATGAGGCTGACATTAATCCCATTACAGGTGTATTTCCACATTCCCAGTGATGTGTAAGAGGAAGACTTGACAATTATTGGGACGCGCAGCACTGCTGACATCATACGCAGCATCAGTGTGGGTGGGCTAACACACACATGTGGCAGCGTTGGATGAGGAAGTGGTAGGCCACATCACATTACTACCAAGACGTCTCTATATGGCCTCGCCTGTCTCGTGGGAGCCGTGAAGCCCTCACGCCCAATTCCTCCATCCCTTCTCTCCTCTCTCCCTCCCTCTACCGTTTTCTCAGTGTCGTTTGCTATTAGCATCACACCCATCAGCGGGTTTCTTTCCCACCAAAACCTAAGTTTCCTGCATTTAAACTAGCCTCCGCTGGCTTCGTTCAGCTATAATCCAATCTAGAGGGTCAAATGAATGCCTGTGGAGCTGCCTCTCATTTCCCTTTGCTTCACTTTTTATTTTTCAGTCACAAAGGTGACAGGCTGTAGATTACTGAGTGTACCAACAGTCGAATTGCCAGATAAATAAAGCAGAAGAATGGTGCTTTTGAGTGTGTAATTCTGAGAGGCAAACAAGGAGATGAAAGGAAGATGTCTTGCTCTTTTCTTGTAGCTCCATGGCAGTTGTTCATTAGTTCATACTTGCGACTAATCACCCAAAGGACAAAAAAAACAAAAAACAGGCAGAGTAAAACTATCTTCTTCCCTACTGCAACCTGCAATCATGACTCAAACCATGTTCCATAGTTTTGCAAATACTTGTGAGGTTTCATAAGTAAAAGTAGCAAGTACCTGACAGTGAAAGATGTACTCTGGTGTGGCCTTCTTAAATTTGATGTTCCATACAAGGGCAACACCATCCGGCTCATGAGGAGCATCTTCGTTGTTGTTATAGGAGGCTACCAGCAACTCAGGATACTGAGAGAGAGAGGGAGAGAGAGAGAAAGAGAGAGAGAGAGGAGGAGGAGGAGGAGAAGACAGAGGGGGAGAGAAATGTCAATGAAAATTACAAACAATGCAATACAAATAAAACAGCTGATTTGACATTTTAATTTTACATTTTAAACATTTGCAACATTTTAAAAAGCATCTTATAATAACACCGCCATAAGTGGTGTTAAGACTTTACATTTGGGAAAGCATAGTTTTGTAAAATGGAAGAAAATGTTCTTCATGAACTCAAAGTGACATACACAAGGCTGTAGACCTCACCTGGGGGGACCAGTCGAGGCAGGTGATTACGCGATGCTTCGACCAGTGTTCATCGTAGAAGAGTCTGCTGAAGGACAGGCTGGAGCTGCTGCCTAAGTCTCTGAGAAAAGACAGCAGGGACAACGGTCAATGGTTACTTTGTGATCCAATCTGAAGACAACGGTTTTGTTCCAGCTGCAGATCTAAAAAGGTACCTGCCAAAACAAAAAAAAGACCTCTGTCTGCAGGGGTCAAATGTGATCACTGCTAAGGTACCATTATGGTATGGTGTGCACTTCTGATTTCTAAAAGTGGAATTATATATCACATCATGACTTATATCAGAGAAACAAACTGAGAGAAACAAACTGAAAATACATAATGAGAGTAAGTCAAAAGTAGGACTGAGGACTTTCTGTCTAACAAATAATGATAATCATACATATTTATTTGTGATCAAAATAAAATGTTATTATTTATCCACACAAAAGGCCTCTATGGGTCCTGACACTCCATGTCGACAGTTGGCAATCGATGTTGCCTAAAGTTTTTGAGATGTTTGTTGTTGGCTCGAGTCAGTCTTTAACTCCGTCCATCAGGTGATTCAGCATATTGATTTGACATCTGAGGAATTTGGTGAAAGAACTGTCTGACTGGCTATTCACCCTAGTAAGCCAATAATTTCAACCAACATGCCGACAGTGGTCAAACTACATCCCATGCAGACTGCTGTCTGTGTCACTGGCCACTTCAGAAAGTTGCATCGCTGCAGTTTCCAGACCTTCAGTTGTAGGCAGACTGCTGTTTGAGAGCTAATTACAACAAATTCTGTACACAATTATGTGTGAACAATTTGTCTGCAGTACTTTTTGTAAGAATGAATGGTAATGAAACAAGGTAGTGGAATGTAGGTTATGTTGTTACAACTTCACAAATACCACAGAAAAAAAAGAAGAGGACTGATGTTAAGCACTGGACCAAGGCCTGTTTTCGGCATAATCTCTATTTGACCACAGGCTTGAGGCTCCTCTGAGGCTGCAGTGGTCAAAGTTGATGTTAGCTGGTAAATGCAGCATTCTTCTGTAATAGCAGAGCAGTATACTAAAACAGATTTGCACTTATAACTTCAACCAAGACTTTGATAACCTCCATTTGGAGGCAACCCTTCAGGCAGGACAATGTTCTTTTAAGAAACGATGTTGTCAGCTCATAGAGGTTTTTAACTCCCTGAGAGTGTGACTACAGGAGAAAGACATGTATTTTGAAGAACAAAGGAACTTCCTGGCCCCGACAGTGACACAGTGGGCATGAGTCAGTCTGAGCACATTTCTTAGTTTGAGGCATGCAAGTAAACACATGTGCTCTCTCACATCCAAACACAGACTCCTTTCCACCCTCCCTCCCTCCTGTCCCCTTCCTGCTAACCCCTCTTTGTCCTCCAGGTCCCGGCCGCTGTAGTCGAAGAAGATGTCGCCGTCTTCGGCCAGGGCTCTCTCCATCACCCGGATGCTGCAGTCGAAGAAGCTCTGAAACTCAGAAGAGTGCAGGATCTGCTGCCTCTCCTCTTCGGTCAGCTCCCGCAGCACCGGAAATGAGCCTGGTGGAAGGAACATAAACATATGGATCGAAGACAAGAGCATACATTGTGCACATTGCACCCACAGAACAGTGTAGAACAACTATTTTTAATTTATCGATTGATCTCCAAATGTTTTCTCAACTGTTATAATGTCAGAAAACAGTGAATAATGTGCATCACACTTTATTATAATTTCTTCTATAGTCCAAAAAATAGTTCAAAGAAATAATATTTATTTTGGTTACAAGACAAAGAAAAGCAGCAAATCCTCCTAAATAAGAGGCTGGAAACAGAGAATGTGTGATCTCTTTGATTGAAAATTGACTTAGATGAGTAATTGACTATCCAAGTCCTATTTTTCTTGCAAAATTTTCTTATAATCAATAATACCACAAATAGTAATGGACATAAGTTGTTGCTGTTAATTCTAGGGAGTTACAGCTTTTCCCTTTCCTGTTTAAATTTAAAATATAGAAGATATTATATCTAACTCCTTTTTTGCTACCTCGTCCAATTTGTCTCTATTACGTATTATATTATTTTAAAAAAAATTTCAAAATTATATTTTCTGTGACAAAGTGTATTCAGTATATTTAATGGAATTACAAGACATCCATAATTTTTAGGTATTTGTGAGAGTTATGTAAATATGGCATGTAAAATTTAGTAAATATAAGTAAATAGTATTTGATGTCACCTATAAAATACAGGTATGTTTTTTGTTTTGAAAAAGCTGTTCAAACAGCTCAAACTAAGGTTGTCAATACTATTAATACAGATATCTTACTATATTTGACAGTATGCAGCACTCTCATGTCAACTCTTGCAAAAAATATAAAGAGTACATTGTTTGCTTCGGATGTCAGTTTAGCGTTCACTTCATCTCTCTAAACCAGAATCACATCCAGGACATAATAAACTACAAACAGTTCCTAATGCATCTTTTCTAATAAAACCCTACAGTAAGAACTTCATAAACAAGAGAGAAACAAAGCCGTCTGAGCGACCCGCCTCCCTTTGAACGTAATGGCTGCACAGCACGGCGTCCGGTTTTTGAAGTCACTGTCCCCAAGCACACATGCGATTTTACACACACAAGCATGCACAGACACACACATATATCGACCTTTACCCTCCCTCTTGACTTTGATCCCCCCCATCCCTTTGTATTTCTTATGAGTTGTCAGAAGAGACCCAGCGAATCCAGTGGCAGAGATCAAAGGCCAGACCTTCTAATAGGCCAGGATGGAGAGGAGACGGATGACTGTGTGTTTATGAGTGCGTGCGTGTATACATCTGTCTATGTGTGTGTTTGACTCACACTCCGTACAGTCAGGACTGTGTATGCAAGTGAATATGAACATGTGTGTGTCCATCATGTAATGTGTTTTTACCCACTCAAGGCCTTCTCTCCATATTTTACTACATGAAATCTCCATATACGCATGCACACACACACAAACACACACACACACACACACGCTTCTCCATTCCTCTTCTCTTTGAAGTGTGGTCGGGGGGTCAAGTGACAGGTTTTTAATCAGCGCTGACCCCCACATGCCATGGAGCTGATATGCTGGCCCCGCTTC
>JBBPCS010000475.1:857-16561 GCA_037974645.1 Hollardia meadi | reverse complement strand
AGTCAAAATTTTGGTGTCCTGACAACATTACTGTTAAGTATAATGGCGGTCCAGCCATATACTAGGTTTCACCTAGTTCTTTTACTCTTTCATTGCTGTTGTTTTTCTTCCTGTGCATTTATTGTTTATGTGTGCTGCTACATTCTTATACTGCTTTTCAAAATCAATAAACAGACGTTAAAAAGGACACATTTAAACAAATGAAAGGAATGACCAAAGTGTCTGAAAATTTCATCTGATGTACTATTACACAGTGTGGAACTATAAATAGAATTCCCAACATATTGTGTAGAGAACACTGAAATAGTGAATGATTTCAGATATACAGTAGCTTTAGTAAAAGTCAGTTATATTGTCAATATATATAAGTGGGGACACTCCAGGAGTTCCCACTCCATTATTTTTTATATATTCCATTTGTATTTATTTATGTATTTATGGCATTTCCTGGTTTTATTTGAGAATCTCACTTCTCCCTGTGATATTATTCAATATTTTGGCCACTTATTCTCCTTTATTGAGAGTGTATTGACTATTGATTCTTGCCATATTCTGTACTTCAAGGAGGAAAGCTTCTCTGTGCTCACCTTAAATTTTAGTCTGTGACATCAGAACTAGTTTGAAAGCCACACATGGTCCAGTGTGCACCATAACCAAGTGTGACATGGAAGCTTGAAACCTCCTGTCTCCAAGCAAACAAACAGCTCTTTGTCCATAGCACAAACCATATATGATTGGTTTGAGCAAGGTCAGAGTTGATTTAATTTTCTGCTTAGTTCTCATTAACATTATTTAATTTCCCACAATCAGGTAAAGAAACAGGGAGTAATCAATGTATCTTTAATTAATTTTTTTAATTGAGTCTTGATCATTCCTGCCATGTTCTCTGCTTCAGTCTGGACAATTCCTTCAGATCAGATTTATTTAATCAATTACAATTACTAAAAGTAATAACTGTCTGGATTGTAATGATTTTAGAAATATGACTTTTAACTACACTTTGCATTTGTTTACTTTTTAATAAATAATACAGAATATTGCTATGGATCTTTCACTATAATGTGATGGTAATATTGCTGTATTTTAAGCCAGAACCAATATATTTTACTAACATGTTGAAGCCCATATGTTAAATACAATCACACTTTATCCCTTTCACTAAATCTTTTGTGACATTATGTTACAAAAGAATTATTGAGAGGTTTTTGACTGCAAAGGCCATAACTGCTCTGACTATTGAAGACATAAGTAGAAACATACAGCACATACAATCATGTAGTGCTGACATTTTACCTGCTCGAATCACTTACTCTTCTGAACGTTTGCAAAGTGGACAAAGAGTCAAAACACTGCATCCCATTGTTTTTTCATTTGTTTTTTAGCTTTCTGGAGTTTGATGGTAACTAACATGATTATTTTTTTTATGCTTTGCTTTTTAATTTCAAAATATTTCTAAACCACTCCACAGTGGTGTTTTCTAGTATTATTATGTTATATTATTATGTAACATAATAACTACTTTTAACATGGATTTACGAATATCTAGCACACAGAAAGGAAATTCTAGGAAATATTTAAAGCAAAGGAAAATTGCAATCTGTTCTTTAAGTTAAAAAAAATAAAATTCATCCCATCATTGAAATTAGCTGCATATATAGAAGATCTGATCAATTTAAGTTTTTCTGCGAGTACATTTTTTGGTGTAAGTCTATTACAATAAAGACATTACCTCAATATCGATCAGTTCCTAAGTTTCTTTTCAGAGTATAATGTGCATTTCATTTTCTGTGTACTGAGTATTTTGCCTTTAGGCTGTTACCCAGGTTTGAAAGGCCTTTACTTTGGTGAGCTGGGCCTGTCTCACAATCAATCATGTGCATAATTTTAATAAGACTTTATCTTCATCTTTATAGTTGGAGCCCACCGGGGCTTCTTTTTACTGTCTGCCAAAGTAAGAGATTAAAGTTGTCTACAGTACAGCTGTCTGACATCATTCAGAGAGGCAACGCCAACAAATGGTCTATCCTGTTCTAGCTCACTGGCCAGTGAGGGTCAAGGATGAGGTGCCCCTTTCAGGACCACAACCACTGCAAAGCAGTTTACCCACAATCCTGTGCTCTGTATTGCTCAGTAGCTTTGTGGCTGCTGCACCTGCCTTTAGACGGCAAAGATTAGATCTTTTTCCTTTGTTGGTTTACTTTGAATGTGTCCTTCTCTCATATTTTAACTGAAGTTGAAAGAATTACATGCACCTTTATACCTTTATAGTCAGGCAACCGGAAATATTGTGGGCACAGAGGACTATAATTAGGTGGCAAAGTTGGGTAAAGTTATAGGTGTGTTGAGACAGGACACAAAGTTAATTTTTTACCTTACTTCTTCGCCCCAAACAGCCAATGGCTGTACAGGTGGTAGCTGTAGCTAGCTAGTAAAGTATATTCAGATTCTGACTGATCTAAGAACTCACCGGGCGCACACTCACATATTTCTATTGACTTTGCATGCAATTGTGTTGCGTTTTGTTTTCCGGCTGAACATGGCTCAAGAGATCAGCTTTTTAGTATCTGTCATAGTAAATTTTTATATGTAGGTTACTGCTGAATTATCCCTGAACTAAACACTATAACTACTGTATGCAAAGGCATGCAACGTGTTCACATTTTATCATCTGATGTTAATTTTATTAGTTCAAACTGTTCGCATACATGAGTAGCTATCCCTAATTAGTGTTTATGTATGTGTCTCTGTGCAGGACTGTGTGTGCATACCATTGACTGTATATAAAGATGGAGGACATGCGAGCTCCCCAAAAGTGAAACAAAAACATCTCAATCGCCCCCTGGTGGTGGGGTGCAGTATAGGTCATAAACTCCTCCCCCTCAATGATACCAAGTAGGACATGGGCCAAACTAAAAACTCAAAGTACATCTCAAATACATTTTTCGCAAAGATAGTTTCTGTCATTTTAGGTAGTTCTTGGCACTCTGATGTGTGTTCAAGTGTTTATTTTTCTGATCAGTTTGGTTTTAATTAGTTATTTGATGCTATAAAAAATGGGGTGAAATGCGATGATTGACAGCTGACCCTGCTTGCAATTGGGCGGGCAGGTGTATGGGCGGGAACTCAATACCACGGCCCAGTCGCTACTGCGCAGACTCTGGCTCCAAATGATGTCACCAGCGTAAGATGGCAGTGCCCATATCCAGGATATTTTGGCTTTTTTTTTTTTTTTTTACAATGTGAGGAAGTCGAATATGCATTGTCCATCTTTATTCATTTCAATGGGGAATACATGCATGTAGAGGGTCTAGAATCTCACTCAGGTGTTCCTGAACAGGCTCCTTTTCACTGCTCCAAGAAAAATGTGTACTAACTGATTTAGCAGCAAAAAATCCTATTATTCCATTTCGACTAATTACATCTCCTCTGTACTGAGGACAGGCTGCACTGCATCCTCCTCTTCATCTTTCTCCTCCCTCTTTCACTCAGCTTTATTTTGTCTTTCAGTTTACTGAAACGGTTGTAATGTAGTGTTTGTTATTTAAAACTGGGGAGTAAATGAGTCAGTAACAAAATGGAAATACTTTGTTAGCGCACTTCACTGTTAACCTCTACCATATTTTTAAAATAAAAGACTACAACTTGCTAACAAATAAGCTTGCTTACTGATTAATAAGACACTATTCTGACAGTTTTGTCCCTTGTCAAATGTGTAGCTTTGAAATGAAATAAAACAGCAACGAAACAGCTGTTTGCTTATTAACTACCAAACGGTTGAGGAACTTTGCATCTTTTGTCTTTTAAAGATTTACTACATAAAAATAGTATTTTGTTTGTACCCCCACAAACACGCTTGTGCATGCAGCCTTGATGATTGAGAACATTAATGCATATCAAAACTGCAAGCAGATAAATAGTCGCTTCAAAACAAAACAACAACAAATGCTATTACAATGCAGGAAATACATTTTAAATCTCTGCTAGGCCTTCACAATATACCCAATGTGTTTTGATGTTGAATGTAATGTTAAATGTAAATCAGTAAAATCATGTTTGTTTACAATTAAAAGTCCATTGGGTTTCTTAGGTATTTTTTGTCTTTACTTTAAGTGTGAGTTTTAATTATTTTTTACACCACTGCCAAGGCAGACCATTTTCATAAATTCAATATTTCATCAAGGTAACAAGCACACACACACACACACACATAGTTTCATGTGTAATTCAGTTAAAATGGCTGTAATATTTAATTCATATGAGAATCATTAAAAGTGCACTGGTGCCGTGTCCATTATGCATTCCTTTTCTAGCAGGATAAAACAGTCTTCAGATGTGGGAGCTGCACTTTGATGTGTTGTCTCAGAAGCAGGTCAACTCTTACAGGAAGTCCCTGATGTTTAAAACATGCTAGGCAGGGGGACTAACAAAGGTGAGCACTTGTGGCTTGGCCCAAGATGAGCCAAAAATGGCCAGCCAGGAATTTGGCTAGATCTGACTGCGCACACACTGCGGACATCAAATAAACAAAATATACACATGGGTAATGGTGAATTTGTAAGAACACAAATAACAGTGATGTACCAAGAGACACGTGGACACGGGCACTCTGACGCAGACACAGCAGACATGACGAGCATGTGTCTTGGCCTTCAAATATTAGCAAAATGACAGCAGCATGAATAAAGTTCATCCATTCAAATGACTGAGACTGTACAGGCTAATCTGTTTGGCTACAGCGAGAACTCCATTTGTACAAATAGTATCAAGACTGGCATCCTCTATTTAATGAAATCATCCAACATGGACACGCGTGGGACAAATTGCAATTTAACAGCCGAGAGGAGAAACCATCTTATTGTGCATTAGAGTTAACATTATTCTTTAAAAACATAATCTGTAAAGGCTTTATTTAAGAATCATTGCGATTCAGTTTGAATTCTTACATCCAGTGTCCTTGATTAAAGTTGTGATGTAAATGTGTATATGTGACATATTGGTATAATGCATTGGATAATGCAATAATCACTGAATCCGCTGTGAGTATGAAACTGAAGTTCTCAATATTTCAGGCCACAGCACCACCACTTCACTCTAGGCTTAAAATCAGGCACTAATTTACATAGGCCAGGTAAATGCAAGTGAAGTACATTATATCATAGAAAACTAGCAGTAATCTGTGTTGCATTGTTAGCTCTAATTATAAACATAATTGCAGGTGAAACAAAATGAAAAGCTTTGAAATCGATAATCTTGATTTGTTTTGCCAACCCTGATAGGATTTTAAATTTGGACTCCACTTTCCTATATGTATAACGTTCTTGGCTTCTAATTTATTGTTGCTGCTGATTGTTTTTATTATCCAGACGTTGGGACACCAGGCGAGATTTGCAATGACCTTGTTCAGTTTTGCTGTGTCTAGGAATTCTCTGAGAGCCATTCTGCTGAGGCCTAATGTGGCATGACAGTGACCTGGACATGATAACAACTTTTTGTGAGTGTACATTTGTGTGTTTTAGTCCAATTGCATGCATACACAAATGACATTTTTGTGCGTTTCCCAAGTTGAATCTGTGACTGTAGTTTGATGGTTTAAAAAAACCTTCCAAGGGAAGTGGGTGTCGTGAAGATAACCTGGGAGAATGTGCTGAGCTGGATGTTCATGTAGGAAGGAAAGTGTGGTGATCCACAAGCAGGAACTCACATTCTGTCAACTTATTACACCCTTACACACACACTCTCCACAACCCCCTAACTGCCATCTGTATTTCTGCCTCTGTCAGGCCTTTCCCTGACCAAACACACACACACACACATAGAGTCAGGAAATGGCCCGTGTGGCTCCCAAATAAGCGGATGTGTCAGGCCTTCTCTTCCGATATGTCTGCAAAAGCTCAGGAAGGAGGCTGCAGCACAGCGCCTCTTCTTCCTCTTCTTCTCCCCCTGTCTTGGTGACACACAGTTGTCGCTGTGACACGTCTTGCTCTTCTGTGAGAATTTGCAGCTCCTGTGGTGGGAGACGCTGCCACTCTGGGAGCCATGAGTCGTTGTTGTGTGGTCAAAGTGATCACTCTGACAGAGATCCAGCTTTTACAGGTAGGGGGAGCAACTCAACTACAGGCCAGAGAAATCTGGACAAGTTCAGATATAGAAACGCACGTGTGTGTGTGACTGCGTGTGCATGTGTTTGTGTGTGCATGCAAGAGACATTGTCTGTACTTTATTAAAAGGCATGTGCCTACGACCAGAACAATTGATTAGCTACTGTGGAATGCAATTTTGCTATCCCTTTCTTATCTTCCCTCACATTTGACCATCTAGGGTGTGTGGTTAAAGCTATTTACTGGTTAGCAGACTCAGCAAAAATACAGTAAGCTTGTCTGAGAAAGCTTTTTGTCCCACTTTCATCTTATCTCTGTGGATCCAAGATGGGAAAACGATTGTACATTGCGACTCTACATTCCCTGTGTCAATATGTTGTAAAAAAAATACAGAATTTTGCAGAAATGAATCCACAAGGTTATGTCCATAATTTGTACAGCTAGTTAATGTCACATCACCCAGTGTTTCATAAGTTGTTGGATTTTTCTGAAGTGAAAGGAGAACTTGGGCAAGACTGAAACCGAGTTAGGCAAGAGCTGTTCATTTAGAAGAAACACCTGTGAGTTTGTTACAATGGCATTGCGAGTGCAGCATTTCAGTGGGACTAAAGAATTACACCGTTTAACACAGAGGTAAAACACACGGCAATGAAATGCATTTTAAGATTTAGCATTATATGTGTGTGTCAGTAAAGTTGTGTTTTAATGTTTGGTAGAGAATGCCTGATTTTAATTCGAAGTTGGGAATAGATGTACTGTCATACAGGATGTTATTTTCGCCTGAGAGAAAGCCAGTTGTTATTAGAGCATTGCTTTGGCATTCTTTATAGTTGCAATTGTGTGCACTTACTTGCATGAATCAGATGCATATTCTGTATAACTGCTGGAAACACGTGTGTGACGTGACATCATAGGAGAGCATATTAGAGTAATTGTTGGATTTGACTAACCTGCTGCTTTCATGTCGGTTTAAGATCACTGCAATCAAATTATGTTATTGAAAGAGTAAGGAGAAGTTGGATTGAGAAAGAAGGAAAAATAGGCTGTGTTTGTGGAATGTTAGCTGGTTCTGACGTCTTTTGTGGTTTACGTATCTCTAAAGAAGATAATGAAGTTAAGGAAGTGCAGCTGATCTGCTAATGTACTGGGCACAAATGCAAAATGGACAAATATTTTATTATACTTTATGAGACACAGGAAACTGTGCTTGAATAAATAGAAGGGGTATATTAAAATGTTGTTACATCAAATAGTGGCCATGAGGAAAATGATGAGGAGCTGTCTTGAAAAAACCAAATGCATGGACTGATATCATTTACTTGATCAGTAATAACTGTGCAAATGTGTGTACATGGAAAGTGAACCTGTGACCTCTTCTCTACCAGCGACTGCAAACATTGCCTTAATTGTTGTAGCAGGTGCCAGTAGCCACATTGAAAAAGAGAAAAACCCAAGTGTCTCAAACATCAGAATAGCCACTACAATCCCAAACTTGAGCCTTGATTGATTCAATTCTTATCTCATTCCTGTCCCATGTGTATGGCGGGCATTCATAATTTCCAGCATGTCCTCTTCACACATGCACAGACCTGCCATTGTCAAAGTTGGCCTCTGTGACTGAAGCACCATTACCTCTCAAATCTAATCAGATTTCCTTAAGTGGATAACAAGCATGTCTCCGGCATTTACAGTAGTGAGAAAGCTGAAGTGAAACCAGGACAAACTGTTGTCACACAAAGCAGATGTGGTGTGAAGCAGTCCTGGCATCCCTCCTGCTATCCGAAGTGGAAAAAAAATGTTGATTGGCTAACAAATGGTATCTTGTTCAGCCTGGAGAAGTCCGATAAGAGCTCTCAGTCACTACTGACAAGTTGAGTATTGTGATGAGCCTGTTCTTGGTTAGCTGAATAAGGGTAGCTAGTCTAGCTGACGAGGATAATTTAATGCTGAGTTTAGTCCTATTCCAATGTTGCCATAGTTAAAAATCCTTATGTTTTAGCACTATTGTGCTAGTTGACATTTAACCCAGAAAAAGATTCAGTTGTTAGAAGTCCAAAAACATGTTCCACATTTAATAAATTCTTGCAATTTTTATGTGCGACTTTGCAACTTAAGAAATCTTCCTCATAAAAATTGAACCAAAGTTGAACTCACAAGCAATACACTGTTGCTCAATTTTGTTACCACAACCATATTTGCTCTGGTATACCAGTATAACTAATGGTGGTTAATATTAGGTAATTTCAGCAAATTTAAAATAAATATGGCTGTATAATAGAAATGAGTGAGTTAGCTGACTTATGACTCCTTACTACTTGTGTTAATGTTACTTTTGCTTAGTATTTTAGCTAATGTTTAGCTCGCTTTCTATGCTTTCATTATGTGTGATTTCACTTGATAAATGAAACACTTGTTTCCTCTCTACAAGTGACATTATTAATATGGGGGCAAAGTCGGTTAAGAGAATGAAAATGTAATTCTTTAATATGACATTACTACAGTGGCCGAGAGAGCTAAACGCACTGCAACTTAAGAAAACACATGTAAATAGACAAAACACAAGCAAATTAAGAAAACATCTTCATCGATTTGACAACACGTGCGCTGCAAACACTCACAACGCAACCAAATAGAGAAACATGTATTGTGTTTGCAGTGCACATGTTGTCAAATTGATGAAGATGTTTTCTTAATTTGCTTGTGTTTTGTCTATTTGCATGTGTTTTCTCAAGGTTTCAGTGCGTTGAGCTCTCTCGGCCACCGTACATTACCCTTTACCAATCAGTTACACATATTAAGTTAAGTCACATTGCATAGTTCACTAAATCTGCTCCAAGCACCAACGTTGTTGCTGGTGCAGTACATCATTGCTTATATGACTTTCTTCTACTTCCAATTGATTAGCCAAGGTCATGGAAAAAGTATTCATGTGGTTTAAAAAAAAAAGAAAAAAAAAAGGTTTAGACAAGCCCACAGAGCACACTATTTTGAAGTGAAGAGAATACTTTGAAGAGGAAGCTACAAAAATGACAAATCTGGGTAAAAGAGACAGACAAAATGACCATCATCAACTGATCAACTGATGGCTAATATTGTTATACCACTACTAACAAAACAATGCATTATTATTAAGTACTCCAAGAAATTCTCTACAGGCCATGAAAAATAATATAAAAAATCAAGTGACCTTCTTTCTGACCTCCAGACTAGTAAGTAAACTAGACGTTTTTAGATGAGATGTTCCCTCTAAAAATAGCCCTCAACCTACAGTAATAAAGACCTCAAAATAGCTTTATTATAGTTAGTGTTTGGGAAACTGATAATACTAAACTGTTTACACTGAACTAGTGAATGAATGAAAAGGCTTGGTTTAAAATGGCATTAAAGGAGTTATTTAAAACCCCCATTGGGGAACAAGGGTCAATTGTATGGCCACAACCCCTGGAGAAAGCAGCAGAGGACTTTGAGCGCTGACCACTGATTGGTCAGTGAGACAGAAAAGGGCGGTCCGAATGAATTAGTGATAGACGCTAAAGGCAGATATCCTGCAGTGATCAAACCCTGGATGATCTGACAGTCGAGTGTTTGAAGTGATTATCATGCTAGGCAACATAAAGGCTTACCCCCAGATTTGCGCCTAATTAGCTCATTTAGGGCCCTTTATAGGGCATTGGTAGGGGACTGGAAAATACAGACACTCACTGAGAAGTCAGCAGATCAACAAGATAGCAGCAGCAGACCTGGATCCCTAAAGTTGACCTGCTGCTACACCAAATCAAACCAAGCTGAAGATTATCTGCTTTTCTGAGAATGCCACATTTAACTGACTGCAGTTACTACACGATGCGGGACGCAACCAGAGCTTCTAATGTAAGGATATCTAAATTTAGAAAATTATTATTATTATTAAATGAAATTACTTGCTATAATGTTTTGTTGAACAGCGTTATGTTTTTCAAATAACATATTTGTAAAGCTTTTATTGCTGGTTTGGTACTCTTGATTGCTGCTTGTATGTATCAATGTGGTAATGTAGATTAATATAATACCAAATTAGCTAAATATTAAGCTTTTTTCTTTTTTTTGTCAACTTAAGTTCAGTTCTCGGGGAAAAGCTTTTGTTATTGACCAAATTTTTTCAGTCAGAAACTGGTATTAAATTTACAGAATATGACATTACTTAACTTGAGAAAGGGCCTTAAGGATGTGTCCTAATTCTCATAAAGACACATGCTTCACATGTCAAACATGACTAATTTTAATGGGAGTGTTAACTTAACTACAAAATTCAGCAACTCTGTGACTAATAATGGGGAAATTCTGACTAGCAATTATTTCTGTGTATTGAATCAGATCATCTTTTCACAAAGACGACAGCTGCTGTGGACACCTCTTGTACAGCGCTGTGAGAAAAATGTGCACTCTCTAAGGTCACAAACTGATTTTCTCATCAGCTAACAGAACTTGCGTATGATTTGTTTTTGCTGCAGGTACATAGCCACCTGGAGAACTCCAAGTTCCACCTCCACCAGACCCAGAATCAGCAGGTCAAGCAGTACCTGACACTGGGCTCCAAGCTGGCCTCTTCGGCCGGGCAGGGCCACGCCATTCCGCATCCTCACACCCCTGGTCAGCCGCTGGCCACTGTGCCGATCATGAGGAATGGACACATGGCCTCTGTCAGCGACAGCAGCAATCCCAACAGCCCTGTTACCCTTCTCACTATGACCAATCACGACAGCGAGGTGAGTAGACTTATGGAAAACAGAAAGTGTCTGAATGTCAATTATGACGTGGCTGAATATATGGAACTGAAATTGAAAGAACTCAAAATGTGCCTAGTGCTGACTGGAAAAGGGTGGAATTGCATCCAAGAATTTAAACCACAGACGAGGTCACATACAGATGAACTGAAGGTCATAATTTTTGTAGATTTCGCAACTTTGTCTCCCTCTACATTGTCAGTGGGAGAGATAAATCATGGCTGACAGTTTGTTTGGATAGACAGTCAACATGTAATATAATTCACAAGTATCAGTAATGTGTAAAATTTCTATCTGCATTGGGTTTGAATCTCAGAGAGGAGTCCCAACTAATCATCTAAACAAAGTGATGCCATTATTGATCTCCCCCTCTCTCTGACGTGCTCATCAATAACTTCAGACATGCAGTCTCTGATGAGAGAACCCGATCAAAGGAGGAAACTAGTCTGATAACAGATGCGTGTATGTCCCGCCAACATTAACTAACTTATGAATGACATGGCGGTGGAGAGCTTGTCTGTTATTGGATTAGTCTCTGGACAAGTCCCTCCCGTTTCTCGTGTCTATTTTGGTTTGAATGTTGAGACTTCAAAAAGATCAGACTTGGACAGTATTGAAATTCTGGTACAAACATCGTAAGTCTGTCCATGAGTACACTGAAATTACTGTTTTCTTTTAGTTTCCAATGGATGAAGTTATTGATGACCTAATTAGTCTTGAATCCGGTTTCAATGATGGAGGCTTGGATTGCATGGAGCCTAACATCATAATGCAAAACAATGTAAGTATGAATCACATTAACTACAGCTACATACTAATACTGTTTAAAACGTGACAGACTATCACCAGTTTAAAGGTCTTTTGTATTGATTTTTGCAACATCATATCCTTTGTTAACCTGCTCACATTATTGCAGTTAGGTTTCTGTCAGGTTAAGTTCCTCAACTAATGGCTTCTTTCTAACTTGAATGGGGACTTGAAATTGGGGTCCCTCCACCCAAACATTTAGGCACAGGCTTTACTAGCTTGGGAAAAAGGGGACCTGTCTTAGTTTGAGGTCAGCTTAAGTCTAGAGATGAGTCAAAGTTCATTGGGGCTTAGCAACATTTCCCACATTACTCAAGAAGGTCAACAATGCAGATTAAGTTAAACAAAATAAGGACATTTTTGGACAGGGATATACACCTAATGACAATAGAAGAAGCTAGATTTATAGAAAAAGTCTTAAGAAGGTCCATTCTTGGGAAGACAACCAACTAGAAATGACACCACAGACAAGCACTATCAGTAAGATTCATAGCCAAGAAGGAATTCAAAAACTCTGAGCAAAAATGTAGGACAAGGGGTCCATTTGGCCGGAGAACATAGCAACACCTGAACCAAATACAGAGAAGGTTTGTAGGATGGGAACACTGGGAATCTGGCCTAACTCCTTAAATACAGAGGGACCCAGATTGGTAGACAAAGAATCATACACAGACAGATAGCGGAGCTAAACACTACAGATACTGTGGCAGAGAAGGAATGGGGGTGGGGGTTAAGGATAAGGGGGGAGACAAGGAGGAATGGGGGAGCCAGTAGGTTTCAGATGAGGACAGAAGCGCGACAGCGGACTGAAGAGTTAAGAGATTTTGTTGGAGAGAGTTACTGAGCCATTAGATTGGGCTAATGCATACACTCCCCATGGGCTTGTTCAGAAATGATACCATGCTTAAATTGATCAATTCCTCCTAATTAGTCATACAGTGCGACGCATTGCATCATTTCGCCGTGTCAACACATCCAGGAACACAGACGGGAGAGGGATTGAAGTGATTACAATAGGAGTAGTAGAGAATTGTTGCAATCTTTCATTGTGATAAGCACTTTTTTGTCCCCTCCTCCTCCTCCTCTTCTCCCATCTTGTTGAGATAATGAGAGAAAAAAAATGCACATGCAAACCAAACCGACTGCAGATATCTGAAATGTCTGCAGTTTCTCATGTTTTGTTTCTCCTTTTTTTTTTTCGTCCTCTTGCATTCCGTTCCTTCTCATCTCTTGACTTAACATCACTCCCATACTTAGATTTGACACACGTCATGGACAAAATTGGCTGTGCGCGTCTTGGAATGCATGGTGACTTCTGTAGCATTTTCCCATAAATGCACAAATGTGAATTAGACACACATGAGTGTCAACACGCTATATCTTGCTATCTCCCCAGTCCATGAAAAGACGTCTTATCACAGCTCTGATGCATGCTTTTCCCAGACAAGACGAGATCCGTAGGAAAACAGTTTTGCCTCTGTTCACCAGTTGACCTAACTAGCCTTTTCATCTAATGGGATGCTATTTTCAACACAGAGCACATCTCTGTGTTAGGAGCACTTTCAAGCAGAGGGGTTGCACTGTGTCTGGTCAAGCCAAAGCTCAGAGGGCTACAAGCCTGATGTTGGAGGTCGGGGTTAGATGTAATAAGGTTAAGTACAACAGGGTTAAGTTCTTGTTTAGTTGTTTTTAGTTTTGTGATGTGAGATGAGAAGGCAATCTCAACATGGCAACAATTCATGACCACAGCAATGGGTTTGCCCTGTCCTGCTGAGGGATGTGGATACTACAACTCCCTGCTGGGAAGTCCAAAGGCAGAAGCCTGGGGAATGACAAGTTTTTTTGGGGGGGTGTGGGGGGGGGGTTCCGCAAGGCTCTGATCACTCACTGGCCTCTTGTCTTTTTTGTCAATGCTAAACAAAGCCACACAGCAGCTAAAAACAACTATTTGTGTTGTGGCTTTTGTTTAAAGTGTGACGGCATTTGTGTCGTGTGTGTAATGCTAATTTTTTTTGCATGCTTCCCGTGTGACTGACCCTTTCTCTTTCTTTCTCTGCCCCTCCTCTCTCTACTTCCTAGGTGTCCCTCAGTGGCAGCATGCTGGACATCTATGGGGGTGAACAAGGTATGAAAGCCCCTAATGGTGGAATGAGTCCCACATCTAACCCCACAAAGCTCACTGTAAAAAGGGAATACACAGGTATGAACTCATACCATAGCACTGATCAAACAACTAACCAATTAACAAATTATTACATACTCTCATTGTTGGAAAAGTTAAAATCACACAAATTCTGGTTGTGTGAAGAAGGCATTTTAGGTAATTGAGACAAAAGATATGGCATATGTCCTTAAAAAAATATGTTCTAAAATATTTCAGTATGGGTGCTAGGAAGAACAAAGTGTACCTGTGTTAGCTATAAAAGGCAACATGTTGTGTGTATCTGTTCCTGCTAAAATCAAGTCCAATTATGTGTCAGGCAAATAACAGACAAATGTGTGAGCTGATTTGTGTGCAGTGTTTGACAAACACTGTCCCACTTGTCATCTGCTCTGTTAATAGGCTGCAGAAACGTGTAGACTTTTCATCACGGAGGTAAAAACAAAAAACAAAACAAAGGGCCCTTTAAAACATTTCTTATTAATGTCATGCATCAAGCAAAGAAGCCTAATTGATTTAGGAAATATGCCTGAAGAACCCTTCACTCTCAATGGGCAAATAAGTAAATAGCCATCTGTTTCATTCGAGTGAGGGCGGAGAGGACAATGGCCTGTTACACAGAGTTTAAATTGTCTTGATTGAATCAACAGAGACAAATTGGGAAATCCAATCTCAGCTCCCCAATTATGTAATTTGAAAGAATTCGAACACAAATATGGATGCACTGGCATTTTTGTCCCTCTCACGGACAGATTAGTGAATCTGCTTAACTGTCTTGATTATGGAGTAAGTAGTTTAAAAGTGATCACCATTTTTTTTTTTCCACAATGAGCTTCAGACTTGCTAGAGGGGGATAAACTAGGCTCTTTCAGTGTGTGTGTAAGGAGGTCAAACGTGTGTCTGTGGTGCGGGCTGTTGCATGGAAAGTCCACATTCTGGCTGACCCCAGCACTGAACTCCCTCAAAACAACTGACTGTGTATCTCCTCACTGGACCTTTTGTGGTGTCTTGTCTTCGTTGTCTTTCAGTTCCCAAATTAGTGTGCGTTGCTAATCAATCCGTTCCCCTTTGTGATTTCTTGTTTTGACAGAACACGACACAAGAGTGATCGCCAAAGAGAGGCAGAAAAAGGACAACCATAATTTGAGTAAGTGTCTCCCGCTATGTTTCAACTCCCTCACAGTTCATCTGAAAATTAGTTATGGCTAGCCTTTAGTACAGCAGCTGACAATACCCTAATCATCTTGTGCTCTTCTTTTGTTCTTTCTTAGTTGAAAGAAGAAGAAGATACAACATCAACTACAGGATTAAAGAGCTGGGGACACTCATACCAAAGTCAAATGACCCGTAAGTTGCAAAATCTAAATTGAAACAATGCCCCTCCTTCACTTCACTTTATGTCACTGAAACAGCTCCAAGTCCTTGTCTGGCTGGGAAGCATATTAAATTCGAAGCACAAACACACTGAATTCAAGTAAGCACTCAAATTTCAGTCATATTTCAAGGGTGCACTTGAACCTCCATTGTAGTCTATGCTCCAAGAGCTGTACATGCTCTCGCTTGGCTCCAGCAGTTCAGCTCAAAGCATGAATGATGAGGAAAGGGTCAACAGCAGCAGCAACAGCAGGCCACACCATTTGAATCAAAGTTTGAAGCACAATTGGAACACTGAGATGGAGTGTGGAGCTGAATTGAAATCCACCGGCCGTCTTTCGCAAATTGAACCTTGCTTTAAATTTAAATGCGGGGTTAGCATTGTCATCGTGCCATTAACACAGGATGAAAGAGATTATTAGTGCTGATCAGACCAACGTCTCACTCATGTGGAAAAGGACCATTTTACTGCAGGGGGGGGGGGGGGGGGGGGGGGGGGGG
>JBBPCS010000474.1:0-33846 GCA_037974645.1 Hollardia meadi | reverse complement strand
TGTGTGTGTGTGTGTGTGTGTGTGTGTGTGTGTGTGTGTGTGTGTGTGTGTGTGTGTGTGTGTGTGTGTGTTTGAAAAGAGGCAGTCAATTGAGTGTACACTCGCTCAGGTTGCTAGGTTTGGGTTTTGCTAAGGTTTTTGTGTGTGCTGTATATGTAAATTGAATACCATCAATCCTGAACACACACATCATAGAATATGAAGTGTATTGAAGCTATTAAAGTAAACTTTAAATACAGAAGTCACATTGATTAAAAAGACATAGACTGCTGAGAAATGTTCCACAGGAGCTGTCGGGGTTAGCATGGTTTCTTTTAGCACCTTATTGAAGCCCTTTGCTGTAAAATGATTTTACTTCAGAAATACAAAATCAAACATGTATTGTATCTTATGTAAATAAGAAATGACATTACTTACTAGTTCATTATCAGCCAGTCATATGCTGTTTATGGTTTATCGGTCCATATGAAATATTTTACACTGAAAATACATATTTATTACTAAATCATTATTATTAGTTATTTACACATTTCAATAATTTTGTTTTTTATGGTCGCACAGTAATGAACCATGGTAATAGATTTTCTGTATAGTAGAAGTAAGTTTTTTTTAAAGAAAAACGTGGCACTATGAAGGTGTGTTCAGACAGACTGGCAAGCAAATTTTGTGTGTAGAGACTCTGCCAGGAGGCTCCACTTCTTTTTGTCACTTTCCAACAGTGTCTCTCTTTTTTCCTTGTCTCCTCATGAATTATGAAAATATATTATGAAAGTCGTAAAACCTCAGGATATAAATTTTTTCAAGTCTGCATCTCGAAGATGCATCTTCATCTATATTTGCGCCACCTAGAGCAAATTTGCATCTGTTTCCACTTCTCGTATCTTCCTACTGACTTTGTATGCAATTGCACTGTGAAGACACTTTACCTTATTATTTAAGATCTGGGAACAGAAGGGCTCAGAAGAAATAAGAAAAAGAAAAAAAATAAATAAAACGGCATAGCTGGAAATATTAAGAAAAAAACAATAACAACTGCGTGTTTGGGCTGATGCCTTTTTTGGTGTGGTCAAAGAGGAACATTCAATGTAGTGTAAATACAACATTACAGTGATGAAAAGGCATTATTCACATTATATACTCACAAATTGCCTTGTTTACACATGATGTTTAGTTTCTTCATCAGTGTGACAAAACAACCTTGATCATGACATCAGCTTGGGCTCGGAGACTACAGACAGAAAACCTGCATTACAAATTGGATGCATGGACTTAGACAAGTGAGACTGCTTATGGGAAATGTAGGATCCAGTATTTGGGGAGACTGTCCCATATAGTGACTAATAGTGAGGATTTCACTGCCCCTGCTGCACGGATTCTGACCATTCTTTGGTCTTCCGTGTCTCGGAGGTCCCCACATGGACATTTGTGGTAGTGTCTCTGTGGTACCCCTTTAGTGCAGAAATGAAAACATTGAATTTATTAATGTCAACAAGATCAATAAAGTAGCTACCTGATTTGGAAGGTAAAGGACCAGTCAGCAGCGTATAGGGTACAGTATGTCATCGTACAATGAATATTGAAAAAGAGAGATTCAGATTCATTATTGCCTACAGAAATGTGTGTGCGTGTGTGTGTGTCCATGTTCCCGGGCAGTGCTGCAGCAGTAGTGCAGTGGATGTGCTGCGCTCATCGGAAGAACAGATAGTCCAGTCAAAGCCTGTACCCTCCCCCTCAATCCGTCACACTCAGACACACACACACACACACACACACACACTCCCTCCCACCCACCCACTTACTCTGGAACAGGCACATGTACACACACACACACCACCACCACCCCCACCCCCTCACAGATATGGAGCTTCCTCTTAACAATGACTGATATGCCCGTTGCTGCTGGACTGTCTGTTAGCCAGAGCTCACTGCAAGGTGCTGCCTCCAAGCAGAAGCATGCTGGGAGGCTGCAGCCTGTGGATACACTGGGTTAACACAGGAACTGCCAGACCCAGCTTAAATAAAGTCTTTATTATTATTATTATTATTACACATTGTATTACGTTACATTATATATTTAGGGGATATCACATATGATATCTGTTAAGACAGGTGCTGGAATGATGTTCTACATCATAAACATTTGTAATCGTATCACAGCAACAAAGAAATTCAGCAAATGTGTATTAACATGAGAAATAAGCCAAAAATCAGACATACTGTCACAGCAAACAAATGTAATTATGTAAGTGAAAATTTACATTGCATGTAATAGGGACAAAAAGTACTGACCCATCTGGAAAATATTTCCAGCGGTCACGGGCCTGCTGAAAAAAAAACTGCTGTCAAGAAGAAGCACCTCACTTCAGCACTGCAATTCCATTATGAAATAAGACACACATTTATTTATAGCTTTTCAAGAGTGACTCACAGATAGCAGTGGCTCCTAAAAGGGAACTGTAGTTCGCAGAAGAGACCAATGTTTAATGGGGGGACAATATGCTAAATGGATAGTGGAATTGATAAGTAACACTGTTAACATCATGCAGTAATATTTATATGGGACCCCTTTGAAAACAAGACGATACATCTCAAGGGCTTTTCCTGACATGACAATCTTGACTAATCATATGCTATGGCCTTCGCTGTCAACAGATTACAAAACAAAACCTATGAGAAATTTTGGAGCAACGTGTTGGACAGCAACATCATCAAAACACCAAATGAATGACTGCTGTCCAAGAATACTGAGCTCCAGGGACTTTGGGATTCTATCTATAATCATTAAACATCAAACGCTTTTAAAACAGCTTTTAAATTAGCCCCCATCCACCTTGATGCATTTGCAATAAAATAACAAGTGTCAGGACTGTTTTTTGAAGGTTATCCTCACTGGAGTGGATTATTAAAACGGCTTCCATTGAAACGAAAACACACAAGGTTGGAAATCCCTAGCATGTAGCAAGTCTTCATACTAACCTATTTAAATCAGAGTTCTGTCACTGCATTATATCTACATTGTAGTGGTTAAAATGGAAAGCAAAATGTAACTGAACTATAATAATAATAATAATAATAATAATAATAATAATAATTTATTGAGATTATTATTATTACTATTATTTATTAAAAGACTTGCTACATGCCTTGTGTGTTTTCGTTTCAATGGAAGCCGTTTTAATGATCCACTCCAGTGAGGATAACCTTCAAAAAACATCACCTTTTATATAGCACCATTTATACAAGAAATGCAGCTCAAGGTGCTTTACAACAAAAAGATTACAAGCACCAAGTACTTCACATAAAAAGGCATAGAATGGATATAAAAAACAGGGATAGAGAATCAATGTAAACGTGATAATAATAAGATTGGGTAAAAATAGTCACAGAATGACAAAAAATGTAAAATAAGATGGAGAATAAAACCTAAAGAATAGTAAAAATAACCTAAAGTGCTTGTAAGTTTAAAAAAAAATAGACTACAGAGAAGCATAGATAGAAATTAAAACAACTGAGTAATAATATTTATTTTATTATTTTTTAAAAGGTCAAAAATAGCATACATAGAATGCATAAAATCAAGTTTAAAAAAAACTAAACAAAACAGGATATTAAAAGCAACGCAACAGTGCAGAAGTGCAAGGTAAGGCACAAGAAGTTTCAAGCCTGTACCCAGATAGTGCTAAATGCTAAAGTGAAGAGGTGAGTTTTTAGCTTTCTTTTAAAAAATATTTAGTGAGCTGGCTTCCCTGATATCTACAGGCAGTGTGTTCCATTGAACTTGCTTTGGGCTGTAACTAATAAAAGCTGTATCCTCTATTTTCTTTTGGCTTTTGTTGGAAAATTCCAATCAACCAGCATCCGATGATCGCAGTGTTCTTGAAGGCAAATAGTGAACAAGGGAGTTAGCAAAGTAGCCGGGTCCCAGATCGGCAAGGGCTTTGTATATCAGGAGGAGGACCTTAAAATCTATTCTAAATGTTACAGGAAGCTAAAACTGGACTAATGTTCTCTCTCATCTTGGTTCTGGTTAACAGCCGAACTGCAGCGAACTGAGTCATTTGGTTCAGTAGAGATGTACAGTTGTGTGTCGTCTGCATAACTATGGAAACATACATTGTGCTTTCTAATGATGTCACCAAGTGGCAGCATGTAAATTGAGAATAAAAATGGTCCAAGGCAGCTTTGCTTATAATAATATATATATAATAAGATGACATGGTCAATCATATCAAATGCTGCACTTTAGAGGACAAGAATTTAGACCTTATTTTCATCAGAGTTTAGTCTGAGGTTCGCTGATTATTTTAGTAACAGCGGTTTCAGTGCCACCAAGTGTCACCAAAGTCACAAGCACATGACTATACACCGATCAGCCACAACATTAAAACCACTGACAGACGAAGTGAATGACGTTGTTCATGGCTACAGTACAATGCTATAGTGGGAATCCTTGGGCCTTGGCATTCATGTGGATGTTCTTTGACCCATAAAACCCACCCAAACATTGTTTCAGAAAAAGTAAACCCCCTAATGGCAACAGCACTCCCCAATGGCATCCATGGATCGGCATATCCCATGGATGCTCAATCAGATTTGCATCTGGGGAATTTTGAGGCCAGTTCGAGATTTTAAGCTCTTTGTCACATTCCTCGGGCTGTTCCGGAGCAGTTCTTGTGGTGTGGTGACATGCATTGTCCTGCTGGGGGACCAATTGATTGTTATATTTCTAGACTGAGTATATCTAAATTAGACTAGGCCAATCAATAAATCAGAAAGTAATGGATAATGTGGGATTTGGATGAAAAATTCAGAAAAGGCTTGTGAGTGAACATTGAGTTAAAAAGAAATATCTGATAAAAAAAAGTTTATCCGTAAAGAATTAAAGAAATTAATAAATTAAAGAATTCTGAATTTTCACACCAGACTTTTATTCCTTGCAGTGTGGCTAATGGTGTTAAACAGTATTTAGGCCTTAGTGTTGTAAAAACAAAATTACAGATAACGTAATAGAACAGTTACCTTCATAGATAAAATATGAAAGATTTAAATAAGTAAAAATACAATTTATGATGGCTGTTATTTATATTGTCAGGGAAGATCTCAGTATTTCTAAAATGCTGGCTACGACACTGCACAAGCACCGATAACATGCATGCTGTGTAAAGATCATCATAAACAAGCACAGTACAAACGTCAGGGTGTCCCTGAGGGTATCATCTGACCACAGTTTAAATCCAGATTCTGTTTAGTACAGTTGTTCTGACACATAATCTTGCAGAGCGACTTTAGCTGAAAGTCTAGTTGGGTGTTTTACAATTTAAAACTCTAATTCTCATATCTGTTCTTTAATCACATAATCCCCGTCTGTATTTTGGGGTCATGTTCCATTCAAATTGGCACAGGCACATCCGCCATTGTGCTGTTGGGTTCTGAGCCTCTAGCATGTATTGTCTCTAATTTCACACAGAATTTTTGGAAAGTGAAGAAGAAAGAAGTCAACTAAGTATTGGCCCTACATGGTTTAAAACCTCTAAAAAAAACTTTTAAAAAAAGCAGCCACCTAATGCACATGTTTACTCATCTGCCTGAAAATCCACAAAGCCAGATGATTTAATGCATTCTTCGACTCACTCATATGACCTCAAGCTATTTTTTACTGACATATTTGTGTTTCCTCATGCATACCGCTTAGTTATTTTTCCAGGCAGACAAACCCACTGAGTAAATTCTGTGGTTTTTGAAGCTTGATTGCTTAGGAGGGAAAATCCTGTATTACAAGTGGGGTGTCTGGCAGAGGCTGTTGGACCCCAAGCTGCGGCAGTGCTCACACAGTGAATGCCACTCCACCTAGGGTTATTTATCTTCGTGTTTTCTCCAACAAAGACAGCAAAACAATCAGTAAACAGTGCTTTCATTAAAACCACATTGTGCTGCTCATCTCCTACATCTGCAAGACTCTGTTAAGTCTTGTAAAAAAAGAAGACTTTACATCATTCAGCCTCTGAAAAGGTGCTTTATAAAGCAAACAATACGTCCAAGATTCAAAGTGAACCTATTGTAATTGCATTTGTGAGCGCACCTTTTCTCTGTGCGTGGTTCGATTGCATTCCCCAAGCGCCTAACAGTGATTTGTTTGTCACCAGGGAATGATCCGGGATAAAGCTGCAGGGTTTGGGTGTTAGAGACTAGTAAAGTGATGAACCCAACCTAGTGTGAACCTCACGCTGATCTCCAAACAGCAGACAAGCCTCGTATTAAAGCCTCCTCTGGCTCCTTTCTCTCGTCTGTGTGCTCGGTGACAACAGCAGCAGAGGGCAGCCTGGACTTTTGCAGGCTCAGGAGTTTACCTAATTATCTGGCATTAAGTCGAAATGGAAGGCTTCCCTCTATCATCCCACGCCACATGGCCACAACAGGGATAAGCCACAGTCTTACAAACCATTAGGCTTTACAGGCACTTGACCTGAGGATGCAAGGCACTGACACAGAAAGTGAGGCTGTGGGGCTGTGCCCTGATCAGAGTACAGACAGTACAGAGCACTGCTAGACATGCTCATGTCGTGAATGTGTTATATGCAAAACAGGTAAGCGAAGCAATTTTTCAGCTGAAGATATAAGAGGGCCTGGGTATCAAACCTAAATATTTTATTCATCATTCACCATCAAGTGCCAAAAGCTGGAACTGAATGTGTAGTCACATTCGTGATCATGTTTACTTATTCTTTGATCAAATAGTTCCTGATTTAAATTACAGGTTTGCAGATTTAGAAAAATTTTATTTAGGATGCTTGTGTTTAAATAGTATTTAACTCAAGAACTTTGGCTTTCTTTGTTATATGAAGTGTTTCTCATATAAGGTATCAAAAAAAGTAGTAGCTTGGTATCAGTATCAAAGCTCTTGGAACTGATACCAAATCTCAGTATTGATGCAAAAGTCGAAACCAGGCCTTAGGTATATTTCACTGAACATGTCACAAAGATCTTTGTCGATTCTTTTGGAAGAATTACCATCATTTGCCCCTCCAGCAAAGCACTTAAGGCAGCATTTCCTACAGATTTCTACTGTCAACAGGGAATCCATGTAACTGAAGGAATATAAAGCAGCACTTGTGCTTACACATCTTACCTCAAGTAAGTAAGGGTTACACAAATGCAAAGCATTGACAGCAGTGGGTGAAGGCGAAACCAACGAAATTACCCCAGAGCAGACAGTGGTCGACTGCTGGAATGTCCCACAGGTTGTTATTATGAACATGAGGCTGGACACACAACCTGCCAACATCCCCAGAGCACCAGTTCTTATTTAGTGCTGTATAGAATGTTCAGTGCTGACCCAATAAAAAGATTAACTGGTACTTTACAGTGTTTGTTTATGGTTGTTGGAGCTGTCGGGTTGTCTCACCACACTCCAAGTGCTCTGAACAATGGCTGTGCTGATGGTAATGCTGGCAATTTCCCTGTTTTTTTGCAGGTCACTGCCAGGGGATTCGCCCCATTGTTGCAGTTTGCCTACACTGCTAAGCTGTTACTCAGCAGAGAAAACATCCAGGAGGTCATCCGCTGTGCCGAATTCCTGCGCATGCACAACCTCGAGGACTCATGCTTTCGCTTCCTGGAAGCTCAGCTGCGCAGTGAGGAGGATGGCTTGCTGCTCTGCCACAAGGTGGCGGCGGAGGTGAACAACTCAGAGGATGAGAGTATGCAGTCAGAGGTGGAAAGGCCCACCTCCCCCAGGGCGCGGCGATGTGCTGACACCCTCAACTCCTTTCGACACCCTGACGATGATCGGTTAGCAATGGCTGTGCCCAGTAACTTCATGGATGGCCGGCTCGACTTTGATCGGCACGGAGCATCAGACCTGCCAAGATGCCCCAAGTACAGGAAATACCAGTGGGCTTGTAACAAGCACAATAATGAAACCTCCTCAGACACCAGTACCTCAGGTTTTCCAAGCACATTAAAGGAGAGCAGCGTTAGTGGGGCAGTGCCAGGTCAGGTCAGGCTGCCTTTGGCCCAGATCAAAGTTGAACCACAGGCAGAGGAAGAGGCCATCTCATTGTGCCTGTCAGGGGACGAGCAGGACTTCAGGGATAAGGACAGTGCGACAGCCATGGAGATGGATAACCCAATATCTGTGGAAAGAACCAAGAGAACCAAGTCCCCTTCCTGCCTCAGAGCCTTCTTTAAGAAAGGGGTGGACCTCCCCAGTCTGCCCAACACATCACAGCAGCTATTCGCCAACAGACTTCTCTGCCCCCAGGACAAAGGAAACTCTCAGGGAGATCATAAAAAAGACTTCAGGCCTTTCACTGGGGAGCTAGGTCTGTCTGTTACATCCCCAAAGGACATGGACGGTTTCCCTGCAGGGTTGTCCCTCAAGTCCACTTCCTGCGATGGGGTCTGCAAACAGGAAGTTGAGCTAGACCGCCGTAGTGTCATATTTTCCTCAGGGGCCTGCAACCGTCTGGGAACCCCAGCGCATTCCTACCCTGGTGGCAACTCTTTGGAGATGGAGCTCACTGAACACATGCCAAAGGGCATGTGGGCTGGAGCCAGCCAGTCCCTCCCCACCTCCCAGACTTATTCTCCTAGCACGACCTCCTCTGAGCCCCCAATCCTGTGCCGCCCACGACCCAACACCAGCTGCCCAGTGCCAATTAAAGTGTGCCCACGCTCGCCGCCTTGTGAGACACGCACCAGGACTTCCAGTTCCTGCTCCTCATACTCTTATGCGGAGGACGGCAGTGGAGGCTCTCCCTGCAGCCTGCCCCAGTTTGAGTTTTCCTCCTCACCGTGCTCCAACGTGGCACGCTGCCTCAATGTGGACCAGCAGGAGCAAAGTGTGGGGGGGGATGCCCTTTTTAACCAGGTGCGGCCCAAGATCAAATGTGAGCAGTCCTATGGCACCAATTCCAGTGACGAGTCGGGCTCCTTCTCAGAGGGAGACAGCGAGTCCTGCCATGTGCAGGAACGAGGGCCAGAGGTGAGTGTAAAACATTGTCTTTCACATGTAACACACAATGTAGCCTTCACACTCAATTCCACCCTGGCTAATTATATCGCAGTGGCCTGCTCTCCAGGTCTGCATTAGCAGTCATTAAATCATCATGTAATTGAAGCAGAAGTGTTCAGTACAAGATTTACAGCACCACCAAACGGCACAGATGTGCTTTGATATTATTAATCTGCTTTATGCACTGCTGGAGATCTGTGTAATGAGTCTGAATATGTGAGCCCAATTGCACTAGGACAGCCTAAATGCAGGAGGTTTTGATGCTTTTTTCAAGACTGTGACTGGTTGATCATCTTGTGTGAAAGAAGCACTGCCGGCGATTGAAAGGTCAGGATACCTCCAGGGTGGAACTGCCTTCTGAAGTGATTCCCTCTGGCTCTATCTATGTGCCAGATAGCCTAACTAGCTCATTTTATCCTAGCAGAAACAGTGACACCCATAATCCACCTGTAAATGTGTATATGCTAATTCTCAGTGTAGCTCAGCCAACTTCCTATATTTCTGACCTATAGACAATTAGTTGTGATGCTTTGCCACAGTAAAGGTGTGCAACTGGTTGCAAAGAGATTACAACCAATCCATTAAAGCAGTGATGTGCTATTACCATAAAATTTTAATTGAGCGACGGTTGCAGTGAGTTGATGTGAGTGGGTGAAAGGTTCAGCTTGGTCTCATGACGGGACTGAGATGCAGCTCAACAGTGCTGACAAGGATAAATAGCCAATCCTCTAATCATCCTCCCCTAATCCACCTGGGCAGACGTCCTCCAAGCAGCAGACTAGACGACTGTTGTTGTTTACCGCGTAAAGATCAGTGAGGGACCCACTAATTCACAGACAGAGCGCAGTGCAGGTGTAATAACATCGAAATGAGCAGAAATTTCCCACCTGAGGGGAAGTAAAAGACAATAATATCAATTTACGAAAAATAGCTTTGCTTCCTTGTAGCACTGCTGTTTACTCACTCTAATGATTAAAATTTCCATCTGCATCACTGCCACATGCTGTTGATGTCAGGAGAAAACATTGTACCTCCAAAATATCTCTCAAATACTGCTACTATAGCATATACATATATATATATTATATATACATAATATTTCTATTATATAATATATTTCTCTAGACTGTCATATGTTGCTTGTTGCAGAGCTTGAACCTATGACCTTTTGGCTCCAGGAGGCTCCATGTTACCACCAGGCCATCTTGACTCTTGTGATATTACAATCAGCGATGTTTGCTTGAGGTGCTGGCAGAATTATTTTTGATGAGCTTGGTGGAGAGGGCTGCTCTAAGTGCACAGAGGGAGCAGAAAAGGAGCGATACAGAAATTGGTGCGTTGCCATGGTGATCAGATTCACAGTGCAAGTTGGTGTGTTGCAAGTGTTGGAGCTATATGACAGGACTACTTTTCAAGAACATTGCATAGGCATACGTTAACAACCTGGATTTAAGCTCTTTAGCAATGACTTCCATCGAAACAACATGATACTGTAAATCTAAAGTCACTGAAGGGAATTCAGAATGTGCAATCACACAGATCATAGCTAATGTTTTGTAAGCTGCCACGATCCCAACTGGATGGGACAGCGGCGACTGAGACCTTGCAACTGCAACCACCAGCATCCCAGCTGAGAATGTATCATACATCTCTACAGAGCACTTTTACCCCCGTCTGTCTCCTTCTCTCTGTCTCTCAGAGCTCTAGCTCTTGGCCGCAGTGTAGGCGTTGAGCTCATTCTAGCGTATTGTCTGGCCACAGTGTTGCAAATATTGATCTCAGAGCAAGTGGGAGGAATGAGGAAGTAGTCCTGATACATCATCACATTGTTTGTTTTTTATCAGGCGAAACATGAAACAGAATGAACGTGTGACAGGAAGTGCACAGACCTTAATATCTGTTCTGCTACCCTTGCAAAACATCAGAGAACCTTTGCTCTATTCCAGATATGATGTGGTTGTGGTCTGAGTCTGATTTGCCATTCATAATGTTAGCTGTGGAGCTGTTTGCTTGTTTTAGTCATGTCCAATGGTGATAAAAGTTTTCAGATGAAATCCTAAAAACTGGTGGATTGGTCAAGTAACGTTACCCTCTATACGTAATTTATCAAAGCAACATGACAACAACTATCAGTGTTAACTGGAAAAGAAAAGTCCTTTGGAAATAATTTTGAGATGATGTAATGAAATCCACATCAACACAGCATTGCATCTAACATTTGATTGGGTACAGTAGCTGTTAATGACAAAAATGAAAGAGCCAGCTCAAACCTGCACAATGTGTGATATGGAAGGAGACTTTCAATTTTCCTCTCAAATCTATATTTAACAAGGGCGATGCATATAAAAAATGTACTTATGGTAACACAGAGAGCCTTAATTTGTAGCCCATGGCGTATGCAGACGGAGGCTTGTTCAAATTGAGCAAGAGGAGTGCCGTTTACCCAATGCTTTTACATATTTACTATACTATAGACACAGTGCCTGTTCACTGTATTGCTGTATTGCTCTGACACACAGACTGTATTGGGACAAATATAGATACCAGCCAGAGGAGATCATTTTGCACCCTCAGGGTCAGCTGGGACACAGAAACGACTCTATTCCTCTGCGGTGTCCTTACATCCTGGGATAGTCCTGAGTCCTGGGGAAGCACTGAGACATTTAGCATCCAGCTGCTTCACAATGGTGATCTGTGAGACTCTTGTTGTGTTGATTTTGGCGACATTGCTGCAGCATGTTGGCCAGTGCTGTAGTGTTTGGTTTTCGTGCGCGTAAATTCCCAGAAATAACTTGGCAATCAAACAATGTCTGCAGTACTGCAAGTTTTGTTTGTTGGTGTTGTTGTTTTGGGGGGATTTTCTGTTGATGTTGAAGTTTGACACATTTTTCCTAGTTAATTATCCATTTCCTCTTGTGTTTAGTTGCTGCTGCCAGGAAAGTAAAAAAGCATCAGAGGATTTTTCCTTAAACATATCTACATGATACTAAATGTTTTTTACATAAATAAAACTTTTTATGAACCTAGTACAGAATTAATGTTATTCATGATGACATCGTTCAGCGAGAGAGCAACAAATCAGTAATTTATATATCTGAAAATGTTGAAGATTATGACGTTAACCCCCGAGACAAAACACTTACTACTGAACCTTTCAACAGTATCTTCACTTAGATCTGACTCGGGACATGCAAATGTGCTGCTGCTGATTTATAATCCTATTTACAAGCATGTGAGATGAAACAGGATTAATTACACAGAAACACAAATCTGCAGAACTCTAAATCTCACTTTACAAGATAAAATCTAATTTTAGTTTGGATTAGACAAGGGACAAGTATTACACAGACCTGGACCAGAGGTGTCAGGCAGCAATCATTTTAGAAACGTTGCTTCAGGTTTACGAGCAAACCGCCTGCTAATAACCCCAGGGCGTTTGTGGGAATGAAGTGAATGTTAAAACTTCGAAGCAGGTCAAAAGACTGCAGGTGAGCAGAGCACAGTGACCCCTCCCAATCCAGATCAGCAATCAGGATGCCCACCCTCCTACAACCCAGCGCATGTCTCCACCTGCTGCAGGCTGCCAGCTGCCCAGCTTCACACACACACTGCAAAAATATCCTACTTAACCAGTCCTCACATCTACAATTCAAACTTGTTGATTTAAAGTGAAAAACCAAACAGATTTGGAGTAGATCATGTATGCGTTATTTTGTTTGGTGTTTTGTGCACCACAAGCTAAGTGACATCTAGTTGCATTATATTGGGGAGAAGGCAGACATCTCTACAGCCGATATCACCAAAACCGTGCAACTCACACCAAAACAAACTAGATGGATAAATAGAACTGCAGGTAAGAGGAAAAATACAGTATGCATTTTTTGATCTGGGGTGAACTGTCCCTTTAATAAAAGAGGTTTAGACATTGTGGGTTGTTTTTTTTTACATAAAACAGAGCCCGGCTAGCTGTTTTACTCTCTATTCACTCTCTACGCTAAGCTAGGCTAACCACATCCAGCTCTCAGAGATGTGACACTGAGTTACTGTATACTTCGCTCTTGGAAAAAATGCCGAATCATAGTGGTGGATCAGTACTGTTTGTTTTAAAGGAGCAGTTAAACCGTTTTGCATAACAAGCTAGTGTCAAATCATCCCAGAACTTTATCTGGACCCACAGGGATACCACGAAGCTTCACATCTGACTCTGAAGAAGACAGATAAGTAAAAATATATTTTCAAAAATGTCAGACTGCTCCTTTTAAAAGAGTTTGCTTTTTGTATTTGGTAGTATTTTTGTAGTTGATTCTTATCATGATATCAAACAACACTGGTTAAAATAAGTCCAATATTTAGGACTAAAAACACAAATGTCAGAAGTTCAGACTACAGGCTAATAAACCAGAATGTGTATTAAAAGTGAAAACTATCAGCTCACCCTTTTGACAAAAATTTTCACTTATCACGTGAATGGTATTTAGAGCATGGATTTGACACTTTGAAACATCCATTATTTTTTACCAGTGCATAGTGTCAGATCTGAGACCCAGCACAGCACTGGTCCTGATAACAGATGAGCCCTACTTTGCACTCTGTACCCCATTTGCAGCATAATGAGAAGAAGAAAGGGAGTGACTGAGGCTAGGAATGAAGAGAATTGAGAAAGAAATGTAAATCCAGAACAGTTGGGTGTGAATTTATGACCACGCTTGAAGCGTACTCTGTCATCCCAGCCTTGCTGCTGAACTGGCTCTCGTGGAGGAGCGGCTAAATTTAGCCGTCCCCTGCGATCCAACGACTGGTGGATGATGGGGGAGAAAGAAACCATTACAAGGTCGCAGCGTCTCCTTCCTTTTTCTTTTTCTAGCCGGGCCAAAGATCCCATCAGATGCTGTGATGGGAAAGCTCGTGCTTCTGTACAGTACACGCGCCATCAAATAACTAACATTTAAGCTCGTACTGATGTTGTATTGCTTTCCCTGCGCCTCTCTTTGAGGCTGAAGTTGTCATGCCCTGGCAAAGTAGCGGGAGCCTTGTGTGGCCTTGAAAGCTCGGGCCATTATTTATTCATGTGTCTGCATGCAGATGTCGAGCTGAGATGAGAAATAGGGCTCCTGGCAACTCAGAGGGCTGCACTTCTAATGAGGAAACTCAAGCCATTTTCTCTCTCAGGGACAGATTGACATCTAGATTTGCTCTTCAGTGAGGAGTAATTTTAATTCTGTCATGAGTAGGCACCTTGCTTTATCTCCTCGATTGCGGCGCTTACACCAGGTGATGTACTGGTGGAGCAACAGAGCTGAGCTGCAGCCTATGCCTGCAGTCGTCTGAGCGGTGAAGGGTCTCCAGGGAACATCTGGCCCGCTCGAGCAGCCAGGTACAGTGGGAGTGTGGAGTCGCATCGCTTGCTCCTCTTTCTCCTCTTTCTCCTCTCCTCCTCCTTTGTTTGACTTTGTTGTTGTTGTGCGCTCCACAGAGGGAGCCACAGGGAGGGAAAGGGAGAGGAGAAAGAGAGCTGCAGCTCCTCTCATCTCTGCCAAGCTCTCCGGCTGTCTTCCTCTGGCTCTTTGTTATGCCTCCACTGCTTCACTCACTGCCTTAAGCTACAGCTCCCTGGTGCATACAGATACCACTGGGGTGGATCTGCCTGTGATGTGCTTATCATAAGGTTTGCCATCACCTAAGGGAGAGAAGCTGACTTATTGTTGCTCTCCAAACTGAGAAAAAGAGAATAAACACATACAACCTTGATATGTTTTCATACCAGGGAAGAGATAGCACATGGCTTGCCTGATTTTGGTTCCGGCTGCCAAATCACTGCTGCATTCATTCCGCTAATTCTTTCATCTTGCAGCCTGTGAAAACTGCTGCTCGTTGCCGGTGCAGATATTCATGCCCCCAGAAATCACCTGACACTGATTTGGATCAGGTTGACAAGTCACTGCCCCCCTCAATCTGTCATACTGGCACCTTTCCAGGTACAGGGACAAGGGACAGATGGAGGATGGAGAGGGACTCTTTTCTTGCATCACCTTTTCCCCTCTGCTTGAGAATGGTAAATATAAGAGAGCTGAAGGCTCACTAATTCCTGCTCTGTGAGGCAGGTGGAGTAGTGCTCTTTTGCCATCTTGTGGTCAAATGTAGTAACTGTCCTACAGCAAGTAGGAACAAAGATACCTGGGCTGCATCTCATTTCTCTTATTTGATATTTCCTCACTCCTTGATCCTCGAGTGAATCGGGAGTCATTCTGATTCACCATCTTGCACGCCGTCCTAAAGCTCTTATTTCTGCTCTGAGGAGCGAGAAGCAAGGAGTGAGGAGAGGTCTCTGAGGAGCCATGAGCGAGGATACATGAGAGCAGCCTTCAGATACATCACAACAACACTGGAGTTTCATGACGGAGTGATGACAGTTAACAGATTAATTACTGTCAGGTTTTATAGTGGGCCTGGATGATAAAAGGAGCACAAACATCTTTCTTCATTTATTAGAAAGATTTTTCTTTTCATGATCTGTTATTTTACTTATTAACTTTTTTTCTGGATCCAGTTAAAGTCAGAGAGAGGAGAGTCTGTCTGTCAGCAACAAACACTTTTTACATCATTTATCATCATTTCATTCAGTCACATGTGAGGTTGATCATTCCTGGACGTCAGGTTTGATGTGTTACATCATTTACATTTTACCTGAAACATTTAGCCGAATAAATAATTTCTACTATTAAAAAGTCATCATAATCATATTCTGGGTTATTAAATAATGAATTCGCAGTCAGTATATCAATAAATACAGATGTAAATAACAGATAAATAATATGAAGTCATTCTGTCAGTAGAAATGGTTCCTGTGCCTCTGAGCAGGACTCAGTATAAATACAGACTGCAGCTTGTTGTTCATGTGCAGCTGTTTGTTAAACAGGTAACAGAGAGAAAACACTGCTGCTCTGCACTGAGAACCTTATTAGACCTTTGCGTCAGGAGATGTGCAGGACGTGAGCCTTTGCATGTCGGCCACTGACACCAAAGGGTACTTTGTGCGTCTGGATAAGACTCGAGGGGCTCATGGCAAATCATCAGTATCTGACAACCTGAGATGAGAACACGTTAGACACAAACTCCATCAAAAGTCTATACAGCTGTTAAATCCGACTGTCATCAGAAACGGACTTCGCTTCACATGACGCTTCAGAGGAAAGGACGTCTCATTTCTCTTAAAGCATATTTCCTTGTTTCCTCTCTCCTCATTTGGTTTCCTTGCATCTCTCCATGTATCCTCGGTGGGAGGGACTAAGACGCAAGGAAAATACACAAGTGAAGGAAACGTGGATGCAAATTAAGCAAAATGAGATGTACCCATTGACTCACCTGGTAAATTCTCCTCTTTGTTCCTAATAAATTTAGCCATAATCTGTCATTAATCCCCTGAATCCCACAGGAGATTAAGAGAAGCAGGCAAATTTGTGTTTTTCATGCAAAAGTGATGATCCAGTCCAGTGTGTGCCAATGCCATAGCCATGGAGTCAACACTGGGGGGGACAAATCTGCTGGTGGGTCTGGGTCACCTCAATGATCAGCTCGTCATTAAGCCTGATAACGAGCCATTGATTTGAATCAGGTGTGTTGGAGCAGAGAAACATGTAAAACATGCAGGACAGGGCGTCACCAGGACCAGGACTGAGAAACACTGGATTAGAGACACATGATTTCAAACAACTTTGTCATTTATTAAGTTTTAAATGATTATGGTCTGGGCTCTTGTGCTGACAGGGCATCATGTATTTGTCATGTGTAAAACCACCTCATAATTCCTGCCAGCTCAAAGCATCTCTCTGCGTAGCCACCTCTTGGTGTCTAAGGTTGTGAGTTCAAGACCCGGGTGATGCAGAATGAAAATCAGGCATTGTGCTGTTTGAATTAGAGACATGACTTAAATGTTTAGTGATCATTTTGGTCCAGACAGTTCTGCTGTTGGATCCTCTTGTATTTCTCATTTGTCTTTATCCTCTTCCTTTTATCATCTTCCTCCTCAAAATGCCTGGTCCTGACCCACTGCTGCTATAACTGTTATTTATATTTTTATATTGATGTATCAGGAAGTAAATTATATCTACAATAAGTTTATCATACTAACAGCAGTGTTCATTAAAAAGGCAACATTCTTTGAAAAATAGAAATATATCCAATAATTCTGTCCTTTAGACCAAAAACATCTGTGATCGTTATTTTATGGAGCCCTGATGAAGTCCTCTTGGTTGAAACATGTTTGCTTTCTTTGGCCACTTTTAATTAAGGCTTTTTAATAATATAATTTTTTCTCCTTCCATGTGTAACACACTCTCTTATATTAGGAGTGCCTGGTTTGCCTTCTTGTTTTTTGAAGTTTCCTCTCACCTTTGTATACATGAGCACCCTATAAACATTTTTTGTCTCCACTGCATGACATAGAGCTCTCTTTTTTTTTGTTGTTAAAATCTGTGATAAAAAGAAAAAAGAATTTGTGATATTGCTTTGACCGCACCCCCAAACTTCAAGGCAGCGTCATGTTTGCTCCCCATCGCGAGACACATTAAAAGAAGAAATCATCTGTCAGCAATGTGGACATTCCTACTCTATTCTCCATGAGCAGCACAGGCAGTGGAAATCCACGTGCTACATACGCTCTCTGGGAGTCACTCGTGAGTGAAATACTGATGATGTAGACAGCTGTATTGATTAAAGCTAAGACGAGAGGGGGAACTTTGAAAGCCTTCAGAGACCTAGCAAGGATTGTAGAAATACTGAGGTCATGATTCTCCCCAAAAGAAGTTCATAAAATGTATAAATGAGCTATTTCAGAGCCGCCTCCACACTTCCAATTATACTGTATAACTCTGGAGAGATAGTAATGTATTTTAGACAAATTTAAAGATATTGGATTTAAAAATAGATATCAGAATCCCTTGAAAAACCTGAGGATGTTTTCATTTGTATAAATGTAAACTCCTCCTGAGGTTGTTAAAACCTGAAACAGTCCCAAAAACGTTGCCAAGTACATAACCTTGGTGGCAGCTAATAGATGGGGTGTTAGTTGCTCTTTAAATTGTGGATTAAATAAAAAAGAATTGATAAAATCTTTCAAACAAGGCCCTGCCCACCTATTGTAAACCCACACAGATGATTTCACTTATTTCACACCTTTCCTCAGGTCTGTGTGGGTGAGTATAGTGGGTTAGATCTCCTTCACACTACTGTCGGCTTTGTCGCACTGGTTATGGAGTAACAACTTATATATTTATTATTTAACACCCGTGTGAGAGTGCATCACCTTTATATTTTAAAATTGAGTTGGAAAATTGTTTTTTGCAAAGTCTTGTAATTTTCCCTTTTTCCATATGAACGTATGTGTCTGCCTATCAGATTCCATCTCAAAATTAATTTATGCAAATATAATTTATTTTATTTTTTACTTTGGTTCAACAAATGTATTCTGAATTTTATCAATCAATTAATAATTATTTTTATTCTTATTCTTTTATTTGTTAATGGATTAAAAACTTTCAAAAGTAAAAATGATTCCAGTGGCAGATGTCAGACTCCATCCACCTTAATGATGAATAATAATGAACTTGCATCTGTCTGTCTTTTTCTTCCTTTTCCAGGTGAAGCTGCCTTTCCCTGTAGATCAGATCACAAATCTTCCACGGAATGACTTCCAAATGTTGGTGAAAATGCACAAACTGACCGCGGAACAGCTTGAGTTTATCCACGACGTGAGGCGGCGGAGTAAGAACCGCATCGCAGCGCAGCGCTGCCGCAAGAGGAAGCTCGACTGCATCCTGAACCTGGAGTGTGAGATCAGAAAACTGGTGAGTTTCCACCAACACTAACTGTCATCTGTCTGTGGGACTCTCCTGTCTTCATTAGACACCTTCTCATCACCTCAAACTCTGCCTGAGCAAAGCAAAGGAAATGACATGACGACGATTGTTAGAGCTGCCCCCACTCTGTCAGCACTTTGACACTAGCAGAGTGCCCTCTAGTCACCATGCTGAGTGTGTGGAGCAGTGTGTGGGTTGGTGATGCTCTGGTTCAGTCTGCAGGAAACCTTCTGCCAAACTGATGGAACTGATGGATCCTAATAAAGAAGTGGCTATTGTTTTGAGAAGGACTTGGTAAATTGTGAAGCTATCCTTTTAGAACATGAGCTTTGTCTACCTCTGCTGGCATTACATAGGAACTGCAACAGTATCATCCATTCCTCTCCTCCAGCCTCCTGAATTTACAGCAGCTTTCTGCCTGTTAATGACACATAATGACAGTCACATGTTTACATTACAGACAAGTAAACTATACAACCAATGACAAAGTAATGTGTCATCATGATTTCATTTGCATCTTTGGCCCAAGAACAAAGCTTTTTTTAGCCTTCAAAGCAGAACTGTTTTGGCACTGACTGACAGAATCGTCCTCTACCATGTAGGGAACCTAGTATTACTTGAACATATTACTGAAAATACCTGGAACATTTGAGAAGCTGTGTTCGCTCTGGTTCTTGTTGCATTTCCACTGAACTGTGAAGATTAGTAAATAACAAACATCCTCAAAACAAAGTAAATCTGTCTATTAGAGCTGTCATTATAGTTTGAGTATAAGAAACTTGATATAATATGTAACATTTCCACATTAAAATGTCTAAAAATGACTAGCCTATAACTTGACTATAACTTCCAGGAGAGAGTCAGAGAGTGAGGAAGGAAGTCGGCCAATGTTACTAAACATAACGTTTAGTGTAAACGACTTTAAAAAATGACCTCGCCTGTGAACTTTTCTGAGTCACATCAGAGAGATTTTCATCTGCAATGGTGGTTGTTAATCTATGAAGACAACAACTCCCATGATCCCACGCTACTTCACTACATCATCAAACTATATCTTTTGCTTTTATTGTTTTGACTAAGAGGCCGATCAAACTTCCAAACCAATCAAATGACTCATTATAATTGCATGCTTTGCAGCTAAACTTTGTTTAAAGCCACAGAACTTCTTGTTGAGATCCTAAAATTTACCTAAAAGATACCAAACAGTCAAATTTCCAAAGCATGGGCATTTTGTTTGAGCAAGCAAATTCTAAATGTAAACATTGTACAGTATGTTTAATATTCTCATACTGAAATGAATTCACAGTGTCCTTAGCCTGATTCTACAGCTTGCAAAAAACACCAAAATGCAGTGGTATGTGTGTGAAAAGGCAGTTCTGCAAGTGTCCCCACGAGAACAATGTTGTCTGAACAAATGGCATAGATCACTTCCTGACAAGCTTCCTCTGGTGGCTGATATAAACTGTACCTAAACCTAACCAAACCTTCACCTTACAAGGAAGGCAAAACACAACAGGTGATTTAACAGGTGACACAGACATGACATACAGTATGACAAGCATTAGCCTACTTAAACAGAGAATAGAGCATAAATGGGGTTGATACAATGCAATGTAGAATAAGAATAAATGTGAAAGGGAGACAAAGAAAAAAAATGAAAGAAAAGGTGGATGAATAGGTGTTGTCAGCACTTGTTACTTGTGACAACTGTTGTTGTCACGGTCTGTGCCAGAAACACCAGGAAAGGGTTTGGACCCAAATGTAGACACCAGGGGCAGAGCAGGTTCACTTCAATTATATTTATTAATTACCAAAAAACAGCAAAGCTTACAGCATGTTGAGGCAGGCGAGGGTCAAAACTAGAGTATCTGTCCAAACAGATAAACAAAGTCCAAAAGGGTAAAGGCAAAATCAAAAATTCAAACTGAGTCCAAAAAACATAAATAAATACAATAGCACAAGGAAAAATGCAGGAACTAAGGCACACAGAGAACATGACAAACTGGCAAAGAAGGAGGGGAGCACATGAACTTAAATACACAAGGAAGGGGAGGTTAACAAGACACAGGTGAAACACATCAGGGCGAAGCAGACAATCAAAATAGGCAGGAAAAGAACAAAGTGAGGAAGTGTAAAGCAGGACAAGACACATGAGGAAAGGTCTACAAAATAAAACTGAAAATAAACTAGAAACTCAAATGATAACATAGGAAGTAACAAACACAGTAACTAACAGTTTTCATCAGATCGTCAGGTCATCAGATTAAAAAAAACCCGCTCCTCTAGGTAGTTTTGGAAGGCAAAGACAAAATGAGCTATTGTGGTTGAGGTGGGAGGAATGATTTCAGACACAGTCTGTGGCAGGGAGGGGGGGCAGTTTTGGGGAGGAGATCGTCCCAAAACTTACTTAACCTAATGCAAGCACAAGTGTTTTAGCAGCTGTTTCTGCTGCTTCCAGTCAAAATCTTTCTTAAAAAAGTGCACCTTTAAAGTGAGTCTTATTCTGTGTGTGTGTGCAGGTGTGTGAGAAGGAGAAGCTGCTGACGGAGAGGAACCAGCTGAAGGCGTGTATGGGCGAGCTGTGGGAGAACTTCTCCTGCCTGTCGCAGGAGGTGTGCAGGGACGTCCCGCTGAGCCCTGAGCAGGTCCAGTCTTTACACCACTACTGCCCCGTGCTGCGGCCGTCCAACTCTGCCGCCGGCAACATCGCTGCGCACCAGCCCAAGCCTGCCCCCAGTCCCACCACCACCAGCATTGACCTCACCACCCGCTCGGGCTCGGCCACGCCGGAGCCCAGCTTCCACGGCTCGCCCGGCCCCTCAGAGAGCGAGCCCGACTCTGCCGTGAGGAACGGGGCAGACAGAGATACGGACGGCCAAGATGCCAGCGTGTACACAAAGTCAGGGCTGTCCGTGGAAAAATCCAACCAGACGGTAACAGTGGATTTTTGCCAGGAAATGACTGAGAAATGTACAACTGACGAGCAGCCAAGGAAGGACTGTACTAAATAGTGGTGGTTCTCTGTGTTTGTTGTTTTTTTATTATTATTATTTAATTTTACTCTTCTGACAAACCCTCTCTCGGGGTTGTTGAGACAGTCAGCCTTCCCCAGTGTTCACTGAAAAACAAGCTTTGTTTGTATTTATGTTTTTTTGTGCTGTTTTGTTTGTTTGTTTGTTTGTTTGTTTTTGAACGGTTGACACTAAAGTTGTCTTAACAGCAGCAATACTGTTCTCCAGGTATTCTCCTCTTACCATGACAGAGTGGGAACTTCTCACCAAACCCTTACAATGGTGCTATACTCGCCCCTGGCAGCAACCTCCACAGTGGAGACTGTTCTCCACGTGTCATAAGTCAAAGTCGAACCTCGTCGGACCTAAACAGCAGCTCTCTTTGTCTCTCTGTGTACCAACAGTATCTCTGTTCCTGCCTTTTTCTCTTTCACATCTGCTCTTCTCTTCTTTTTTTCCCACTCTGTCTTTATCGATCTTCTCTACCTCTCTCTGTCTCGCTGTCTTTTCTCTCTCTCTCTCTCTCTCTCTCTCTCTCTCTCTCTGTTTCTGCGGTTCTTCTCTCGCTCTATCTCAGTGGCCCTTTTTGTCACAGCGATTCAAACTCAGGAAAGTTTTTTAAAAAATCCTCTGAATGTTCAACCTAATTCATAAAAAATTAGAATACAGCTTCTGTACATGAGGACGTTGCGATGCAGTCAGACTGTAAAATGTTCATATGCAAAAAAAAGCGTCTTGCATTTGTATTTCTGTACAGGACAACGTTGTACAGGCTGTAACCGTAAACATTCCTCCTTTGCCTTCCTCAGCACTGAATTGAAAGGAAAACAAAAAAATCAAGTCTTTGCAGGCGGATAAATGGCTTTTTCTTTTTTTTCCCCCCACTCATCAGCAATACCATTGTATTTGGATGTTGTAATGGTGACTGTTCAAGTGCTTGTTTGGCAGAAATGTATATAGTATGGAGCATGATGACTGTAACAGTGATTTTGTACAGGTAGAGGCTTAGATGTTTCTTTTTCACTGGGGTTATATCAAGCACCTTTTTGCTGAAGGGAAAAATCTTTTTGCTTTGCTGTTTTCCTGTCCTGCCTAACGAGTACTCCCATCATGGCGGGTGTTCTTAAACTCAGGAAATCAGCTCGATACACATGTAGACACACACACATACAGTACATACAGACACGCGTCCACACACACACACGCACAGGTAGAATTTTGAGCCCCATGCATGTATAAAAGTTAGACATTCAAGCCGTGTTCTTGAACGCGCGGCTCAGGCCAGCTCCTCCCCACCTTTGACTCCTCTTTAAATGTGAAAAAAAAGAGTTCTGCCTCGTGTTTTTTGGAAGAAATCTTACTTCTTATCAGTATTTAAAGATGCTATTTGTGTACACTCTCGAAGACATTGCTTGGGGTTTCTTCAGTGTTGCCGTTTGATGTTTGGAGAGAGAACAAACAGTGCAGCCAATATCTAAACGTACATATTGTATGTACTGTCAAAAAGAAAAGAAATTAATTTAATTCAGGCACTTTGCTTCCGGCCCCAAGCGCTCAGAGCTATTTAGCACTTCAATGAGGGTCTTTATCTTTGTTTCAGTCCCCTTAAAAGTCTGAGACGGGAGCACTTAATTTGGCACTTCTTAAGGAAAAAAATATCTCTATGAAGAAGACGTATGTGAAACCTAAACACAAAAGGAAGCTAATGTTTTAGTATAAGATTGTTCACACCTTATATTTGTATTTCTTTAGGAATTAAAGAAGCGAATTCAGATTTCATTTGACGTGAAAGCCATGTATGTGTTGTCCAAATGATTAAGTAACAATCATATAAGATAGTAATATGTTTGCCCTAATTGTCTATTTGTTTGAACATCCTACTTTGTGATGTGCATGCATGCTGCCTATAGCTATAAGCCTAGTTAGTTTGTCTAGCTTCTGTTTGCCTCTGGAGCAGTCTGCTTTGAAATGATATTTTGAAGATTTCTATGTATAAACAAGCTGAATTACCCCACCCATCACTAGAGGCTGGCTTTATCTACAAGCAGGCCGTACTCTAGTACAAAGGTTGAATTCAATTGGAATGTGAAGCTTTTTTCATCGCTCTTTAAAGCCCCAGCGATTTTTGCCAACCTGTTAGCTTAATAGAGAGCTGAAGCCTCTAGGCTAGCCGCTATTCCTCTAGCTTCTGCACCAATCTCTCATTGAGCATTTCTTCTACTCTCTTTATGAGTCCTGAAGTTTACTATCCTTACTCTAAGACAAATGAGACAAACACCCTTCGTGATTGCTAAACAACCTGGCGACACCCTTTTTTGATGGCATCATACCCAAGATGTCACGGTAGTCTGACACAGGCCTAAGTGGGCATAAAATGTTCAAGCGGGTTTCTATTTGAAGACAGGTTCGGCTCTCCGTCGCCATCTATATAGTGAAATCTGAGAAGTAAATCAAGAAGTATGAAAACCTAATTCAAAATCACATTCACATTTGTAATAATGTTTTACTAAAACTGCAGACCAACAGCATTTATTTTATTTATAAAATCACAAAGGGTTCAACTTTTAATAAAAATAGGAAATACTAATTTACCCTGGAATATGGATAGTAAACCTCACGTAGCCATAAACTGTATAGCAGGTTAAATAGGGGCAGTCGTAGTAGCCGCTGACACACCTACTAATATGTGTATGATGCAGGAGAGGCACAGTTACATTAGCCTACCCTTTATGATTATTTTGAGGCAAAATAAATTTCCTTTCTAACAAACTATGTGAGTATTTTTTGGCCAAAAAAAACTGTATCTGTAATTGGAACTTTAAAGTGTGGATGAAATGTTCTAAAGTTCTCCCCCCTGATTTTAAGTGATGTAAATTTTAGATGTAGTTTAAAGTCTGATCTCACATGTGAGACTGTTTCTGTTATACAGCCAAGCAGAGAGTATTTTAGAAACCTTTCTTTTGATTTTTAAAAGACTGGTCCCTACTTTGTAGAGTACATAGACCCATATACACACAAAGACATGCACACGTACACATACACTCATACAGTACACACACAGTACACATGTTGTGGCACAGCCTGAGTGTGGAGCAGTAGTGGTTCAGCCCTTTTTTCCTATTTGTGCTCTTTTCATTCTTCAATGCATTTTTTACTGAAGCAGAACAGTATTTACCCTCATGGAGATTCAGTGGAGCCATCTACATTACAGAAGTTTCTTTTCTGCAAACATTATGCAACTGGTTTTCTGCTACATGTACTTTTTCACGTGTTAATTTTTTTTTTTTATGTTTTTCTGTTTGGAGAAAATTAATTCATGACAATGTTCACATTCTTGCTTTTGCATAAGTTCTGTTATGCCTATTGAATGTTGATAATTCAACTTAACCAATCTTTAGATTCCTGTAGAACTAGGATAAAGAGATGAGTCCCCTGAAGCACACTCTTCAGAAAAGATTTACAGTATGTCCACACCAGCTCTTTGAGTCTTGCTCCAACATTGACTACAGTACAGTAGCAAGCATCCGTGTAATGTCAGCATCTACGAAAGGTCCACTGTTATTGAAGGGGTCAGTTCACTCAAATTACAAAAAACATATTCATAGAAATAAAACTCTCACTTACCTCCTCTAGTCATGCAGATAGTTTTGGTTATATTAGTTATAAGCTATTTGTCCAGGCTTGAGATTCCTACCGTCACTCTAATACAGTGGAGGAAATTTATTTGTGGTGCTCACTTCATTGAAAAATGTTTGTTTAAACAAATTGGAACATGTCTTTGCAGAAACAGTGTCCTGGTGCTCTGGATAATCACATTTCTGTTTTGTTTTTTAATTCACCTCTGTTTTATTGGCGTGGTGGCTGAAATCTCAGAAAAATCTCAAAACTTTGCAGAATAAAACCAAAACTCTATGCATGGCTTGATACCAAGTAGAGGCAAGTGAAAAAATAGAGATTTTTGTCATTTGATGAGCTGCCTCTTTGTGTCTCAGGGTGCCAAGCATTTAAACCTGCTCTATATATCACTCTGAAGCAGTTTTTTTTCTTCTTCTTCTTTTTTTGACTAGCTTTGTTTGAGAGTCAACCTTAAATCCCTGAAAATGATTTGTTGCCATCACTTAAAGCTGCATTAATTGACTTTTTGGCCACTTGGGGGCAGCAGAGTGATCTGCAAACACAACATTGGCTTATTGTCACCTTACAAAGTTTTTAATGGCTAAGAAATTAGCAAACAATTGCCTGCTTACACATCAAGCAGACAGAGAGAAACACGATTCTTCATTAGTTGGTGGTGTTTGTGTCCACCAGATGAATCAAAGTCCAATGTTCTCTCTTCTTTTAGTGCTTTTTTTTGGGTCTCTTTGGTAGAAATGAGACTGATGAGAGCAGAGTTCACTAGTTGTACACATAAAAACAAACTAATTCTCTGCTGGTTCATCACTCTGCGCAACATCTTTCACATTACACAAAAAATATTGATTAGTGCAGCTTTAAAAATTATGCAACAGTAATAGTTCTATGCATAGAAAACACCTAAAAAATTAATTTAAGAATTTGATACTTAAATTTGAGGATTCCTCCAGGTGACTTTGTGCAGGCCAATCAATGGCCAATCACTTTTTTGGTTACAGCCATTACAGCAGATTGATTTAAATGAATAATTTTGCTTTTGCTATAACTCTGTAATTGAATGCTCGTACCTTTTTGCTGTGGTCTTGTGGTTAGTTAAACTTTTATTTTGTTGCTGCTTCTCTGAAACAAACACTGGCGCGTCAACTCCAAAGGTTGTTCTATAACAAAATATGAACAAAAACATGCCTTTCTCACAAATTCCTCAACTTTATTGAAAAAAAATATATATATCTGCTATCCTGGTTGAAAACGCAGTAAAATCTAAAAACGGAAAATGTTTACAAATAGGTGTCATGTTTGATCAATTTTTTTCCATGTGAAATAGATGCTCGGTTCAGTTGGACTGGTTCTTGCCGTTGTGTGAAAAGGCAAAGATTGAGTTTCCTCACCTTGTCTTTAATCCAACTTTTTTTTGGGATGGGTCAGCATTACATGGATACAAGTGCACCTCCAATATTTGCCTTAGAATTTGCAGAGGCCATCGTTCACATTCAAGTGAAGTGAGTGTATGCAGGGGCCTGGGCCCCCATCCCCGAGTCACCAGTGCAGACTTTCTCACACTTATCTACCTGTGAAATCCTTCATACCTCTCATAACTGGTCAATGACTGTATCAGCAAACTGCATCAGGTGTTTTTTCTACATGCTTTTTACACAGATTATATGGATTATTGTATAAGTAGATTTTGGTGCATCATTTTTAATGTAATAGCTCTTAAGCTTGTCTTTCAAGTTGTTGTTTTTTTCCTTTTTTCTAGATGATTGTTTTGTGTTAATATTGTCAATTTGAAATAGCTGTTATTTGCTTATTCTCTACTAAGAGTTCTTACCTTTATAATTTTTAAATGCTACATGACCCTAATTGATTAAAATTACTTAATAACCATTGTAAATATGGTATTGTGCAAACCCCATTTTCATTCATTTCAATTGCTAGTGTTCTACAAAGTACTTTTTTTGTCTAGACACCATTTCTCTTTCTGAAATAAAGAAACGTGCATATCATGTTTTGTTTTTTGTGGATGTTTTTTTTGCAAAACTTGACAACATATTGGTCGGATTCATAGCTGCATTCATTGCTCTTCAGGGCCACTTGGGGGCAGCAGAACAAGCTGCAAGCACAACACTGGCATACAACTTCATAAAGTTTGAAGTAGTATAAAGTTGATATGGTAAATGTGTTAACACACAGTTGCCTAACCCATCCTGCAGACACATTAGCATTCATTTGCTAAAGTGTTTATGTCCACCTGATGAATGCAGGCCCTACATTCACTCTCCTTTTAGCTCTGTATATGTCTTCAACCCCTTTTTTACTGAAAGCGACTGAACCAAAACAGTAAAGCTGCAGGCTTTCACATTACACATATTCATCTGGCAGCATTGTTCATGTGAAAATATTGATTAGTACAGCTTTAACTTTCACAAAATCCTGAGGCCCTGTCTTATGATGGGGCCCTGTGTTAAATTCTGGTTTTGTCATTTCAGTTGATATTATGGTACATCTTCTTACTTAAAGTGGCCATATTAAGCTAATTTTCAAGTTAATATTTTTATTTTAGGTTTATACTAGAATACGTTTACAGGCTTTAATGTTCAAAAAACACATTATCTTTCTCACAGTGTCCATTGCAGCAGCACCATATTCTCCCTATGTGTAAAACACTCTCTTTTAGCTCCTGTCTCTTTAAGGCCCCCCTCCTGAAAAGCCCAGTCTGCTATGATTGGTCAGTCGGCCCACTCTATTGTGATTGGTCAACCGCTTAGTGTGTGTGTGTGTTGGATATATCCTATACAGTCAAGGGATATATCATGCCCCTTACCATAACCAGATTTCAGTTACCAGAGGCTACCTGAGCAGCTGGAAGCACCGCTGTAGCTTTAGATAAGAGAACACAGATTCACCATTAACTAGTAGCTTGCATTTTTTATTAGCATGCATATTAGTAGCATATTGGCTCTTTATTGGTCATTGTAAACACTTATTAATGCCTTATTCTGCATGACCATATTCTACAACTACTGGACCTACTAAGAGTTTTCCCTCAATAACATCTTAATTGCTGCTTATTGGTAGTAAGTAAGGTACATGTACATGAATTATGATCTGAATATGCTTTGCTCAGTATGAGCCTTATGAGGGGGTAGTACCACAAGAATATGTTTATCATAATATGTTCCCCATTCTAAAGTGAGGTTGCATAACTAATTCACTAGGAATTAATAATGAGTAATGAGTAAGACCTCACTTTAGAATAGGGTATATATTCTGAGTTAGAAAGACTTAATTTAGAGTTCTTTGGACACTATTAACACTTGTCGTTCTGTTCTGTTACATAAAAATAGCTCATATTTATGGAGTGTTATTAAGAGACAATGACTATTCGTGTGGCTTCATAATGCCCATACTGAGCAAAGTATATTAGATCATAATTCATGTACAAGACATTCCATACTTACTATCAATAAGCAGTAATTAGGAGGTTATTAAGGGAAAACTCAACTCAGTTCATGGTCCAGTAGTTGTAGAATATGGTCCAGCAAAATAAGGCATTAAGTGCTTTATAGTGACAAATGAAGAGCCAATATGCCACTAATATGAATGCTAATAAGCAGCTAGTTAATGGTTAATATGTGTCCCCTACTCTACAGCATTACCAAGATATCTGGCACCATCCATTGAGAAAAATGGCACCATCTTCGGGGCCCCAGCAATAGATGGGAAAAGCGTAGTTTCATTGGAGCCATGTTAGACTAAACAACATACCATTCATTAGATGAAAGTGTTTAATAGAAAAAAAAACAACAACAACAACAGGACAACACAAACATTCACAATTAAAGCTTTAATTTGTCAGATATATTCATAAACAGCATTAGGCTTCTCTCAGTTAGAACAAAATGATGTAATTGAAGAGCCCTTTTTCCTCCAGCTCATTCTTTATGATAAATCATGAACACTGTTTTAGAGAGTTCTCTCATCCTTTTTTTGTGTGGTTGCCAATTCCACAATCTTAGATTACAATCTTCAGTAAAACATAGATGCAATAGGCTTTTTGTCTCATTTTATGAGCTATCACATATGCTTTGAGCCAAATAGAATTTTGATTCAGATTTGATTTATGGCCTGTAAAAACTCCCCACCACTATTGATGCTGGACATATCATTTGCACAGAAATTATTAAGCTTCCTCTGTCTGTGGAATTTCATGCTAACATATCTGAACTAAAATTCTTGCTCATGCTCAGTACATAATGTATAAACGTACTGTGAAAACATAAAGTGGAAGTTGAGAGACAGGATGAGATTCGTTTTGCGATCAGGAGCCCTCAGTCCCTTTAGAACTCTCATATGGCTCTAGATTGGTCACTTTCAGTTTACTTTTTCATGATTGAAGACAGCTCCAGGAGCATGCTCTGAAAGACAGAGAGAAGTTTGGATAATGTTTGGTTATTATTCAAATCACTGACACAATCCATTTCTCTTAACAGCAGCTGAAAATTGTGTTTTTCTCTAACCACCAGTGATTTAACTTTCTTATCTTGCTGCACAGATGTACAAGTGCACTCCTAGGTGTGTCAGTACACTATGACATCACCGGTGAGTGTGGATACAGGTGCAAAGGTGCCGGAGCCCACTGGTGGGCCTCAGAGCATCATCTAGTGAGCCGCGGAGGCAGTGGTACTGCCAAATGGTTAGATTATTATTATTATTATTATTTTGTAATTTACAATGAGAATTATTTGTATATCTAAAGGTACTCAAGAATAAACAAAAAATTGTCAGATTAAAATGCATAATGTCAATGACCAGTTAAAAGAAAATAAAAAAAGAGAAGAAAATCACCAAAATAAATGTGCTCTGCCATATCTAGCTAACGTCTACCACAGCTAGCTAACGTCTGCCACATCTAGCTAACGTCTGCCACATCTAGCTAACGTCTGCCACAGCTAGCTAATGTTCCCTCAGAGGCAGTGGCACAAAATGTTTTTTTGAAACAAAAAAGTGATATGGGAGACAAGCTCCAAAGTGTGTGGTTAGGAAATACGACCCTGACTACAATAAAGTTGGATTCATGATGGCAGGTAGTGATGCTGAGCCGAAATCACAGTGTATTGAATGTGGTGAAATCCTGTCACAGCCCAGTATTTTTTATTTTTTTTTACATTTATTTTTTTTAAATTTTTTGGTCTTGCTATGATTTTTTTTTTTTTATTTATTTGGGCCTTAAGTTGAGTGTGGTCAAAGGTGCAGGCTAAAAGCTTTCCACCGGACATAAAACAAACATAAAAATAATTTAAAGTGAATACGTGAAAAAGATGTCAGAGTGAGGGGGCTGCCATATACCATATTTCCTCAAATACGTGGGGGGCCCTTTATGCATTTTGACTGCAGAGGGTACCAGACCGTTATTTGAAGCAAGCCTTTATTTCTAATCTACATGATAAGAATATTTGGTCATGTTTTACTAAAAAGCCTACTTTTTCTGATCTGCTCCCATTTTGCTGTTGAATTTTTAGTTACTTGCATTATGCTGTTAACACAAACCCAACACTTCCTGTAACTGTTTCAACTTAAAAGCCCTCCAGCAATTCAGTGGGCAGACTCCTTTCAATTCCTAACAAGGCTTTTATTGTATTTTTATTAAGCATTTAAAGGAAGGTTGTGTGAAAATTGAGAGGTGACAATACGGTACTTCAACTGTGGCTACTGCTACCTTGTGGCACTTGTGTATTACTACAAAATACAGTTAGAGACATAAACACACAGACCCACAGTGACTGAAATTGGATAGGCTGATAATAATAGTTCAGTTTTCCGAACAACAAAGTGTTGAAAGCAGCATGATTATATTGTTGAATTTATTGAATTAAGGTGATGAAAATGTACATTCTACTTAGTTGGCATGCACTGAACTGGCCAAGGAGGTGAAGATAAACTGGCACCTCTCCAACTAGTGGTCATGCTGGACTTGAACTGGCCATCCTCTAGTCCACACAGACCAAGCTACTGCCACCGATTAGGAACAATCGTTCAGCTTCTGTCTTTAAATAAGCCGAATGCTGTTTTTTACTTTGACATCAACTGTCTGCGGCACATTAAACACCAAAAACAAAGTGAAGAGGCGTGTTACATTTCTGTGTTGTCCAGCAGAGAGCATCATAGGCCTACCATTACCGAATGCAAAACACTATCATTAGTTGTCATGAAGGCAAGGCAGCATTTTCTTTTGTGAAATTGTGATGCGTTTTCCATTTATTTTTTTATTTGATTTGCTTTTATTTTAATTTTATTATAGTTTCAATATTTTACAATTTATATGGACTGTACTAGTTTATCAATATGTTTAGTTATACTCATCAGCTAGTCAGTAGTAATTTCCTGCACTCACCATGGACATCCTCCTCCCACTGGCTGGAGGTGGTGGGGTCACCACTGGACTCTCTCCCTGGTTGAGGTGCTGGGCTTCGATGTCCGTTGCACTCTGACAATCGGTGCTGTCAGACGGAGTGGCCAGCTTGCCCTCCGACAGTCCCCGGGACATAAAGCTGCACTTCCTGGCTGTGGGGTAGTGCTCGCTCTCTGGTGAATCACTCATGTCACTGAGCTCCTTACAAACACTCACTCTGCTCTGCTTCCTCTGTGGGTTCCTCAGGGCTGCTGGGATCTCCATGTGGTTGGCCATGAGTGTGGGTTGAGGTCCTGCGTACTGTGGCTGGACCGAGCCTTGAGGTCCATTTGACTCATCACTGCTGCATGAGGGCTTCCTGTTGTCCAGAGTGTAGCGCTGCTCCACAGCCCCCAGCCGCTGTAGACCCTGGATGTCAACATGGCTCGGCAGGCACATATGTGCCTGATTCTGACGGGCCACATTCAAAGGCAGAGTCTCCCCATGGGCATCAGACACAGCAGAGCAGGTCATCTGTGTGAGCTGCATCAGCCTCTGTGGTGAGGAGTTGGTGAGCACACAAACCTGATGCACCATGGAGTTCTTCTTTGACCTGTATACGCTGTCATCGTCTCCATATTTGTATCCATACAAGCTTTGTTTGATCTTCTTTACCCCGAGATGGAAAATCTCCAGGAGGTTGAGGAATAGAGAAACACCAGCAATAACCAGCATGAATACCATGAAAATGTTCTTCTCTGTTGGCCGTGACACAAAGCAGTCAACACTGTTGGGGCAAGGCAACCTCTCACATTTGTACAGAGGAGACAGTCCAATGCCATACAGAGCACACTGCCCTATGATGAAACCCACCTCCACCACAGATCTTGTTAAGATATGGAAAACATATGTACGTAGCAAGGAACCTCTTAGGGGAGCTTTCCTCACTTTCTTCTGTTCATCTAGTTTCCTGAGCTCTCGCTCAATTCTCTTATGGTCCTCCTGGACGGGGTCTGTCCTCTCCAGCTCAGCTTTCAGACAGGCTTTCTTCCTGTGCCTCTCCTTCTCAAGGGTTCTCAAACGGTACAATGCATGCCCCATATAGACCAGAGAGGGAGAGGACACAAAGATGATCTGCAGGACCCAGTAGCGGATCAGGGAGATGGGGAAGGCCTGGTCATAGCAGACGTTCTTGCAGCCGGGTTGCTCCGTGTTGCAGACAAACTCACTCTGCTCATCATCCCAGACATCCTCGGCCGCAACACCAAGCACAAGCATCCGGAAAATGAAGAGGATGGTGAGCCAGATCTTCCCCACAATGGTGGAATGAATGTGGACCTCTTCTAAAATACTCCCTAATAAGTTCCAATCTCCCATTTTCTGTCACATTATTATCTGTCAGTGAATAAAGAAACACAAGTAGGGTTTGCATCAAATGGAAAGACAGAAGTGCAACACAAATGGTTTTACTTACATGTTGTCTAGGGTCCTTGTCTCATGTGCTTCAGCATAAAGCCATTATATAAGAGCTGATTCATTTGTGGAGACATCTGGGCTCATTTGTCATCCCTTGAAGAGAGACGAGACCCCACCGTGCAGCATAGCTGACACTATTTCAATGCTGTTGCAAACTAGGACTCCAGTTTGAAGCCATTGATCCACCACGTGGCCCTATAATGCCCTGAGGTTAGTTTCACCCTGCCACTTTTAACAGGACACCACACTTGAAATAGCACCAACTGGGATGTCAATACATAGCCATGCACAATGTGTTCAACTTTCTTGCTTATAAAGCACAATAGTGTGCTGTCAGCCTTGTGGCAACAGTGTGTATTTGTCCCTTTCCAAGTTCAACATGACAATCAAATTTTTTAAATCAAATCAAATTTTATTTATATTGCGCCAATTCACAACAAAAGTTATCTCATGACACTTAACATGTAGAGT
>JBBPCS010000468.1:0-16660 GCA_037974645.1 Hollardia meadi | reverse complement strand
TCCATTCTCTGAGCCTCCCCTGAAACTGTTTGGAGCCCCCCTGGGGAGGCCCGCCTCCCACTTTGAAAACCTCTGATCTACACCTTTGTGTTTGCTACTGTATTTCAAATTGTCTTCTATGAAATAAAGGTCATTATTAAGCATAGAAATGATTTGATTTGATTTCATTGCATCATATTAACACCAAGCATGTTACTGGAAATTGAAATGATGATGCGTATGAGGCCAGAGTAAAATGATTTCCACATTTAACCTGGGCTTTGTCCAATGTCTTCACATAAAGCTTTTTTTTTTAAAAATAAAGGTTTTGTCTTACATGCATTTGCACTGCGGTTCCCAACCTAGAGGGGTTAATGTGAGGGGTCACAGTATGACGATATATGATTAACAAGTTATGAATAACAATATGAATAACAAGCCAGGAGAAAAATACATTTTTTTCTGAGAAATGATCTGATTTTATTTTTCAAATCTTGGCATTTTTATTGTGAAATACTGAATACCTCTGAAAAACCATTCATATAAAGTAAATGTAGGGAAGATTGTCTCAAAGAACTTGTAACAAGAAGTCATGAGAAGAGATTGCTTCATTAAGTCAACAGGAAGAGCACAGGTGTAATTAATAACATAAATAATGACTGCATTACCGTATATATAATACCTGATTGGTTGGCTCTCTTGCATGGCCTATAGGGAAGCTTAATGCAATTATGTCATCATTTGTGTTATTAGTTACAGCTGTGTTTTTCCTCATTTGAAAAGTCCAAATCAGTGCTGTGAAAAGGTCTCTTGTACAAGAGCTGTACATGTCCTCATTGAGTTTCCCACCTCCTGTGGTTCACCTGACTTTCTCTCACACCATCCACCTGCCTGAGGGTTTGGCTTATTATTATTGTTATTATTATTTTTTATATTATTATTTGTGTATGCTGCATATAAAGGATAGTTTTACTGCAGCATTTACCATACTTATGTTGCAAAGTTCTCAAATGTGTTACTTAGCCTATGTGTTCAGTAAAAATCAAGTTAAAATACCAAGAGAGGTCAGATGGCAACTCATCTGACAATACTGGCATTCTATTTAAAGGTCCTGCACACCCTCACAGGTGTTTTCAATTATCCTGGCTAATTATACCTCTCTCAGGTTAAAATTAGGCAAAGCTATGAAATATGTGAGGTCACCAGACTCAATGAACCAATAATGATGCAGATGTATTTGTCTCGCCTTAACAGCTTCAACGGGAGATTGAAGCAGAACTGTGAAGAGGTCTAATCAGAAAACAATAAATTAAAATGCCAATGTGAGGGTACCATGAGTGTTTAGATGACCTGAGGGACTTTTACACATCTTACTAAACCTAATTATAATGAGTCTTCTTATCTATCTTAAAACAGGAAATTCAATTAATTCAGTTCTAAGACTCAGTAATATAAGTTAGCATAATCCTTTATTCTGATTTAAATTGCAGTAGGTGGGAGAATTGTGTATTGTAAAAGCGCTCACTGGACTGTTCAGTTCTTGTTCTGTAAATGTGGAATTTGTCAAAATGTCATGTCCACAGTCAACATGTATTTACTTTCATAACAGCAGCGCCACCTCATGGCTGACTGTGGTAAGACAACAATGATCTGTTGCTTTTTGTTCTCTCTTTCCAAAAGTATTTACAAATATTGATGTGGATGAAAATATCAAACTATTTAGAAGATTAACTGGGCAAAAAACAATTGCTATCATCTAATTATTTCACGTGAGCAGGTTTTTTGTTTAGTTTTTTTGTAGGCCTAATCCGCATAGGCTAAAGTTAAAGGCTAATTAATCACAGGTGCAAATGTGACCCATATTAAGCAGACCGCAATTTAGTTGCACAGTATGTCAGCTATTTAATTTTTTTAAAAACGGTCTGATCCCTTTGATGAGTTAATTTTTTTTACAGCAACATGAGTGCATCGTTTACAAAAACTACAAAATGTTTGGCATAGCCTTAATATTGTTTAAATGGTGCTTCATTAGGTAGCACCAATTCTTTAAGAGTCCTGTAGTCTGTATGCTGCAGATGTCACTGTCAATAGTCGTAATCATTCTTTTTTTTCCCAACCAAGACAACTAAAACCATGAAATAAAAAATTTCAGATTAACATACTTGACGAGTGTAAAGCCTGATTTATGGTAGGGTGGTCGACAAAGACAAATCCAAGCAAGCATAGTTGAACGTGAATAAAGGCTTTGGTTGGAAGGCAGGATTTTCAAAGACAACAGACGAGTACATTTTATATTGCAGGTCACACCGGGGTTTGTAGTGTTCTTTATGATACCTTAGTTCATTGACTGTATATAACCCCGCTCCTGCAGGCTGCTCTGCGATACAAAAACCAGCACCCCCGTCCAGTGCTGCGCCATCTCGTTACGTTAGCTCAGTGGCTAGAAGAAAGCTAGCTCGCTGTTCAAAGGGGCGAATCGCTTGTGCTCAAAAGGGACGACCTAAGTAACAATTTGACAGATTTTACCGAAAGCAAGACATTTTACACGTACAGGTCGTGGTGAGTATTTTGTTCCCAGACATTTTTCATTTTTCCTTACTTTTTCTTTTGTTTTTGGATTTTTTCAACGATGCTTTTTCTATTTTGCGAGAGGACAGAACGTAATGCGCTGGCTAGCGATGTAGCTAGCTTAGCTAACTTGGAGACGTTCATCCCCCTCAAAAACACGAACGCTGGTTGTGGTTTTTAGAAACACAACGCTTTGGATTCATCTTAGCTACAATTTCATCCCTTTTTGCAACTTTGTGTAGCTTTGTTTTTGTAGCGTTAATTGTAAAGACTTTTCCTTGACGGGACCGAATTGTTTTTGGCACGCGTCTCAGCCCACCAGCTAAGTTAACGCTAGCTAACAGCGTCAGATGCTCTTTTGGTTTTATAGTGACAGCTTCATCATGATCCATTATTGATTACAGATTATCGTCTACAGATTGATCAGAAATTTGCTGGCTTTGGTTTTTGCAAGAAGAAGAACTGGTCTCATTGCAGTGTATTTTTTGTGCTTTTCAATTGATGGTGGGCTAACTTTAGCCGTGCTAGCCGGCTAGGAGCCGCCGAGGCTTGCGCAGGGCCTGTGTTTCACACTAAAGCCTGGTGGTGGCGCTGTCGGTGTTCCAGGCGGGTGTGTTGTGGATGGTTTAGGTAATTTTTGATAATCCCCAGATTTTGTTTTTCTGGCTCACACTGCTCAGTCTGTTTGTTTTTATGTGGAGTAGATTTTTCCTGTGTCTTTTTTCTTCCCATGATGAAGAGTGATTTTTCTGATTTTGGAAGCTTTGGACTGCCAGTGGCCTCAGTTTTGTTACATGACGTTACAAATATACATTTTATTAATTAAACGTTTATCATTCTGAAAGAGTATTTTGACTGTTTATGTTTATCAAATTCAACTTCACATTCCCTCCAAGGCCGCAGGTACACCCACAGCATTTAGTCTTTTCATTAAGAGACGGAGGCCAATGAATAAACGTGTTTACATTAAGTGGAACATTCTAAGAGATTCAAAAGTTATCACTGGAGGATAGCACGTACAGGACAATAAAGATGGGCCTTACAAGATCACGTATGAAATCATTCTTCATCCCAGCTTTTATCACATTAATGAGTGCGAATGGTGAAATCTCTTTCCCCAGGAATTTAATCTACATATCCCGTACTTTCCACCATTTTGAGGTGATGAAACCACTCTAGTATTAGTTTAATTGGGTTAGTAATTAGGCTTATTGTCATATCCTAAATTCATATATTAGAGCTCAGTAGTTTCCTACCTGTTATAATGTCACTCCAAACCAATTCCACCTTCATTAAGGAGTGAAATAAATTAGTACTGACAACTATGAATTATGATTTGGCAAAAGTTAATGAAATTGTTATGTCATATGTAATGTTGCTCATCTGGTCATTCCTGTCAAGCCACCTCAATAATCAGTTTGCTTTCAGTTGGTCAAAAATAAAAGTGCCTGTTAAGTTCATATGATTTGTCAGTTTAAGATTACAAGATAACACTAAGGTTCTTTTTTCCGCCTTGTTAGAAGGCTTGTGGTTCAAGTTGATCCTCTGCTGACATTACTCACTAAAAGGGTGTCAACCACACTGCTTAAATGGTAAAAACTCCTTTCTTAACTGCTACAATAATGTTTGATAAGGGCTGCACAAACACAAGCATTCATGAACTACTTGCGCTCTACCAGTGCATTGTTCTGCCCACCTAGTGATATGACTGAAATGGTTTTGTCACTTCTGATAGTCCCAGGTCTATATCAGTTTTTCTAAACTTGGATGTGTACTATACTATTATCTCACTTGTCACAACCTGTTTAATAGCAATAGATATTGCACTTAAACATTTATCAGGGTCAGGCTGCAGTCCCCAAAGTGGTTGGATGTAATAGGACAGGCACACCTTTCATTATTCTTAAAGCTGTGTTATTGTCTTTGCCTCGTCACTCACGCCTGTACACACTCCAACCAGGTAAGACTTGGTACAAGATAACCCTGCTCAGCTTGACTGAGGTGTGTTTTCTGTCACCTCAGTATAAATCGCGAGGGGCGAAGGTGAAGGTCGAGACACCAGCCCAAACTGATCCCAGCCCACAGGGTCAAACATCAGACAGACGACAGCCCTGCACACAGACGCTATGGAGTGAGTCATGAATGTTCAATCACCCCCTGTCAGCCAGGGGGGGATTACTGTTGATGCCGCTACTGTTTTCATGTTTGCTGTATCGGAGCTTACTTCCCCTCACCAAATTTGCTGAGTGCTTGCATCATCCCTTTTGTCTATTGGAATAATAGTAACATATCCTCTTTTTGGATATTCAGAGTAGGACAGATCACACACACAAATCCTTTGATCTTTGAGTAATGCAGAATCTTGATGAGTATGACACAAGACTAGATAGCCAGTGGTATAGCTCAAACGGTCCCCTCTGCTGGTCTTAAATGCAGCTTAATGGTTTTCTGAACATGTGTAATTGCTTCTACATGTGTCACCCTCATATTTACTTTACTAATGCCAGAAACAAAATCACCCACACCTAATTTAATACTGTATGAAAGCACAGACCCACTCGCCCAACAGTTCAGTTAATGAATATTGAGTTAAACTGATTTCTTTTGAGAGTATCACCACCTCTAAACCCTGAACTAATCACAATAAACAGTAGGCCCTACCTCATGTTAAATTTGGAAAATTTAGACTTTCTGGCATGTGAGTCCTGAAATGAGCTGAACCATGTAGCCTAATCTCGTCATAAAGGTCTGTCGTGAATGAACTGATACGTGTTGAAACATTTTTAACGTCTTGAAAATCCTTGAAAGTTTGTAGATTTCGGGGGGGAAACTGCACACTTGAAAATGAATTGTTGCCTTGAAAAGGGTCTGACACTTTGTCATTTGAAATACAGCTCAAAAATTGATCTTATTTACATCACATCAATGTGATGTTATTTACATCGCATTTCTTAATCCTGACATATAAATATCCAGTGGAAAACACTTGTGGTGGTTTGTGTTGATTCAGTAGTAATAGAAGGGATTCAACAGGGATGTCATTACTTAAACAGGGACTCCTGTGGTTTCTTATGAGTTATAAGTGAGATTATAAATGAGCTTTAAAGGTCCATTTAATTCAAAGTGTTTTAAATAGAACATCCAGTAACATGCTGGAACCTAGTTCAATCAGGCTAATGTATCTCAGTGATAATATATTTTACCTGCTGCAGTAATACTGTGTGGGATGAAAACGGTGATTATTAGTAAATGTAGCAATGTGCCCCTCTTTTGTTAAACTAAATTTCTTAATTCTGTGAGCAAGTTTTATTCTGATGCCAGTACTATGAGCTCACATACATCAGTGTTTGAGTTTGTTACAGGGATCAGATGTAGATGTTTGTGCTTCATTTGCTTGGATTGTGCGACTATGTGGTGCCAAATGAGAAATTAATGTCATCTTTGTTTGTTTTTTCATCACTTATGATTATTTTTTTAGACTGAAGGGAATTGGTGGTCTTTTGAATAAGTGATTATTATTCCGCATACTTTTTGTTTTTGTAAATTGTTTGCAAATTGAGGACGTGGGAGGTTGATGACTGGTCATCAGTCATTTCAAAGCATCAGATTGCAACGATGAGTCTATTAGTCGCCAACTATTTTGAGAATAAAGTCATTTTTAGTTATTTTTCAAGCAAAATGTCAAAACATTTGCTGGTTCCAGCTTCTTAAACGTTAGCTATTTGAAGACATCAGTTGGGGCAATTGCAATGAGCATTTTTCACTTGACATTTTATAGTCAAAATGATTAATCTGCCAACTATTTTCACAATTTATGAATTAATCAAAAATGAAAATAATGGAGTTGCAGCCCCAATGCAAACGGGGTAAATGGCATCTCATAAATGCATAATTTTATTCACTCTTCTCCTTTGTCATCCGCACTTGTATATTATTGGTTTAATGATTTGAATTTCCCAGGAAAGCCTGCTGACCGTGTCCACTCTTGTCCTGATTCGCAGTCACCACAGCTCGGGGACTGTCCAGTATTTGACCCAGTGGCAGCAGGAGCAGTTCAGAGGGGTGAATGTTACTCATTCTGCTACTAAATCTGGGACTTGTGTGTCTGTGTGTCTTCCTGCTAGTCGTTCATCCGCCACCTCCAGCCTAATGGCCAGCAGCAACGTCACCAACAAGACCGACCCACGCTCCCTCAACTCTCGGGTCTTCATCGGCAACCTCAACACCCTGCTGGTCACCAAGGCAGATGTCGAGGCCATCTTTTCCAAATACGGCAAGATCGTTGGGTGCTCTGTCCACAAGGGCTACGCCTTCGTTCAGTACGCCAATGAGAGGAACGCCCGAGCTGCTGTCGGCGGGGAGGACGGCAGGATGATTGTCGGACAAGTACTTGGTAAGGCTTCAGTGTTATTAGTTGGTAACAGAAAATGGTCATTTTGTCTCCTCAGACAGATTGATTTTAATAATAGTTAAAGCCACAGGAGGTAAGAAGAAAAGTAGAGCAAACTGAAGAGAAAAAACATTCTTAAAGAAATGTATTTAATACAAATTGTTTGGTATTCTGTTCTGAAAGAAGACTTTCCTTGTAGCCCCTTAGAGGGTTTCTGTCCTGTAGTTCGGGAGCTTCTGAAGCTGAACAAAATAGAAACAAAATGTACATATCTCAAAAATGTAGCTTTTTGTTGCGACGCCCTGCAAGGCAAGATCCAGATGTTTAAAATAAGCATGTCTGCTTTGAATAATGTGTCTGATATGATTTTTTCCCCCACAAGAACAGTTCAAATACCTTTTGGGAAAAAAACATCAAGAAGCTATGTGCACGCAAATATATTCATAAGACTCAACTGTTGGACATAAGGTGTCTTCATCTTCATTGAAACATTTATTCTTAGTGTTTGTGCGCTGAAGGTTTTAACATCACACTTCATTAGATCTTGATCTATCTCAGAATCCTGCTCGCACAGTCACTTCTGGTGTCGCACTCGGCTCATGCATCATTCTGCACAGTGAAGTTCAAACATCCAAGAGAAACACATTTGTTTTAGTGGAGGGGGAACAAGGAGGTTACAAATATTTCAAGCAAGTTTGTGTTGGGCAAACCTCCAGCAGTAAGTGAAACGAGATGCAGAACCAAAAATGTTTTGTGAGATCGGCTGAGAACACGGTGTTTGTTTTCAACGTATATTTCAAAGGTAAATGGATGCAAACTGTTTGAAAAATCCGAACATTAAAGGGGCTGGATTTGAAGTCGATCTGTGGTCTGTTTTTCCTCAGACATCAACCTGGCTGGTGAACCGAAACCTCACAGGTCAAAAACCACCAAACGCTCAGCTGGAGACATGTACAGGTCAGTCACAAGATACGTGTCCTATGTTTTACACAAGAAAAATACCACTAGTGAACATGATAAAATGAAAAAAAAGTGCAGCAATTAAACCAGAAAAGTAAATGGAAATAAATCTAAAAGTTGACCGTATTTTCTCTCCTTATTCTTCTTCCTTAACAGCAGTTCCTCTTTTGACCTCGACTACGATTTTCAGAGAGATTATTATGACAGGTGAGTAAAATCTTTCCATTGTCTCTCGGTGTGAAAGAAACAGACACATCACCTTTTGTTTGTCACTCATCAATCAGTATGTTCTCTATTTCCTGAACTACTTCCTGTTTATTCCCAGCAGTGACTCTGCCTGTGTCTGCATGTTGCTCTAAATTGGTCCTACAAGTGTTTTGTTTTTACACTGAAAGCAACTTTTAATGTTCTTAACTTTGACTGTGTACGAGTAGGTGATTTTGCCAATGCAGTTTTTCCCTAAATAAACTGTCCATAAATTACAATAGCTACAAAGACACACAGAGTACTGAAGCCTGTTAATGTTTGTTTGATACCAGAATGTACTCGTACCCGTCCCGTGTTCCCGCTCCCCCTCCCCCCTTGTCGCGGGCTGTGATCCCGTCCAAGCGCCCGCGGGTCAGCCTGAGTGGAGGAAGCAGCCGGCGAACCAAGAGCAGCTTCTCCTCTTCCTCCAAGAGCAGTCAGAGGACTTCCTCGTCCAGAACAAGTAGGTGTCTCTGCTGCCTACAAGATAATCTGAATCTGCTCCAAGTCCAGTTTATGTTCAGTGTACAGTTGTGAGGATGGTGTAGATTTATTGTCACTATGTACAAGCTGTCCAGATGTTTCTCCAACCCTGGTTCTCCCCACATTTTCTCTGCAGTGAAAGTGGACGAGCTGCAGACCATCAAGAGGGAGTTGAGCCAAATCAAAAGCAAAGTGGACGACCTGCTAGAGAGCCTGGAGCGCATGGAGAAGGACCACAACAAGAAGTCGGGTAGGGAGGAACACTGTGCTTTAATTGGGAGTGGAGTGTGGCTGACCCCTGTTGGGTTTTATTTTTATCTACAGAGAAAAGTGTGACCAGATGGATAATAAACTAAAACCTACAGAAAGAAAGATCTGGCAGCCAGACAGTAATGTTTCACAAGTGTAATCCAGTCAAATAGTCCAAAACAACCATAATTACTGTGAATGCTTCTTATTGTGATCACAGTGATGTCTGACTACACTTTGATGTTTGGCAGAAGTTAAGAGCATAAAAACTGAGCCAGGAGAGGTGACATCACCTCCGCACCCGAGCAACAAGAAGGATGAGGGGATGAAGAGGGACCGGGAGAGCCAGGAAATGAATGACTCGGATGAGGACGATGACGAGGAAGAGGAGGAAGGAGACCTGCTGGAAGAGGAAGAGGTGAGACTGAAAGGTTTGCTCTGACCAGGGCTGCACTCCTCTACAGACTCCAGTACCTCAAGTCAGGATATCTGCCGGCACAGAGTCCAGATCAGATACCAGTTCTCATTATTTTCAAACAACTGACCTTGAGGTGGATTACGTAGTCCAGCCTATAGTGATAATGAGGTCACTGACAGTAGTGCCTTGCATTTAGTGCTAAAAATTATTAGTCAATCAATTTCAATATTCAATTAGTCACTTCAGTCATATATCAAAGCATTTGCTGGTGAGAATTAGCTGTTTTCTTTGTTTTGATGTCACTGTAAATGCAATATCTTTGAGATTCAAATTTTTAGTCGGTCAAAACTATTAGCTCATTGCAGATACATCATATTGGTGTGTAAGACGGTAACAGATTTCACTACAGAAATGCCAAATTGGGTGTGAGGTAATTACATTTCCACATTACATAGTTTCTCCAGCAGAGATAACTGAAAAGTTGGTTTTGCAACTGTAAAATGTCCATGTTGGTGCGTGTATCTTGGCTGCAATTCTTTAAAAAAACAAAAAAACAAATGGGACTCTTTATCAAGATGTTTTTTAAAAAGTAGTTAACAGGATTTTTTTTTTTTAACTCAAAGATCAATATTCACCTTAAATATCTTATATCAGAGTATATTAATAACTACTCAAAAAAGTCATTAGTTGTCGTTCTTATTTTTCAACACCAATAGTAGCGCACCAGTATATTTGTGTCAGGGTGCTTTCACACCTGCAAGTCCAAACCAAGGTTCATGTTTTTTCTACATGGTATACATTTGATCCGGTTGGTTTTGCTTTAACATTACAAATGTGCCAGCAAACTAAAGTTCTTACCATGACACACACCCTCACCCCCCACCCCACGTGGGTTGTGTATCTCAATACTTGATATTGATTGGCATGTATCATTCTTTAATGAACAGCTTCTTTAACTTCTGGTGGCATTGCGTTCCTCTCATCCTCTCTGAAAATACCTGGAAAGTGTTGCCATTTCTACGAGATTTTTCCAGTTGACTTTTTATAATGTCGGACCATATTTCAATTAAGAACTTGGTCCCCTCTTCTCCCGATGTGCTCCTGCAGCTCATTTTTCCCTTTCCCAGTTACTGGTTATGATGGCCTGCTTTAACTTCCTGTATTTTGTCCGAAAAATGTTTACAAACCAGACACAAACTAAACCACGGTTCAATTTGATCTGGACCGAGACCACCTCTTTTCATTGGACCGTTTGTGGGAGGTTTCAACCTGTAATTTTGGTTTGGATCGAACTGAAAAGTCCTAAAGTCCAGACCAAACGGGCTAGGTGTGATGGCAACCTAAAAGTAATGTCTTGACGAACACTCAAGTCTCAAGTTGATCACATTTCCTCACTAAACCATCTGTCGCTCATAGAAACTTGAAACTTTTTCAAACTGCAGGTGAAGAGTCAAGAGAGGGAGGACGAAGAGGAGGAGGAGGAGGAGGAGGAGGAAGGGGAGCACGTGGAAGATGACGGTGACAGCGTCAATGGTGAGGAGGACTCGTAGACAAGGAGCATGCAGCGTACACACAGCTTCCAGTAGGAACTCGGACTCCTGTTTTAACACTCATTGTAGATACACGTGCGCGCACACACACACGTGCATGGTGCACACACACTGTTGTTCCATTGTCCCTCAAGTTGTTTTGTTTATTTTGGCCCAGTATTACTGTAACAGGAATAACTAGCTGTAGGTTTGTGTTTTTACTGCGTCATTACTGGTCTTCAGGAGAAGGCAGAAACATGGACTGTTGATGTTCTCAGAGACGACGGCTCGATGGACATGTCTTAATGCGAGGACGAAAGTTCAGCTACAAAAGACCGTTTTTAGGTTCAATGTGTTTTTCCTCAATGTTTGAGCTTGTGTGTCTGTATGTAAATGTCATTTTTTTTATACTATTCAGTTTCAATTTAACTATAAAGGAATAAATTGCAATAAAATATTAAAAAAGAAAGGGCTTTTGTGTTTTGTTTGTTGTTTTTGCCCACGCAAACAACATTTATGTATTCTTGGGAAAATGTAAATTTTTGTAGTTGAAATTTTAATTTTCCTTCCAGCCAAAAACCAGTTGAGTGTTTAATAAAATTTAAAAAGGAGCCCTCCTTCTGCTTGAGAGCTTACAGGAACACTTGAGTTGTGAGACAGGTTGTAACCAGGCCCTTGGGATAGTGATATTTATTTGGAGAGAAAACAGGCAAAAGGTACGATTACAACCCAAACTGTAAACATCCATTGACACAAACAAGTGAACTGTAGTTTCAACTAGGTCATTTCAGATTTGGTGGATCTTAATAACTGTCCCTTCAAAAAATTCAGTTCAGTTCCCCTTCAAGGTTGTTGGCTTATTCTGTGCTCACTGCCATGATACAGCTCAAACTCGTTCCACTGAAGTCTGCAAATTTGCAGAAGGTGCTTGTGGCACCAGATGAGCAGGTTTAGATTAAGTTTACACAAGTGCAAGACTTGAGAGTCTGAGCACCTTAGTCCTACTCAGAAAATTGAAGAATTATTTGGTCACTAATACCACAAGAAGTGTTTGTAAATAACATCATTCATTTTAGCTGGAGCTTGCAGCTCAAAGTAATCTTGGGTACAAAAAGCGCAAAGACACTTGAAACATACCTAATTAAGTTCAGTTAAAAACATTTAATACAGTTTATCGACACTCGGAAATCCAGCACAAAAGCCTTCACATTAACTGGACAAAACTTCCTCAGGGGGGGGACATTCAGGCTCTCGGCATGATGGACAGTGTGAGGACACTGAGCAGGACCAACAGAGCTGCCAGGGGGAGAGAGAAGAGGTCTTTATCAGAAAATGTTTGTTCATGAAGCTCCTATGTGTATTCTTGCATGACATGGTAGCTCAGTGCAGCGATGGTTTCGTCACAGCTCGCTCCAATTGCAAATGTCATGTTTTTTTCCTTCTCAGTGGTATCTATGTAGCTGTCATTTGTCTAGGTTTTGAGATGCAGTATCCATCTCTGAGGTTTAACAAATACATTTATCAATTAATCATGCCCATCTATATCAGAAAAAGTGCACACATATAGTGCTTTTCCCTTCTCAGTAGTACTTATTTTGTAATTTTCTTCAAATTTCTTTGGAAATTCCTTGGATAAAGCTTTAGAATTTGGCAGCAGTTAAAGAGACAAAGTTTCAGTTTCCTGACTGCTGTTCATGCCCAGAGGAATCTTGTGAAAGAGCTCCATTTACACCAAAGTAAATATTCATGAATTACCTGTATTATTGGAAACTATTCTATGTGGTGAATTGTAGACAATTGTCACATTGAGTTTCAGTTTGAAGTTCAGCTTTAACCTTGACAACAGCAGCTGCCCTTGAAGCTCCTGATCATCTGAAGTCTAAACTCCGGAGCTGCTAAATGAGACAATTTTCAGCTGACTCACGGTGTACTGACTGAAAGGTTTTCTTACTCAGTTTCCATTTTCCTAGAATTAGTACCAAGTGCCATTTTATTTCACAGGAGCCTTCCTATGAATTTACAGTTCCATATTAATAAAATAAAACTTATTTGAGTGGCCCTAGTGATGTTGTGTCTTGCAGGCTGCCACACATCCTTCTGGACAACTAACATTTCATGTAAGCTAAGGTTGCTTTAATTGATCAACTTGATTTTGTTTATTCATACAAGTCTGTGTGCATGTCAGAATTCTAAATGTATTGTTATAATGCAGTTCAATCTATTAGGACGCCTTCTGGATTAGAGCATCCGAAAGCCTGAAACTAAAGTGCAAGTATGAAACGGCAGAGCATTGTTTACCATGAGGATGGACAGCTCCACTGGATCCTGTTGTGTTCGTAGTGTTGCTGGGAACTGTGGTGACATTGCTGGGTGTGGGTGTGGGTGTGGGTGTGGGTGTGGTGGCAACGTTGCTGGCCGCGTTGGTGAGTTCCAGAGGACCACTGTCCAAGGAGGTGTTGAAGGCACCAATAGAACCTGAACAATTACATGAGGGGACAGAGCAGTGGGAGGTTAGATGCATTCTCATTGACAGCAATGTGGCTGATCAGCTTTAAGTCACATTAAAATGCCTTGGATTCACCTGAATTTACAGCTGAGCTGTAATGTAAACCAGCATTAGTTTGAAAGAGAAAGCAGTAAGTAAACTGTGGCTAAGCTTGAAAATCTGTGATTCAGGTTTCCAAATTCATCGCTCCCCAAAGGAGGGGTTAAAAGCAAGGGCTAAAGAAAGTTATTGTCTGAAACACTATACATTTCATGTTAATTCACATTCATTGATCAGACTAGCTGCTGTATCTTGCTACTAGGATGATCGTTACAAAGTAAGTATGTTTAACTTTAAATCCTCAAACTGGACTATAAGAAACTGTAAGACACAATAATGTTGGTAAGTAAAATACATGAAAAATAGTAAATTAATACTACTATGGTGTGTGTGTGTGTGTTTGTATGTGTCTGTGCGCATGTACTTCATATCACCCCTACATAAGCCAGTGTCTCACTTGGGCCTACCACTGTTTTTGTTTGTGTATTAAATTTATAGGCTACTTAATGTATTTACATACATGCTTGGGGGGAAATACATGATCAACAAGATCAAATGCTGTTTCAATCGAAAAAACATTGTGAACCAAAATGATATTATGTACAGTGTGTGTTCATGTGTGCCCACTTACCTCCATTAACACTTCCAGTCCCGAGGAGGATGGAGAAAGTGGTACTACTACTTGCCCTGGTCCTGGTGGCGTTAACCATTGGGACTTGGAACTCGCACCGGATCATGTTTCCTGTCACCATGCCTCGAATTTCCTTCACTGTCTAATGACGTAATGTGACATAAAGTAAGATATGGTAAGGTAAAATAAGAAGAAAGTACTGACAAGTTTAGGTAAAAGATGCAACATGTAATATATTTGCACACAGAATACACATAAGAAATCATTTTAAGTGCCACTTTTGGGGGAAATGCTTAGCCTCATTTGAGTAAGAGAAAAACCTTACTAAGACATTTTATGTTGGTTTTTCCTTTAATGTGTCACACGTGTCCTAAATGTCAAGTTTCTGTAAGTTTATTTTAATGTGAAGTTGTGTCACTTGAAATCAATGCAGTAATCCCTGTCGGAAAGGGAGGCGGAAAATGTTTTTTAGGTTTGTTGAATCGCATTTATTTTCAAAATATTTGGATTTTTTTTTTTATCACAAGCAATATAAAAAATGTGACTTTATCATCTTTAATTGCTCATAAATGCATGTATTAGATTTTCTGTTCATCCTTTGTTTCATATTACACAAACAAGTAAACTTCCTTGTGCATGAACGTTAAAATAGTTTTTATTCCTCTATATGAATTTAAGGCCTCACCTTCTCTATTGCCGTGAGCTGACCGCCAGAGTTGTTTCTCTGCATTGTCCGGAAGAGGAACGTCCCATTCATTGAGCTGTTTTGACCACAGATGAAAAGCATGGTGGTGCCCTGAAGATTCAGAAAGAATTAGTGGTGATAGGATGACATGACTTCCTGAAGCAAAGACAATGACAAATTCCAAAGTCATACACAGGTGTCTTTGTTAAGGCTGGAGTAAGTAAATAAAGTGGAAATAGTTTCAGCAAAAGTTTCTAGCCATTCTGGAAACTTCCCTGTGTGTTCACCTGTGAATGTTTTAGGAGCCATTGTGCATTATGTTTGACTTCTGCTTCCTTGTTTCCATGTATGTCATGTCCTTGTGTGCTCATGTCAACTCTCGCATACACGTCTTTCACATATTGCACAATATGCTTCATATGACAACACTTTTGTCTAAAATAAAGTGATTGGTTGATGTGAAGACTATTTTCATAGTCACCAGGAACTAAATTTCAATGACTCTAAATTATTTGATAAACTAAAACCTGCAGTTAACCAAATTTTATGAGAAAGCTTAAGTAACAAGCTTGTAATTTTAGAACCCTTTACCACTTGTGGGCTGAGTTTATAAAGAGTTAAAGTAAGTAATTTTAGTTTCACTTCATTGTCTGAAAAGCTAGCTCCTAGCATGATAATTAGCATAAAGCTTAGCTTATTAGCTCAGGTGTAATTTTAAATGCTCAAACTTATAACTTTATTCAAAAAGTCAGTTTTCCAGCCCCATTATTATTATTATGCCTGTTTTGTTTTTTTTTGCCCTGCTCGTAATTGAGTCAGGAAGGTGTATGGGCGGGAACTTGACACCGCGGCTCCACCGTCTGGTCGCTACTGCGCAGACTGTATCCAAATTAGGTCACCAGCGCATGATGGTAACGCTCGTATCTGGAATAATTTGGCTTAATTTTTGTACAATGTCAGTGCTATAAACAAGCACTTGTAGAACATTATGAAGTAGCCTACCTAATTATAATTTTAAATGTGCACATTTATCTATGATAATAGGTTAACCCAAAAATGCTATCCAGCACCAGTGCTTTGCTTCATGTGTGACCAAGGCTATCTCATTAGCTTTTCTAACAAGTTGCACAGCAATGACAGCTGCAACTTTGAATTAACACTATTTGAACTGTGTAGCTACAACAGGTGAAACGTCAAATCATGATACTATTCTACGATAACTTCATGTGGTAACAAGACACCAGTTTTCTTTTCTGTTTAAGCATACCCACATAACACCTGTTGCCGTCTTCAAACGTGGAGGAAAAATGGTATTTTACATTATGTCCCAAAAAGGGGCCAAAGCAGAGATGGAGCTTTTGCCAAAATTATGAGGGGCTCATTGATGGATTATACAGCCCATCAGTATTTTATAAGAGAAATATTTGTCAGTTCTTTAATAGCACTCCTTATCAGCTTAATACTTAGCGTATTAAGTCAATATGGCCACGAGGTCAATAAAAAGCATTAAAAAAGTCAAATTTTTTTATATGAGCTTGGACATGTTAACAACTGGGTATAATGTAATATTTGCTAGATGTCTGTCATTACACTCAGGCGTCATAAACCTTGTCTCAGTTTACACTATAAATTTACATTTTGTTGGCTTGTGGAGAGGAACTTCATGGTGGAAATGTTTGACTTTACATAACAATGGCTGCCTAACGCAGCATTATATTTGGTCTCAGTGAATCTCTAGACTGTCTCATTTGGGGAAGAGGAGGAGGTTCAACCTGGCTTTAAGGTCCTCTGAAGGAGCAAACCTTTGTTGGCCAAGTCTTTTGAAGGATCCAGCCCTTGATTTGGGACAATAGACTGTATATTTAGGACTCCGCATGTTAAAAGTGACATGAGCTACAAGGTGAAATTGTGTGTGTGTGTGTGTGTGTGTGTGTGTGTGTGTGTGTGTGTGTGTGTGTGTGTGTGTGTGTGTGTGTG
>JBBPCS010000463.1:8103-21963 GCA_037974645.1 Hollardia meadi | reverse complement strand
CACACACACACACACACACACACACACACACACACACACACACACACACACACACACACACACACACACACAGTGCTCTTTGGTTTTGTTTTTTGGGGTGAAGCAGCTGGCCAAGAACAACAAGAGGCCTGTTTAGCATTTCAAAGCTGCAGCTCTCTCTTTCTCTTTCCTCCCCCTTTCATTTCTGCCTCCCTCTCACATTTTGCAAGTGATAATGGGAACAAAATGAACTAATTAGACTCTGATTCCAAATGAAAAGAAAGGACTTGCAGACAAGATAAGAACCATTAGAATCACTCCCAGGTTTTAATAGAGATCTGAGTTTTGAGGAAAAGATGAGATGATCATTCTCTGGGCTGTCCATTGTGAGTATGCAGCATGGTGGCAGGACTGGGAACCATGGTTCTGCAGGCTGCACACCCCTCTGATATCTGAAATCTATGCACCTGTGTCTGGTCAAAAACCTCGCACACGTTTTGATCTACGCATTTCTGTAGCAAATCATCTCTGTCAGTGGTGACATTCCTGAGACTAGACGTTCCAGTAATGCATGTGTACCTGCACACTAGCACAGCACATGCATGCCTTTGCTCGTGGCACAGTCCCTTCTGTTGTCCAGAAATTTAGCAATTCTCTTGATGCATTCCTGCTCTGTAGTCCACAGCTGCCATGTGCTGAAACCATTTCACTTACATTCTTTGCATTTTATATTTTGCTATAAATATGTCCAGCATACCGACACTGTCTTGACCTATGCAAGTATGTGCTTTTGACAGTTTGAATTGGCAGAATGTATTATCATAGTAATCAGCCTCACCATTTGATCACAGTGTGTATGATGCTACTATTTGATTGCGATAGCCAAACAGTCGATACATGCTGTGTATATGCATAACAATGAGAACATGGACAGTTTGGCAGATGCATGATGTCAGACATTCAATCAGAGTGATCCGACATAAAATGGTGTGAAAACGATCCATCATCTTACACTTAATGCATCAACAATGCTACAACTACAACCTGATAGTCTCTCATAGATGTAACAATGCAAGTTTTTACCCCAGAATACCTCGAAAGTGGGTGGCTCATGTCAGGGGAAACAAGTATTAAAATTACAATTCATTTCTTTGTTTAGACTCTATGGAATTAATAGTCCTCTGCATGTAAATGAAAAGTGCTCTCTTGTTCTGAACCTTCTGATTCTAGTGGGACGCAGTGCGAAGTATCTGACTCTGAGTTGCAGTATTAAGAGATCCTATAATATCAATTTAAAGGCAATTTTTTAATATATTGTGAACAGTGAGAATACTGTAGGCATACCAGAAAGTCTGTGTTTTAGTATACTTTTGCTAACAAGATTTAAAGGCGCCTTTAAGGCTTTATAAAATTTAGATCTTTTGAAATGATGTTCAGAAGTAATTTCAAAGCCTGAGGTTGTATATAATAAAAATATTTTGCTAGAAAAGATTTGTTGAGGGCAAAAAACATTCTAGTATGTCAAAATAAATTTTGTGCAGAAATTATAATCAGGTTACACAAAGACTGTGAAAAAGCTGTGCGTTTCTGAACATCTGAGCACAGATTCAAAGCTGAGAACTAAGTGGACCTCAATACTCATACCTGTATGTGTAACGTCAAAAACAGGCTCAAAATGATTGTTTCTGAACATCGTTTAAAAAGTTTCAAATTTTTTTTACCTCCGTTTGAGCCCATAATGCAGCCTCAATTTCAAAAAGGTTGGGACTGTGGAAAACACAAATAAAAACAGAATGCAGAATACTTTTCAACCTATATTTTAATTGAATCCAGTTCAAAGACAACATTTTAAATGTTACAATTGATAAACTTTTTGGTAAATACACTCATTCTGAACAGGGCCGGTTTTAGCCTACTTTATTAGGGTGGGCTGCTTAGTTTTTAAATCAAATTAAACCTAATCCAGTGAGACAGACTTCCTACCATAGACAATAGTTACAAAACTACAAAGTCTTATTGAACTCAAAAGTGACAAAGAAAACAACACAATTAACTAATCAAGCCTATACTCAAACCTTAATGTAATTATATACCTTTAAAAAAGTATTTAATATTTAGGTAGTTGCTGAGGTCAACAACCCTTTAACAGCTTAAGAAAGCATGTTAAAATCATGTTAATAGAGTAGTTGTGTAGTGTTAAAAGATCTCCAAGTCCTTTTATAGCAGGTTTCAATCTGTGCTTTTGTTCGTGATGGTGTCCTCTAGTTTAAATTTGGAGAGCAGATTGTGCCTTTAAAAAGAATTCATCCAGATACAGATGGATCTTCCTCACCAGTTTTTCAAGCTATCCAAACTATCAAGCAACATTAGCATTACTGTAATATAGAGCAGCAGCACCAGATAAACTGGAAGGTTACACAACACTAGTGTTGATTTTTAAAAACTTTAACAGCATTGAAGAGTTTCTGTTAGCCAATTACTTTGTTGTCTTTTATCAAACGGATTATTATTTGATGCCACACATCAGTAAATGTCACATATGATCCTCTGAACTCCGTCTGTCCCATGAAAGCAGCTCCAGTCTGCCCGCGAGCTTCAGCAATAGGGGTTCGTTAGTTTGAAAACCAGCATAGCAGGAGTGGGTGGTGGTTTGTTGGTCGCTCCTTGTTAGCAGTAACAGCTGCCTCCAAGTCTGACACAGGGATACAGCGTTAAAGTGTAAAACAAAAGGAGCGCTCCTAAAAGCTTCAACAGAAACTGCGGTAGGAAGTCTGAGTAACTAACAGCTGTAACGTGACTGAAAGACTGCGTAAAGCTCAGTTTGGACTGCATGAACGCCATTTCAGAATTAGAGAGATGGGTAAACAGAGTTCACATGCCGACCAGACAGGAAGAGGAGTGGGCAAGTTAGGAGGCTGCTGAAGGCTGCCCACCCAATCAGAAGTTAGAAGCGATACTCATATTTTCGGTAATATACTTCCATTGGCTGTTTTTAACTTTTAACTTAACTGTTTAACTTAACTTTTGATTGGGTGGGCAAGACGCACGTTTGGGTGGGCTAAGCCCACCCCTGCCCATAGCTACCGCCGGCCTTGAGCTCCATGCTCTTGTGAAATGCCTGCACATTGTCTTTTTAGAACAAGCTTTAAATTTTTCAGATGTCTGGAGGTCTTTAAAAGCAGACTGTAAGAAGCAGACTGGAGAAGGTTTGAACTAGATGGTTTGAGCTAAGTTTGGCATAAAGGATGGTATCATCAGCATAACGATAAAAATTGCAGTGCTCGGTTGGAAAATACATTTTAATCATTTATAGAGGGGGCTTAATATTGATCCGTGGGGGGACATCTTTATCAACCATCTGGGGACTTCAACTAGGGCTGGGCGATGTGGACAAAATCAAATGTCACAATATTTTTGATCAAATACCTTGATATCGAAACAGTATTGTAGGGATGTCTATAGGTTCACAAAATATTAACACAGTGAGATTTTAAATAAATAATCAATAATGTGGATATCTTGACTTAGTGGGTAAAGGCAAATATTACAACAGCTGGAACAGTCTGGTAACTTCAGATAATTACATCACTTTACAGCTTTTAAAACCAGGAAAGACAATACTTATGCCATGTCACAATATAGCAATAACCAAAATCTAAGATGATACCTAGTCTCATATCACAATAACGATATAATATTGATATATTGCCCAGCACTTACATGAACCAGAAAGATAACATTTTGAACCAGGTATAAGCAGTATTGTCAAAACCCATAGAAAGCAGCTTATTTAAAAAAAATATTTGTTATATCAATATCAATATTATATCAATATTGTTACACATTCACTAACAAGATTATGTCAAGAAAACCAAGATCCTCTGCTGCTGGAAACTGAACAGCTTTACTTGAGCTATTGGTGGATAAGTAGGAAGCATAATTATAGTTTGGAGCCCACATTATAAAATATTTATTTGCATCAGCAGTCAACAAGTCTAATTTTCCTGTTGGATAATTCTTTTTACTTCCTTTAAATGTGCAGATAATGGAAAAAAAGTAAGGAACTACCATGGTAAAACATGTTTTTACTTGGTTAATTCTGTGGTTGACTTGACCTATAGAGAGGTTTGACAACTTTTCTTTAAGCCAGTACCATGAGAACTTATTAAGAGCACTAAAGCAAATCAATAGCTGGTTCTGTGCGGGGTAAATTCATTCATGTTTGCAGTTAATCAAACGGCTGTTTAGTGATGCATCTTGTTGTTTCGTCTCCTGACAGGTCCCTGGGCCCCATGTACTTCACCTATGGCATTGTGTTCGCCTGCGGCTGCTCCTTCGCCTACCAGCCCAGCCTGGTCATCCTGGGCCACTACTTCAAGAAGCGCCTGGGCCTGGTGAACGGCATTGTGACCGCCGGCAGCAGCATCTTCACCATCACCCTGCCCTTCATGCTGTCGGGCCTGCTGGAGAGAGTGGGCTTACAGAACACCATGCGTGTCCTATGCATCCTTATGTTTGTGCTGATGCTGGCTGGGTTCACCTACAAGCCCCTGCTGCCTGTCAAATCCTCCAACACCCGCACAGGTAGTTGGTGCTCACGCATGAGCCAGGTCTTCAACTTCAATATCTGGAGATCTTTGGGATATCGCATTTGGGCCTTCGGTATCCCTGCAGCCCTCTATGGCTACTTTGTGCCTTACGTTCACCTGGTAAGTTTGCCTTTTCTACATACTTCTTCTTTCATCTGATCTCTCAATTGAATTTGATTTCACTTAACTTCAAACATAATAAACAATATCAATAAACATGATAAATACAGGAAGGACCTAAAGTCAGCCAATCAGAAACAACACGATCTCATCCCAGCTCATCACATACCGACGTTTTGTCATGCGACCTTGGCATCTTATCCAGACTCAGGTACCGTTTGGCATCGTCAGCCGACGCGCTAAGCCTTCCCTGATGCACAACCGGCCCTTTGGTGTCCATGGCCGACACACTAAGCCTTCCTTTTAGTGCAAAGGCTCGCATCCCACATGTCTTATCCTAACACACCAGGTCTACATTATTTTAGTTAAGTTTAGGGACAAAGGTACATGTGCTCAGGGCACAAAGGTGCATGTGCTCATGGAGCTATTTAAACACCGGCACTCATCTTGTTGAGGGACAGGTATGTGGTCTTTGGTCGGTCTTTGACCCTAGATCGGGTCATACAAATGATCATTCTGATTAACAGCAGATGGGTGAATTAATACATCATTAATGAGGAAAATATTAATTACATTACCTGCAGCAATCCCTCAGAAGCAGAAACGATAACGTGTCGCATGAAGAGACTTGTACGTAATGACTGTGTTCTTCTACACATCCAAAAGATCACACACACACAGTCCAGGTTCAGAAAAATTGTTTGGTGTAAAGTTTAATTCTGTTTCCTCTTGAGATTTTCTTCTGTCCTGCCAAGTTTATAACTTAGTTTTGCTGCTTAAATGTCCCGCAATATTTGCTCTAGTGACATTACTGCAGTGTGCATGGAAACGTTTAAAATTACTGTAAGCAACCTCTCTAAGCCTCTCAATGCAGGCATCATTGTGAAACAAGCAGTGAACTTGCGTTGTGAAGCCACTATGTAAGCGCATCTTATTTTCTGAACAATGTGCCCTTTAAATCGCAGGAAAAATACTGCGTTTTTGTTGGTCAATGGCGCAAACGTTTTCTCCTGCCTCAAGATAGCAATGCGGCAACAAATGCACCTGACCACATCTCATTTTAAGACCAACACGCCCATGTGCACACAGATGGGTGCAACTATATTTATTACTTGCAGAACGTGGGCGCTGAATGTGAAAATGAAAAAAAAAACTGCATCAGTCGGAAACTCGGAATGCCGTGCATCGCTTTGCGAAGTTCTGAGTGCAAGGACCTCTCTTGCCCAGTCCCTAGCCAGTAAAATGCAGAATCAAGTGTCACTCCGTCCCTCTCTCACCCTCTCTCTCCCTATACATCCCTTTAAACACACACACACACTTTTCTATTACCCAGTGTTCATTCCTGTTACCCAGTGTTCATTCCTGTTACCCAATGTTCATTCCTGTTGTTAAACTGTTTTTTTCTAAAATATAAAGAAAAAACGCTATTTTTTTAAATAAATTTTGGTCTACCATTTATGTAAACATTTAAAAAAATTACATGATGAAAAATTAGATGAACTTGGGGTTCGGCTATCTGTTAAAAGGAAAAATTGGCTTTGCAATTTTTGAAAAATGCAACTTGCGTCTGTAAGAAGAGGCAGGCTTCCTGCCTCTTCTTTAAAAATGAGCTTGGACACAATGACTCTGTTATTGGAGGGAGACCAGTCTGTCCCGCTGATCCCAACCTGTGTTTTCCCAATCACTTCTCTTCTCAACACTTCTGTGTCTGCTACTCAGACTGGGACACCACAGGGCCCTGGCTGCAGCCTTAGCGCCACCACTGGCCTAATAGCACCAGCACCCGTCCTTTTTGATACACACACCTTACCAAGGAATGCTGATTTGAGATAAGGTGTTGGCTTTCATTTATGGCTGTGTTTGCTCTGTAAGTGGACTGATGAAATGTGTTGTACTGTAATGCCAAGTGGTAAAAGAATTTAAACTTTCTCCCTCAATTTATGCATGTCGTCCCTTTGCTGAATTAGTATTGCTGAATCCTAACAGATTGACATTGGCAGCACAGAATGGTACTTTATTTTAGAAGCCTGCCTCTTCTTTAAAAATGAGCTTGTTATATTCTGTTTAATGAGGAGAACCTGCAGGGCTGTGGTGTGTGGGCTGGAGCAGGCCTGGATGGATAATGAGCATTAAACAGCCAAGAAGAGAGGGCAGAGAGAATGTGGGTTGTATACAGTGAAGCTCTGAAAGGAGAAATACACCATTAAATCAGCTGTAACAGTGTACTGGTGATGTGCCATTTTGGAATTTAGTTTTCTCATTCCTGTGTCTAACTGAATGTAGCATGTTTATTCCAGCAACTTCTTTTCACAGCACACATTTTACATGGTTGTAGCACAGGTGGTATTAGTAACATTAATGACTGTTGGTTTTGGTCTTTTAATGGGATTTGTTGACAGTGAGGGAAAAAATAAAACAGCACCAGTGTTATCTTGAGTCAATGGAGAGGATTCAACAAGCTATAATATCAACAGCAGGTTTTATAGTCAAACAAATGAAGCATCTTTCAGAATTCTTCCTCTAACTTCTAGAGTTGACATTTTGCAGCTTCAATAGATTGATTGCTTTGCAGCCGCAAGCAGTGTTGTAAAAAGCACCCAAAAGTCATACTTGAATAAAATAAAAGATATCATGCAAAAATATTACTTTGGTAAAAGTGAACGTCACCCATACGATTAGTACTCCAGTAAAAGTATCTGATTTGAATATACTTTAGTATCAAAAGTAATTTTCTGGCAAAATCAAAAGTACAAGTAAGAGTAAGTACATCTATTTACATGTTTGTATATTCTATATACGAGAGATCGAGTGATTATCAGATCCAATATGCAATCTGATCTAATTAATGCTATGAAATAAATGTAGTGGAGTAAAAAGTACAATATATGCCTCCAAAGTGTAGTGGAATGGAAGTATAAAGTAGCAGAAAAGGGAAATACTCAGTATAAGTACCTCAAAATTTTACTTAACTACAGTACTTTGGTGAATGTACTTAGTTACATTCCATCACTGGGCCACAAGACATGTTCCTGTTTGAGGATTTTCATGCTAAATACTCTCTGGCCCTTACTGTGGCATCGCTGTTGCAGCTCATCTCCATCTTCACATAAATTCAATCAGTCATGTTGGGTGCAGACGGTTTGGACATGTTCTTTAGGTCAAATGCCTTGTGGGAAATGTAGGAGGTGGTTGAATGTAGTAGTGGGTAGTGTAGTAGTGTACGGGTTAGATCTAAGGAAAAGGGGTAAAGCTGAAAAGCAGTCAGAAGTCGAACCGCTCTACCTGCATGGAATTTGTGTGTGTGTGTGTGTTTATTTTGTAGGGTTATGATGATTTTCTGCCAGGCTCAAACATCCTGCTGCAATTTTTTGTCCATGCAGCTCCATCAATCAGTTTAAATAGAATGACCTGTTCCAAAAATACATATTTTTAGAATCTTCAAAATTTCGGCCATTCACTTAGGAGACTAGTGGAAAATTGCATCATTTTTATCAGTTTTGTTAGTATACAGGAGTGTTGGAGACTGATTAATTAGCTGACATGTAAATGCCAAAGTTCCACGATAAGCAGGATCATGATACCGGCTGCAACAGGGACGAAGCAAGATAACCACTGCTGAATCTACAGGGCCACTTAATCTGTTTAAAGGCAGGGGAGGAGCAAAGCTGTGCTGTTTTTCTTGCTTTTTATTTGTAATGAGTAAACAGGCGAATGCAGCACCGGCCTGCCACCTCGCAGGAAGCCTCGAATACATAACAGACATTATTGATGCCGTGTGTGAATGAGTCAGAGGGTTCAATAGGGAATGCCTTCCTGTGTCTGCCTGAACACATCTAGTAGCGTTTGTCCAGCTGCTCACTGTGACAGAGGGATTAAAGATTTGCTCCTCATGTCTGTTCACTAATCTGTGTGACATTGTGTGTGTGTGTGTGTGTGTTTTCCCTGTCTACTCTGTTATCTTGCTTCTTGACTACATTTGACCTGATCATCTTGTACTGTGGCTGACTTCTGCAGTTATGCCATCAACACATTGCACCACAGTGAATCCTTACAAACATAAACCATCCATTTCTCTCTCATGAGAATACATAAAGATAAACTGAAGCAAGAAACTTCACATCTGCACAAAGCTTTAGGAGAGTTAGCGTGTCGACTAGAATTCAACTGGTAAATTGCTAAAAGAAATGTCACATGTGAACCTCTCAAACAGAACTCCAGCTGGGAGAATGCCAGTCACATCTGGCATGTCTCTAAAAATCACCTCCCCAATTGGGTGTGTGTATCAATTACTGTGCTAATGCATGTATACACACATACACACACACTCATACTTAGCGTCCAGTTGTTACGCAGCACTATTTCTTGGTCGGATATTGAAATCCCCTCCGGGCAAGAAACTCTTGAACACAGAGCGTGGTGTTGTGGCAAAGACAATAAATCAACCGGAAGACTTTGCAGAGAGATATGCGACCTGGGGTATGGAGGCGAATGATGGGGGTGAATAGAGGCAGCAGACAGACCCTTGTCTGTCTGCTACTTCTAACCCCATCATGAGCAGGACTGCTGCTGCCTGCCTGGAGGTAGAAATAGCAGGCAGGGCTCCAGTCAGCTTGGAAAATTCAGATTTCATCGCCAAGTTGGCCTCAACACTGCCAAACAGCTCAAAACCTTGCATACAATTACAGCCAGATTTCTGCAAAACATTTGCAAAACAATGATCCTTCAACTTAAGTAAGGTGTCACGTCCTCAACATAAAAAATATTTGTAAACTTCCTCATCTTTTCATGTTTACACTCTCAGCTTCCTTTATTTAAGTAGACTGAATAATCAAATGTTTCTCCATATCTAAGCTCTTATTGACCTCACAACCTTTTTCTAAAACGGTCTAGATGAAATACTAGGGGTGCCACTAACAATTATTTTTAGTATCGATTAATCTGCTGATTGTTTTCACAATTAATGAGTTAATCACTTGTAAGAAAAAACTCTCATCACATTTTGCCAGAGCCCAGAGTCTTCAAACTGCCTCTTTTGTCCAACCAACAGTCCAAAACCTAAAGACTCTTCATTTACTGTCATAAATGACAAAGAAAAGCAGCATCCTTACATTTAAGAAGCTGGAACAAGCAAATGTTTGACATTTTTGCTTGAAAAATGACTAATCAATAATCATAATAGTTGGCAACTAATTTTCTTTCGTTGTTCATCATTCATTGTTGCTCTAATCAGTACAGTACCTTCAAACCACTAGATGCTAGACTACTGTAGATGTCAGAGCTCATCACTGGCGGGCATCATCATCATCATCATACATGTGTTGTCATTTATAAGGTCTTACTATCCAATTTGCTGAGATATTTGAGCCAGCAACTAATGTGGATTATTGCTTAAATAATCCAGATGTTAGATATTGTGGATCTTTTGTTTATCAGTTCATCTGGTTTCCTCTTCATTATTCATTAAGTGTAATTGTTCTTCACATTGCTCTCACCCTCCTTACACTCACATTTTGAGTGTAATTTATTTGCCAAAAAAGAGACAAGACACAAATTTCAAATGTACTTTATCTCTTGCAACAATAGTGTCATCATGAATTCTGATATTGTGACAGACCTAGCCATGAGACAGCTGTGTTCATCTGTTTCCTTAATTGTCCACAGATGCAGCACGTGGAGGAGCGTTTTGGAAAAGACACCAATAAAGAAGTTCTGCTCATGTGTATCGGCATCACGTCCGGCGTGGGCCGTCTCATCTTCGGCAGGGTGGCAGACTATGTCAGTGGAGTCAACAAAGTCTACCTGCAGGTGAGTGCCTGGCCTCAAAGCTGATGTTATTCGTCACCCAGGTGCCTCCCAACATACCAGGTGAGCCACACTTTTCAAGGCTCACTTTTTATACTAAAGCTGCTTATAGTCAGCAGTTTATGCTGATATTCAGAATCTTTTCAGTCCAACTGAAATTAAGTTGCATTTTTGTCTGCTACAGAATCATACATATCTGCTCTGTAAATCACTTGTCCTCTGTTCTCTTTTGAAACCAAAAGGGAGAAATGTATATGTTGGGGCATTGCTAAATAACACAAAACCCACAGACTCTTAACTTTCCTGCTAAAGTCTCCTTCTCATCTAACTTCCATATATGATCACACGTCTTGTCCTGCACCTTAGCTTCTTGAACAAGCCACCAAACAATCGTTCACCTGGGAGAAAGTGCACTACTGATGTCAGTTTGTAGTCTACATGGCCAATGAACAACTCAGCTGCAGCACATTAAACTGCATGTAATCGTACCTGCAAATGTTACCACTAACAATACCACTAACATCTGCCCATGACATGTAGGCTACTTCTTCACTGCAATGTAAAAACAGCTTGACAACTGCTGTCAGTCAAATACAGGCTGCTACATGCCCCTCCAGACAGCTGAGATGAAAAATAAATGTCTTCAATAAACGGGTGTTTTTTAAACACATTGACATTATTTTGACTACAGAAAGGAATGACTTTTATTCCTCTGTTTACATGGAAGAGCTTTGACCATTTGAAAACTCTCTGAAACAGCATTTAGGTGATCATGTGATGGTAATGTGATAGTAAAACTCTTCACTGAAACCTAAACTAAGTTGGACTTGAAAGGAAACTATCCTGATAAGAAAATTGGAGAAAAATAAAAACGACAGCATAAAGACAAAATGAACAAGTCCAAAGTCAAAGAACAGTATACTCCTCTCTCTCGTCCTTCTAGGTGACGTCCTTCTTCGTCATCGGCCTCATGTCCATGATGATCCCGCTGTGCAACATCTTCGGCGGGCTGATCGCTGTGTGCCTGCTGATGGGGCTGTTTGACGGCTGCTTCATCTGCATCATGGCTCCTATCGCCTTTGAGCTGGTCGAGGCCAAAGACGTGTCCCAAGCCATCGGTTTCCTGCTGGGCCTGATGTCTGTGCCCATGACTGTGGGACCCCCAATTGCAGGTAACGCACTCTGTGTTAATGCTCTAAGTAATGATTTGATATGTGGTCATGTCAGACTAAATATTCTCCAGTTTGTGTAACGTATGGTGGTTTAGTAATTTGTGGACTTTTAATGAGGGCTTAAAGGTCCCATATCTTAACACTTACATTTATACTGTACTGTTGTACTGTTTATGTGTTTCTATTATGCACTTATATAATTGTGTTAACAAGAAAAAATATATTGATTTGATTTTCCATTGTTTTGCTGAGTGCCTCCGTCTGTTCCTGCGACACATGGTCGGATTTGGCTGCTAAATGGGAAGTAATCGCCTACTTTTTTATTAGCAAACGTTGTTATTGGCTAAGCACAGATAAACACAGCTGCACACTGCAGCCAAACACTTGCAGTCGAGACAAATGTCCAAAAATAAGATCCATCCATCTCTCTGCAACATTTTTCTCCTTTGGAAGGCTGTGCAGTGATCTGCATTAAGCACTGCAGCAGGAATAAAACACTTTTCATGGCCAGTTCTCTGTCACATTGCTACACTCTCCACACTGGTCTCAACCGCTTTCCTGGGAACTGTGGGAAGAAGTGGGCACTGAGGGGGCGGGCTTATGCGATGTTTTTAGATTGACGACTATTGGTTATCCTGTTTCCAGGTAAAAACCGGCTAAAATTCTTACTAGCTCGTAAGTTGTGAGGCCATCTTGTGGTGAGGGGGGGTAGAGGAACAGCAGTAGTAAGTGAATAAAGATTTTATTTCACTGGAGATGTGAAATAAAAGCTGTTTAGTTTATAAAAAAATCACAAAACACTATAAAAGTGCATTTTCATGATATGGGACCTTTAAGCACGACTGTAGTTCCCAGCTCCAGGAGTGCTGCTCTGCAGCCGACCCTGGCCTCTGTCTCTGTGGAGACAAAACAAAGAAAAGAACATTTCCCTACTGTGATCAATAGATATTTAACTTTCTTTCGATTGTTTTTAATAATTCAGAACAGCAGAAAGAGTAAAACCTTTCAGGCTCTATCAAGTCTACATCAGTCACTGAAAAACAAGGCTAAAAAATGTTTGTGTACCTCTCCATTAATACTAAATCATATAATTGAAAAAGGTGAAGAAGGCAAACCAGCTGTCATTGTCATCATATTTGTTCGTCTTTAAATGAATAATTCTTCTTTGTAGTAGTCAGTTTGTAAAAGTTGTTTTTTCCATAATTATTGTGAATCTCTTTTAGGCCTAATAACTGTTGATTTTTAACAGTTTATAACCATTTTTGAGTAAGAGCGTTTTTCAATGCAGCAATAAATAGTTTAGATTTTACATATAAAAATAGCTTCTGTTAATAGAAAATGTCTGTCATTCCCTGCTATTTCTTCTCACAAATAAATTGACAAATACTGAAGATGCAAATTTAAAATGGAATGTGTAAAATATTCAGTGTCCTTCTGACCCCTGCCCTCCAATCCTGTAAACAGATGGACTCTTGCTGTTTGACCTAAAGAATTCCTGCAGCATTTTCTTCAGAGCTCTTTTGCACCACACAGTGTTTATTTTGGCACATTGTAGTTGCTCATAGTCAGAATTCTTCCATACTTCACCCCTTCTCTCCCACTGTCCTCTCATTTAAATATTTCCCCATTAATCTCATTTATTTCCAACATACACTTTTAACAACATAAAAAAGTTGGCTGCAACATTGACAGTAGGCATAACTGCCTGCTCTGTTTAATGTGTTTGCTGCATCCCCTCCGGTAAAGAAAGTGGCAGTATGTAGAACATTAGCTGCAACATGTAGTGACTAGATGTCATTCAATCAAGCGGCATCCGCCAATAAAAGGGCGGCGTGACGATTCATTTATGAATGAATATGAGAGGGATGGATTACCTGCCAAAAAGGCTAAACGTTTGTGCAAGTGCCTTACCACATGGGAGCAACTGAAGAGCAACATTGGCTTTTTGTTAAATATACCACACAGATCAATACACTTTGGAATGCATATTTTACATCTGAATTTATATGGCCTGGGGCTGTCACGATATCAGATTTGATATCACTCCATGTTTATTGTGGCTAAAAAATATCACGATAACGATATTATCGCGATAACTATAGAAAAATTAAAAATAAATTTAAAAATAATGCTATCAGTCAAATTCACCGACTTTGTTAATTGTATGTTTTGTCTTTTTGGCAAATGAATTATACTAC
>JBBPCS010000462.1:65754-76602 GCA_037974645.1 Hollardia meadi | reverse complement strand
ATCTCTACAGCTGATATCTCCAACACTGAGACACTCACACCAAAACTATCTAGATGATCAATAGAACTACAGGAAGATGAGACATGTGGAGTTTAGAGGTGAACTGTCCCTTTAGATCATCCATCAGTTCAGATTTACATGAAGTTTATAAAGACTCAGAGTGATATTTGTTTGTGTACAGGAGGTTATTGATAATCTGTGTCTCAGGTAGAGTATATATACAGTCGCAGTAGTTCTATGAGCAGTGGAGAACAGGTCACATGATGCGGCGTGATACACAAACATCAGTGAGAGCTGAAACATGGAGGTCAGAGGTCAGACTGAAATCACAGAGTACAGACAAAAATATTACTGCACACCAAACAAAGTCAACAAATACAGGACACACACACACACATTGGCGGTTAATGTTGATAAAAACGCCTCACCTTCTCTCTTCAGCGGCATGTCGTCTCTCTGATCCACATAAATCCTCTTTAGGGATTTTACAAACACACAGTGCATGCTGGGCAATGAAGTCCTGATCCATCATTTCCATCTGGATTCCCGCCCCCCTCCAGCATTCAGACCACAGGATTGGATGATGTTTGAATCACTTTTAATCAATGTTTTGATCAGCTGATTAAAGCTGAGCTCTGAGCTCACGTGTAGTTTATGAGACAATAATCAATTAACTAATCAAAACAATAATCAATCAATGACCTGAAATAATTAAATCAAAGGGGAAAGAAATCTCCCTGAGGATGAAGACCACACTGCAGCATGATGACATCATCGTGTTTCAGACCTGCTGCAAACTTCAGTTCAACCCCTCACTCCGTGATCCAAAGTCAGGCTAGCTGTTTCTGCCTGTTTCCAGTCTTTATGCTAAGCTAAGCTAACCAGGCTGTGACTCATATTTTAGTGGTATCAGTCTGAAGATGTAACTCAGAGAGGAAGGGAATGTGTTTGTTATAAAAATACAACATAAATCATATTAAACTCTGGTTTCTATAGAAAACTGTAAAAATCTGTTCTCTTTATTCTGTTTTGTGTGTGAAGACACTGATAATTTAAGATCAATAACCTACTTACTGTTTATGGATTATGTGTCGGTGTGTGAAGCCCTCAGTAATGTCTGTCAGGCTGACTTTTTGATTAAATTCGTAACAACTTTTTCTATTGGTGGACTTTAAACACAGACAGTTACTTATTGTTAACTGTCTCATCCATGCAGGTAAAGTAATAAGGAATGTGGTAGCAGAGCCTGTTTGAGGACATGAACAGCACCCAGAGAGTTAATGTCACCTGCAAAGCCACACTCAGGGCAGAACCGTTAGACGGGCGAGTTCACGCTCTCTGTGGGGCTAAAACAGGCAAAAACTCACACTTCTCGGGTTCTCACTTTCTTTGATACACTGGCCGTGTGTGTTTGGACTCGCAGCCGCTAAATATTATCCGACACGTCGTTATTTTTTATCGTTAAATCTTTTTTTTCAACCGTGTTCGTGTTTTCAATCAGGCACCGATTAGGACGCCCTGTCTTCGAGCATTCTCCCGCCTCCCCGAGATGCGACCAACCGGACCACCACTTGGTTCGAGCAGTCGTCTGATTGGTCAGAGCCCGGGAGACGCAGGAGCTCAGCTCAGCACGCGATAGGCGGGCTCTGTCGTCGCTCATGTGGCCCCGCGGGTGGCCTATAAATCCGCGGGCTTGGAGTTGGAATACGGTGAGAAGACAGCAACAGCTAGCAGCTAAAGTCGACTAAAAGTTACGGATTATTTAAAGTCATGACTCGTCGACCCGCACACACACACTGACACACGCGCTCACACGCACAGAGAGCCCGACGGGAGCTCGTTTTCACGCACAGAGTGGGTTTCCGGGGATGTTTCGGTACTTGTTTTTCGTTAGGGGGTGTGTTAGCTCCACGCTAGCTACTTCCTGCATGTTAGCCGGACGTGGCTAATTGGAGAAGCTAACTGTTTACCAGTTTGTCTTGGTTAGTTTTTAATTATTCATGACGACACTCGGTGATTGGTGGAGAGAGCGCCGGGGGCGGGGTTAGAAGGTGGCGTATGAATGCTCCATTTATGTGTGTGTGGATACGATTGGCAACAACACACACACAGTGAGGTGGAGGTCTGGACGACGACAAGCGGACTGCAGGATACAGTGAGTATGATTGATTATTGATGAGTTCTCAGATCTTTAACTTAGTACCACAGTGTAGAAATACTCTGCTCCAAGTAAAAGTACAAAAGTAATTGCTTGAAGTACAGAAAGTAAAAGTACTCATTACACAGAAAGGCCTGTTTGAGAATCATATATTATCCTAATAATTGATGTATTAATAATTCACTTTAATGTCGCCTCTGAATGATTTGAACTTCTTTATAATGAATCTGTTGTGTAGCATCAAACTTATATCTTGTGTGTTTCTTGATTTTGTATTATTAATCTCAACATGCAAACTAAGCTGTCAGACAAAAGTAGTGGAGTAAAAAAGTAAACATTTCCCTCTGAAATGCAGTGGAGAAGAAGTAACTTGAGTAAATGTACTTAGTTACTTTCCCCCACTGCTCATTAATATTAGATGTGTTCTGTGACGTCACGTGACGACTGTTGGTGTGTAAAAGTTTGATGTTCCACATCTGGAGCCACGCTGTGGGACCATACAGTGTTTTTTTCTGGTTGTTAAAAATCTGGTATGATCCTCACAACTCATTCAAGGCCTCATTCAGACAGAAGGGGGCGCTGTGGCAATCAGCGGCGTGTTGTGTGATGCTCCTGTAGGGTCTGGCGGTTCGGAGACACCTTCACCTTCAGGTGAAACACCTTCAACAACAACAACAGTGTTGACCAGCCGGTCTGATCACCGGCTCATGTGATTAATCACTGCAGCGTGACATCAGGTTGTGTTTCAGTGGAAATGACTGGGAGGACTGGTGTTCAACCAACAGTCCAACATGTTTCGGTTGAGGAGTCCTGTGACTATTAATGAGTCGATCGACAGAAAATTAATCAACAGGGTTTGATAATCTGTTGATCGAGTGTCAGATTGTCTGTTTTTATGTCAGTGAACTGAATCTCTTGGTACAAGACATCTGAAGTCATCAGCGTGGACAAATTATGATTCACTGTTTTCTGACAAAATCAATAATCAAAATATGATGAAAATAGTCGCGTTGCAGCTGTACAGAAACTCATCAAATTTTCACATATGAAAAACCAAAACCATCAAATATTTTCTTTAATTTTGACCTAAAGAACAACTCAAACAATTAAATCAACTCTCACAATAGTTTCTGACTAATTGGTCGATCGAATAATTGAGTAGTTGTCTCAGCTGAGGTTGTCAGGATACCAGACTTTAAACTTGGACACAGTACTAGAATCAAAAACGGACGGTTCAGTTCAGGCTCATTATTTATCAAAACTCTCGATGTGTTAATATTTTGTGAAGGCACCATATCATTGCAACAATATTTAATGTTCCATATAACTTTTTTCGATAAAGAAAACGTGCAGTTCCAACAAAACGCAGCTAAACGTCAAACTGAAGCCACAGCTAGCCTCGACTGAAGCCTCTACCTGTTACTAATATGTCAACTCCAGTTTGCCCCACAGAAATAAGACGGCGGCTACATCCAGTCAGACAATAAAACAGCAAAGCTAGTCCTGCTAATGTTAGCTAGTTAACTAGCTTAGCCAAGTAAGCTGGAAACTACTGAATCAGTTTTTGACTACAGTGAAATTCACAATCTGTCAGTCAAACTAACCCCTCCCCTCTCTCTGTAGGTCACTGTGATTGGCTGATCTGTCTCCAGGTGGAAGATGATCAAGATGTCATTGGACAAAGAGACTATCCTCCCTCACGAGCTCAGCCCTGCCTTCCCCACCACGGTCAGCCTATCAGAGCAGCCGCAGCTGGCTAAGACCCGCCCCCTCCGTTCTAAAAATGGTCTCCATCTGCCCAGGAACAGTCAGCCGCCTCTCGCCGCCTCTGCTCCCCCCACTCAGCGAATCGCAAAGAGGCGATACTCCATGGGCGTCGGCTTAAAGGGGCTGGCCAAACGCCGTCGCCGTGCCAACAGTGACAGCCAATCAGAGCCTGTGCTGCCGAGTCACTTCCTGATGGGTGGGAACATCTTTGACCCCCTGAACCTCAACTCGCTATTGGACGAAGACGTCAACAAGTGAGACTGGTTAATTAATTAATTGATCGAGTTTTCGTGAAAAAATGTCAAGTTATTATTCCAGTTACTTAAACATGAGAATCTTTCTATCTTTTTCTGACATTTACCACATTAATAGGCAGATTAATCCGTTAAAGTTTTAGCTGTTACTGGTGAGGTGTAACCAGTCAGATGGAGCTGTGGGCGGGGCATCGGGTGAGGCTACAGTGTTGACCACAGATTATTATTATTATCAGTATTAAAAGAGCTGATATTACAATAAATATTTATTAAAATAAATGATAATACTTCTATTACATCTCTGGTGGTGACTACAAACACGTTTTTAAATTTAACTCTTTTTTTCCTTTTTGCTGATCTGAAAAATGATCCATGACATCCCTATTAATTAATGTTAATTGCAGCTCTAGTGGACACTTTAGGTACTGCACAGTGACTGAACTAAGTAGATACTGGTCTACTCACAGCCCAGTAACGGGTGAAGTTTTTCAGGGCTGGAAAAGTTTTGGTCAAACTTGGACGATAGTTGAATGAACGTTAACAAAAACATTAAAATTCTGAAATTAATCCAAAACAAATCTTCACATCTGTGAAACCATGAAATCTTTTTACGTGTTGATTTAAATGAACGTCTTTTATCCTCAGGGCAACCAATCAGGAAACACCACAGTGCTCACCCCTGCCATCACGGGGCGGAGACCCTGTAGAGATCCTGTTTCCCCGTGACATCACAGACCCCCTGAATCTGAAGGGAGGAGGCGAGGATGGGAAGGGGGAGGAGGGAGTGCTGCTGTCCCCTCAGAAGTCCAGGAAGAGACACAGGAACAGACACCATGGAGGGGGAGGAGAGAGGGAGGTGATACCAGCTCGACTGTTTCCCTCCAAAGTGAGACAGACAGGTGAGACTGACACGTTGTGGATGCTACAGGAAACTGCAACAACTCCCATCAAAGGGATGTGTTACCTGGAACCGTGCTAATAACATGCTAACTGTTATTCTAATGTTATAATAATGTTCTTCTTCTGTTGTTGCAGTTCCTCTGTTGACCACAGAGGGCAGTGTTTCAGCGTCTCCTCTCCCTTGTGAACTCAACACGGCCATCACCTGTCGAGATGACGTAGCTCCGCCCCCCATCCTCCCCAGGAGACATACCCACCCTCCACCAGGCCACGGCCACAAGCCTGGCAACCAGCGCGACGGTCGCCAACGGAGACGGCGCCGCACCACCTCAACGAGGTTTGCAGATACCACGGCAACCACAGCTCAGTCAACCAAATTCCAGACGCCGCTTGTGGGAGGGGCTAAAGGTGGCAGGTGAGTGTTAGCTGGGTTCAACGTTTCCTCTCGTCTAGTGGGTGTGTCAGAAAGGTTAACCAATCAGCACCGGCGTGTATAAACCCCGCCCTATAAAAAGAGCATGTTGCAACATGTTGCTCAACAGTCTTGTCAGGGCTGTAATCTGATAGGCCGCCTGGTCACATGACCTCTGTGCTGCCCCCTGCAGGTGTGGAGGTCTGCAGCCTGGCTCCATTCAGCCACCACAGAAGAAGGACAAATATCGCTACCAGTATGGCAACCACAGCTGTTACTATGGCTACCACGGTTTCTATGGCGATGGGTGGGAGGGGTGGGTCGGGGCAGAGGAGGACCCTCGGCTCCGCCTCCTGGAAGCCGATTGGTTCAGAGATAAGAAGGTACTGGACGTGGGCTGTGGCGCTGGTCACATTACGCTAGCCATCGCCCGGAGGTTTGACCCCACCCACATCCTGGGGGTGGAGCTAGATGAGCGATTGGTCCACGCTGCCAAGCAGAACATCAGGCACTTCCTGTCACATGACCTGGTGGTGGAGGAGAGGAGGAGGAAGAGGGGAGGAAGGCCGGGACCATCTTCCTCCTCTCCTCCAAGGAAGAGGGAAGGAGGGGGAGGAGAGAGGGGGGAGGAGGAGGTGATAGTTGTTGAGGAGGAGGAGAAGGAGGTGATGGATGTTGAGAAGAAGACGAAGAAGGAGGAGGTGATGGTTGTTGAGAAGGAGGAGGAGCAGGATGTAGAGGAGAAGAAGGAGCAGGATGTTGAGGAGGTGATGCAGGAGTTCCAGCAGGCTCTGTCTCTCCTCTCCCTCCCCTTGTCGTTCAGGGTGAGTCGAGGTCCTCTCTCTGCTCCTCCTCTCCTCCTCCCTCCATCATCGTCCTCCTCCAGCTTCCCCAACAACGTCACCTTCATACAGGTGAGTATCAGCTCCACCTGTTCTGTCCTCTGACCTCAACACTGTGATGTCATCGCTCTGCTGACATCACTGCTGTGACTCCTCCCACAGGGCGACTATGTGTCAGAGCAGGAGGAGTGGCCCGGGCAGGGTCAGTATGATGTCATTGTGTGTCTGGGCATGACCAAATGGGTGCAGCTACAGTCAGGTGACGGGGGCGTGGTCAGACTGTTCAGACGAGCCTATCAGAGTCTGTCGCCGGGCGGATTATTCATCCTGGAGCCACAGGCATGGAGCAGCTACAGCCACAGCAAGAGGGCCTCGGTAACGCATATATACACTTTATATAGATATAGTATATGTGGAAATGTCGACACACACACATTTTACTGGTTTATTTATGTCCACATAGAGAAAAACAAGTACAAGGACACAAATATTAAAAGGTGCAGTAAAGTACATTCACAAAATGATGGACCAGTGACAGACAGCAGGTCTTCACACGAACCATACAAAGCATAACACTTAGTCCTTAGGGATATAAGTAACAGCGTCTCCGCCATATGTGGCCGCTGCCAATCATGGCAGAGACAGCACAGTACTTTGCGAGCCGTTTAGCTCCCTTTTTGGGCATCCCAAGCTGGTGAAGCCCTCTTACGACCAACACACATACACACACACATCTATACAGTATGTATCTGTGTGTACACACACACACACACACACACACACACATGTAGTGTTCTCGTGTTGAGACAGTTGTCATGTTGTTGTTTCAGGAGACGACGTATCGTCACTACAGAACTCTGAGACTGAGGCCTGAACAGTTCACCTGCTACCTGACTGACAGCGTGGGCTTCAGCTCCTACAGACTGCTCACACGCACAGGTACACATACACACACACACAGGTACACACATACACAGGTACACACATACAGGTACACACACAGGTACACGTACACACACACACACATAGGTACACGCACACACACACACATAGGTACACACAGGTACACGCACACATACAGGTACACGCACACATACAGGTGCACACACACACACATACAGGTACACACACACTCACATACAGGTACGCACACACACACACACACACATCGGGGCTCTGATTTGATTGGTGCGTCCTGATGATCCAGATGTACAGGTGCACACATGCTGATGGCCTGTGTGTGTTTCCAGGTAACCAGCGGCCAGTCTACCTGTTCCACAAAGGCCCCGCCCAGCGGAAGTGAGGTCACCATGACAGGATGTGACACGTTTCTCTATTGGCCTGGACATTGACTGACAGGAGAGAGCTGATTGGTCCTTATAGTTAACCGTGAGCTGGCATCTGATTGGCTGAACAGCCATTTTGACATCACAGAGGACAATAAACTGAACCTGATTGGACGGCAAGGTTTCTGTGAATGTGAAGCAAAGGATTGTGGGTGATTGTTCCCACCCCATGTGACCTCTGGTCCTGGACTCTGATTGGACACTGACAGGAAGTGACACGTCTGTGTAGCTTTTCAAAACAAGATTTGTTTGTTTGACTGTGAAAATAAAAAGACTTGATGTCAGAAAACTGATCGATGTTTAAAACGTTTTGTTGTCGAGAAAGAAAACAAACCGACGGCACACGAGGAGAAATATACGGTGCCATCACAGTGAGGTAACAGGAAGTGAAACGTGAGTGTTGCTCTTGTGTTTGTGAGCATACAGGAGTCATCAACATGTAGGACAGCGTTTTATCAGTCGTCAAACCAAAGTTCAGGATTAAACCTTTCAGAAACGGGGCCGAGCTGGTGACAGCCAGACGGCCATTTGTTTTAAATGACTAATAAACAAGTTGCTCTCATTGACCCAAAGGGGAGGGGCTTAAACTGCAGCCAGCCACCAGGGGGCCATCCAGATGTTTTGGCTTCGCTTTCAGCTCTCATGTCGGCCATTTTCATTTTACAGTCACTGGTTGCTCTTTATTAAAAACACATGATTCAAACTGGACTCTAAATGAACTTTATTGACAGAAGACACCATTGACACTGATATGAATGTAAATATGAACGTACAGTAACATAATTCTAATCACGCAAACTTGTTTTAGAGGAAAAGAGAAAATCTTTTGGGTCAACACTGATTTATTGTCTGTTCATCACTCCTGAAGCTTCCGGATGTTTATTTTTGTTGATGAAATTTCCGGTAAGATGAAGTCCTGATGGTTAAAATGAGCTGCTGCTGAGTCACTGTTCTTACTGACTTGTCTCCCAGCAGGCTGCTCTGTTCTGATGTGTCTATTTTATTTTAATCTGTGAGAAACTGCAGAGATGATGTCAACAGGCCACGCCTCTAGGACTGTGGTAACCAATCACAGAGGGACAACTCAAACCTGTTGTTTGATGCTCAAACGTGTTGGATACAGAGTGAGATGGGCGTGGCCTGTAGGAGTCTGATGAGCAGCCAGGTGGTGGCCTCCATCACAGAACCAGCTCGAGCCCCGCCTCATTGCCATGGTAATCGTGGTGGGCAAGGCCTGGCGAGTCAAAGGTCAAATCGTCTGTTCTCTCTGCACTGTCATCCAGCAGTCGAGGAAACTCTGTGCCAATCTCTTCTCCTTTGTCCCCGCCCTCCTCTGTCACGCCCACCACACCATCAGCCCCGCCCACTTCGGTTAGGGCCACGCCTCCCCCTCTGGTGGCTCCGCCGGGTGCTTCGTCTGCAGTGAGACCAGGTCCTGGTCTGCTGATTCGACCTCGACTCAGCAGGTGGTCAAAGGTCAAGAACAGAGCCTGAGGGAGGGGGCGGAGCCAAATTACATGAGGTCACATGACGTGTTCATCTTATTGGATTATTGAAAAAAAATTTTAATAAAAACATTTTAATGTTAATATTTGTAAACCACCAGATTAATTTTAAAAATATTGATCATTTGAACATTTCAGTAACGTCAACACATGAACTGATAATAATAATAATAATAATAATAATAACAATAATAGTGTTTGTGAGTTCAGTGTTTGATTAATACTCTGATCTGATTGGCTGATGCTCATTTGTAGGCCCAGTGCTTTTATTTTGAAGGCCAATCATATTTTTCCCAGAATTCTCTAAATGTTTTTTTCATGTCACGGTTGATTGATGAGTGTTCATATTTCTAACATGTGAATAACATCTGAACCACATCAGTTATTCTGTGGCAGTGCATCATGGGACATGTAGTCCCACTTTGGTTGTCAGCAGCATTACCTGTCTGCTTCACCTGTGAATACACAGACTGTGATGTCATGTGTGGACCGCGATGTCATGTGTGACCTCACCCGGTGTCGGCTCTCCTCGCTGTCATCTCCGGTGTCGCCCTCCCCAACGCGCTCGACCACTCTCTCCCCCACTAAAACCAGTTCATTGAGCCACAGACTGCTGCTGTTACTGGAAGACTGGAGGAGCTCCGAGCTCTGACACACACACACACACACACACACACACACACACACACACACACACACACGTCATGTGATGGACTCATGAAATTAAATTGACACAAAATAAACTGACGGCTCACCTCCTGGGAGGAGTCCACCTGCTCCACGGCCTGCAGGATATGACATCATGCACAGAATATGACATCACACATCACGGAAACAATCTGTTAATTTAAGAAAACAACAAAGTGTGTGTGTGTGTGTTACCGTGTTCTCCAGGTTCTGTCGTTCTCTCACCTGTTGAGGACCCTATAAAATAATCAACCAATCACAGTCGGTTCAGACTGTGGGTCACATGGTGCTATGATGTCATCATGTTTTATCTCATATGTTCTGACCAATTGGCAGCCTCTGATTTAAAGTATGTGAAGCTGCAGTTCATCTAGCGTCCACTAGATGCTGCTGTATTACAGGTCAGCTCATTAACATGGAGCAGAATGACAGAGGAAGTGTTCCTTTAATGACACTTCCTGGTTTAAAGATGGCGGCTGTGTGAGGTTACAGTCTGTCAGTAGAGGTTCTGCACATGACAACATTTTATACACAGAAGGGGAGTGACATCATAGCTGACAATAAAGAGAAACCTGATTGGTCAGAAGGTGCTGATGCTTGTGGCTAACGTTTCAAACAATGATTATCTGACCGGACAGCTGTGTGTGAACAGCACCACAGCACCAGACTCCATTCATATTTTAAATTAAAGATAAATACAGCTTGCCTCCAACAGAAATAAGACATTTAGTCATAATCAGGTGATGATGTAACTCAGGTGACCTCTGACCTCTGAACTCTGGCTCGACTCCGAAGAAACTGATGATGAAGAGGAGGAAGACAAGGAGGAGGATGTTTTCTGCTGACTGAGATCAGGAGAGGGAGAAGGCTGCAGACAGGAAGAGGTTCAAAGGTCAGGAATGACATCACAGTGTGTGTGTGTGTGTGTGTGTGTGAGTGGGTGTGTGTGTGTGTGTGTGTGTGTGTGTGTGTGTGTG
>JBBPCS010000462.1:53948-65654 GCA_037974645.1 Hollardia meadi | reverse complement strand
GGACTACAGGTGGACTACAGGTGAGCTGGGGACTACAGGTGGACTACAGGTGAGCTGGGGACTACAGGTGGACTACAGGTGAGCTGGGGACTACAGGTGGACTACAGGTGAGCTGGGGGACTACAGAAGGATTTTTGACTGCAGTATTTTTACAGTGTGGTCAAGATGTGAATGTATTTTTACTGCTGTAAGCGTGTTTTTGTATGCGGTGCTCAGTACACATATGTACTACTACTATTACTACTACAATCAGTACTACTGTTGCACATGTTGAGTACTCACTGCTGTCTGGTCCAGCTGTTGAAGATGGAGCTGAAGGCTGCTGTGTTCCCATGGCAACTGTACAACACACACACAAACACTGTTATTGATCACTCACACCTCTAAACAATAAACTGATCAGAAGATCAATTAACAGGATTCTTACAGATGCAGCCTGGTTCTGATCCAGCAGACAGACCACCAGCAGAAACATCCACATCCTGGAAAATAGTCCACGAACTGGTCCCACTAACTGGTCCTCACTGGAAGAAACAGGTCAGTCCTGGATCGGTCCTGATGGTCTGGATCGTTCCTGGTGATCTGGATCGTTCCTGGTGATCTAGATCGGTCCTGATGGTCTGGATCGGTCCTGGTGATCTGGATCGGTCCTGCAGGTTCTGAGTCTCGCTCTGATTTGTCTTTTATTGTCTCTTCAGCAGGAAGTGACCTGTCATCATCTCATCTCCTGTCCCCGCCCCCCTCCTACTGACCGCTGCCCAGCAACAAAAACAACCTGATTTACGTGTGTGTGTGTGTGTGTGTGTGTGTGTGTGTGTGTGTGTGTGTGTACATGTATTCCTGATGTTGGGGGGACATATGTCTGTGTACACACTCACATTGTGGGGACTCGCCTTCCTTATGGGGACAAACATAAATCATTAATGTGGAAACATGACTGTGTGTGTATGTGTGTGTGACATGTATTGTTAAACACACACTCCTATAATAATGCAAACCACAGCGACAGCCTCTTAGTGTCAAGTACAAAATGTCCTGAGATCATTTACTGCAGGAAAAGTATTGAAGGATGTTAAATTAAATATATTCCCGTCAGTATTTTAAATATTATCAATATTTCTGATGATTTAATGTGTAAACAACATTTTGATGTTGCAGCAGGTCGAAGCAGATTTTTCTATTTTTTATCCTGTGGTGACTGTGGTGAACCAGCAGATAACACAACAACACAACAAGCTGACAGTAAACACATTTCACAACGTGGACGATTTACTGCCACACACACACGCACACACAGACACACGCACACACACGCACACACACACACGCACACACACATTATACCTCCGGTTTGGGGACCAGTTTTATTTGACCAACCTGGGGTCACATGCTACACTTGAGTTTTTAGAAACATACCTTAACGGGACTTCAGAGAGCCCATGAAGCTCTGCAGTTATCAATTAATCTATTGTTTTCTTTTGCATTTAACTGATTATATCTTCAGCCTGTGAACTGTGAGTGCTCATCACAAGTTCCCAATTTGATGTATTCAAATTGGTATTTTTATTTTTTTAAAGAAACACATTTTAATATCTGATTGTTTAGAAAAAATACAACTAGTTTAGGTGAGGTTTTTTAAAGCTCATCAAAGGGAAATATCATAGATTGGCCGATACTGAACTCATCCATCTGCTCAACCACTCATCAGAAAGAAGACAAAATGACATCATTGCCGCAGAAAATCTCATTTAACTTGCTCAACCCCTCCCCCGAACATTTGAGCTGTGATTAGCAGCAGGTGTCCCATATATTGTATAGTATCGTATAGTATATAGTATATAATATATAATATAGTATAGTCCCAGCAGGTGTGTCATTGGCTGCGTCCAAAATTCCATCCCAACATGCTTTTTGGTACATGAAAACAGTACAGAAGCTTTTTAGTATGTCTGAAACCTTCGTATGAAACCAATACTATGTGAAGTGCACACTTTTTAATAGGAAATATGACAGTAAAGAAGCACTAGACACTGTCAGCATAAATATCCCACAATGAAAGTAATGTCAATAACAACAACAACATAAGAGACAATGGTGGACAGCGACCGAGGCAATAACATGAGCAGAGCATCCGAAAAGATACATACTACTGTTTATTCACACAATAGTATGTTGAACGACAGCACACATACTGAGTATGTAGTGCTGTGATTGTATTCTCAGTCTGCTGGCATGATACGGGTCCAAAACAGAGGAGCATACTGTTTTGGACCCGGGCTGTTAGTGTCTGGGTTAGCCTCAGTCCTAACATCTGCACCTGCTTGCTCCTTTTCTACATTAGTACTAACATCAGTGCTAGCTCTGGAGTCAGGAGGATTTGTTCTGTAGTCAGTGGTGGAAGTTACAGTAACGTCTGTGTCAGCATCATTATCTTCTTCAACACTCGCTGTCAACATCTGTGTTAGCATCAGTGCTCAGTCCAAAGCTAACATGCATGCTAGGAAAACTAGTGCTTTACACAGTAGCAGTGTTGGGGCCTGCATCAATCTCCTGAAGTCTAGAAACAAACCTGAAATCCTTTCTTGTACTACCGCTGCTGAACTGACCCTGTCCTGGTTGAGCCAGCTAGTTTTCTGTGAGCTTGAACTCATCACCTCTTGCAATACAGGATCCAGAACAAGTTTGTCCACCGTGTTGGTATCAACCATCTCCTGCTGGCTGCTGCTGTCACTTTGGTTTTCTGGATTTAAAGTGACACCCTGAAGGTTTTGGTTGAGTTCAGTGACCTCAGAGGACAACAAGTTGCTAAAGTTATCAGAAAGAGACAACGCTGCTTCACCAGAACTGGTGTTTTAGTCATGAAAGTCATGTGTCTGTGTTTTCTGTGCTGTTATTAAAATCATCAGAGTCATCAGGAAGTGGTGACGTTGGATCTCCTTTCTCTTTGCTTTGTTCATAAAGTCATCAGACCTGCTGTTGATTTTGTCATTGAAGTAATCAGCAACAGTTACATTTGACTGACTGACCCTGCTTTCTGTTGTTAAAATCATCAAAGTCATCAACAGCACTGAGCTTTTGGCTCACATAAGTCTGTGGAAGTGTTAATAAAATAATCAAAGTCATCAGGAAGAGTCTGTTTGTTGTTAAAATCATCAGCTTCCTCATCAGATGACAGGTTCTCCTCGTCAACAATGACCATGTGATCATCGTACTCTCTCTCGATTGGCTGGCGGCTGCGTCACCAGAACAAGATGGCAGCGCTCCTATCCAGGATATTTTGGCTTCATTTTTGTACAGTGGAAGTGGAGATGTGACGGCCATCTTTATTTAGGTCAATGGTTGATACTGAAGAAAACTTGAAAACATGATGATTCTCAGGAAGCCTCTTTATGATTTGTGAATGATGTTATTCTGGATGGACATCAGAGATGATGACATCGTCAGGAAGTGGAATCACAACAATATGTGTTACTGTCTGTGTGTTCAGGTGGGACTCTGAGGACAAGGAGGAGAGTTTTGACTCTGTGTGTTACACAACAAACGTTAATGTTAAAACATGCTGGTTAAACTCTGAGGCATTTAACACGAAGAAAACACTGCGGCGAAAAACAGATTAACATTACAGAAGAAGTAAATCTGTCCTGACAGACTGAAACTCTGCGGTCGCTGTTACACCACCAGCTGTGTGTGTGTGTGTGTGTGTGTTGTTTCCGGTCTGTTCTAAATCAGTGCGTTGAATGTAAAACACTGTTTATCTGCCTGCCAAAACCACAGACTGTAAACACACACACACACACACACACACACACACCCTTACTGAGCTGCTCCACATGTTTGTCAGAGAACATTAAAGTCCAGCTGGAATAAAAAATGTCTTTTTAACCCTTTACCTCACATCACAGTCACATGGTGCCTCTATTTAACAATATAAGACAAAAATCTTACAAAAAAATAAATTTCTTTGTATTTTTATATCAAAATTTGATCTCTTTTTTTCTTCCTGTAAAACAAAACCTGAACTTTTCTTCCAACAGCTGGTACCAACCATTTTCATCCAATAATCCAGGCACCATGGGAGCAGAAACATGCTGAGGCTGGAACCAGACTAACGTCACCACATTGATTATTGATTACTGGCAAAACCCGATTTTATGACTGAGAATATTGATGAGAACTTTGTCTTGCGATGGAAGAATGTGTTGTTTGGTCACAGAGAAGATCTCTCATGATATTTATGATTCATCTTGTTATTATTATGCTAAATTCCATAAATGTAAATGTACAGGAAGGAGAACAACATTGTACTGCATTAAACATTTGATAAAGGCTGGACCTTTATCCCCCCAGCATTAAAATGTTTTCTTTTTTTCTTTGTTGTTATGTATTCTCTTGTGTTATGTATTTGTAAACAAACAAACAAACAATATCTCTTGTTCTTGATTTTATTATTATGCCCTTGAAAATGTGTTTTGTGATTAATACAATAATCATCAGTCATCAGCACTGTGATAAACACTGTGGCCGCTTGGTGGCGCTGTATTTCTAAATGACACATTCATGGCAGCAGCAGTGTTTGTCTTCTCTTCCTGGTTCCTGCTGAGTTCAGGACCCCGCGGCAGAGGTGTCCGCGTACATGCCACAACACAAACGTTTCATTTAAGACAAAAACATACACTGAAATCTTACGCGCTATTTAAAAACAGAGTTATCTGTGAATTTGTTGATGACACGTACACAACGCTAACTGCGTAAATTACTCGCCTCACAATAACGGCAGTAATTACAAACAGCGCCTCTCGTGTTCTGTTCGTACAAACAGAGACAAAATGGCGGTGGCAGCAACAGTCATGCAGAACTTCGGACAGAACATTTCCTCGAAAAGCGACCTGGTCCCAGACTGGGTCGGTCAAGAAGTCAGCACCGGGGTGAGTACGTGGGCTTTGGGACCGGAGCGGACCCGGTTCTGTTCCTGTGGATGACTTTTAAGTTATAAACAGCAGCTGAATGAGACAGCACTTCTGCATGAGCTAGCGGCGGCTAACGTTAGCTAAGCCTGATTCTCTGTTAAAGTTTGGATCAGAAGAAGAATAAACCGGACCGAACCCGACTGGACCGAGTCCTGGTGGAAAGTGAGACACAACCGCTGGCTTATAAAAGCGACAGAAGCTCAGTCATTTCAGACATTCATTAGCGGTTAAAGCTAATACACTGCTGTAAAATTTAGCTCAGAATTATCATTCCAGTCTAGCAGGGTTCTGTTAATCCAGCTGCAGGTGCTAGCTAGCATTAGCTTACAGTGCTTACTGTGTTATAAACGGGGTGATGTAGAAAAATCAACCAGGTCACAGAAAACACTGATGTCACAATCATCACATAATCAACAGCAAACAAATCTGTTCAGGATCAATACATCACCCAATAACCAGTCTGTCTCTCTACCTGTCCGTCTCTCAGACCACCATCATGGCGGTGGAGTATGATGGAGGAGTGGTGATCGGTGCTGACTCTCGCACCACCACCGGGTGAGAACAACAACAGTCAGTCTGATGATGATCATACTGTATGCAGATATCACTCATTTAAACCTGTATGTCTCTCTGCCTGTCTCTCTCTCTGTCTGTCTCTCAGAGCATACATCGCCAACAGAGTGACAGACAAACTGACTCCGATCCACAACAGGATCTTCTGCTGCAGGTCAGTGAACGTTCTCCTTCAACTGTTACTCTATTTGCGCTGTAATGAGCTCGTAAATTGTTCCAACAGTTGTGCAGAGGAGAACGGTTCTGTAGAGGAGAACGGTTCTGTAGAGGAGAACTCGCTCTGTACTCAGGAACTGTTGTTGCAACTTTTTATCAGCCTGGACTGAGGATTCACAGGCTGAAAGCCCTTTAGAGGCTCCACCGGTTATGAAACTAGAACGTTTTTTATGAAAACTTTGAAACTATTTGGGGAAAGCAGAACTTTTTTTTACGTTTTTCAGAAGGCCGGGATCTTTTTAATCTTCTTCTACGAACTCTTAAGGAACCCAGAACCCTTTTTAAAATGCCAAGAACCTTTTTATAAGAGGTGTAGGAACTTTTTAGGGAGCCAGACTCCATTTAAAGGAACTTTTTGGATGTGTGTGGTGACTCTTAGGGAGCACAGGAACTAGAACCTGTTTATTGGAGCATTTTAAGAAACACAGAAAGTCCAGAACCTTTGAATATCTATCAGGGAACTCCTGAGGAACCCAGGAACTTTTAGGAAATTGACAACCATTTGAATGCCGTTTTTAAGGACCAAGAGGCCCAAAACATTTTCAGGTCCATGTGAAGGAACCAGGAAGCCCTGTAGAAATCTGACTGATGTGGTTCTATGTGGACTGTTGTAGGTCTGGATCCGCTGCTGACACTCAGGCCATCGCTGATGTGGTCACCTACCAGCTGGGCTTCCACAGGTAACACTCACACACACACAGTTTGACTGACAGCCTCAGCATCCTGTCAGGTGTGTTAACCCGTGGGTGTGGTCCCACCCCCAGCATTGAGCTGGACGAGCCCCCATTGGTGGAGACGGCTGCCAATCTGTTCAAAGCTAGCTGCTACCGCTACAGAGAGGAGCTAACTGCTGGGATCCTGGTGGCAGGATGGGACCGCAGGAAGGGGGGGCAGGTACTACACCAGTACACACTGAGTACACCAGTACACACTGAGTACACCAGTACACATTGAGTACACCAGTACACACTGAGTACACACATAAACATAATAATTTTTTTGTCTGTGAGATATGAAGGCTGTCTGACTGCTCACCTGTGTGTGTGTGTGTGTGTGTGTGTGTGTGTGTGTGTGTGTCAGGTGTACTCTGTTCCTATTGGTGGAATGTTGGTGCGGCAGCCAGTGTCGGTGGGTGGCAGCGGCAGCTCCTACATCTATGGCTTCATGGACTCCAACTACAAACCAGGACTGAGCAAAGATCAGTGTTTGGAGCTCACTGCTGCAGGTACACACTGCTGCTGCAAGGCATGCTGGGAACTGTGGTCCACACAGCTGTGTCTCACTGTGCTCTCCTTTCTGTCTGACAGCTCTGTCTCTGGCCATGGAGAGAGACGGCTCCAGCGGCGGCGTCATCAGACTGGCCAGCATCTCGGAGGATGGAGTGGAGAGACGGGTCATACTGGGAAACCAGCTGCCCAAGTTCTCCACACACTGAACACACACACACACTGAGCGCGCGCGCACACACACACACACATACACACACACACACACGTCCATGTTGTGTTAATAAAGGTTTCAGATGTTCTTCTTCTTCCTGTCCTTCTTTAAACAAAGAGCTGGATTAGCTTAGCTTAGCACAAACACTGGAAGCAGGGGGAAACTGCTAGCTGTGTCTGACATTGCGTTCCTGTTCTGTGTATGAACCACAACACGCTCTCTCACGTTCTCACGTTCCCCTGAGGGGGAGGAACCCACTGCAGAGAGAGATCAATGTGTTATTGATCGTAGTTCCCTCTTTGTTCAGCAGGTGGAGACACCACTACACTCAGTGTGTGTGACAGCTTGGATTTCAGTGTTTGTGAGGACCTGTTTCAGTTTGAAGTCACTGTAGTGACACACCGTTGACCTAAACAAAGATGGCTGTGTAGTCGACTACAGATGATGTCAGATGTTTCCAGAATATTACTTTGAAAATATGAGTCCAGTCCGTTTCCTGTTTGTGGTGCAGTGTGAAGCCGTGAAGAAAAATCTTGGGACACTTCCTGTAACAGAGACGATGAAGAGTCTTCAGCTGGATGAAGCAGCGCTGCTCCAGAATCTGTTCTGCAGGCCAGCACTTCCAATACTGATCAATAAAGTTTTATCTTCAATCGTCACTGTATTATTGATTATGTTCCTGAAAGTATCGCAGAATACTGGAGTCAAGTACAAGTACCTCTGTTCTCATCTGAAGTCACAGAACAAGAAAACATTTCAGTGATGTCATAGGATGGAGGCGGGGCTATCACCTGTCTGTCAAACCTCTCTTCTCTTCCTGTCGTTCTCTCAGTCTGACAGATAGGTGACTGGGGGGAGGTGATACCTTAGCCCCGTCTTTCATCCTCTGACATCATCCTCTGTCTGTCGCCCAGTCTCACCTTCAGCTGTGACACCTGTGTTCATTGATACTCGATCAATTCATCGATGATCAAAATGATGACGTTTACAGTCTTATGATCAATATGTTTACTGTTACAATACATTCAGTGTAATAACAGAATACCACCACCACCATCATCATCATCTTCTTCTTCTTCTTCATCATCATCACGGCTGATGTTTGTAGAATATATTGACAGCTCCACTCTGTAAAAAGTCAAACATGTTCTGACTTTGCTGGTTCAGTGAAGTTTGTCGGGTGAGTCATGTGACTTCCTGAATATTTCTACACACCTGTCTGGGGTCACACACACACACACAGATGTGTATTGAGACTGGTCGAGAGATAACAGAGATCAATACCGACAACTGAGTGTGACTGCAGCTGTAGTGTCCTGGCTTTATGACGTCATGTCCCATCAGCACCTGAATGCGTCATCATTAAACTCCTTGAACATGATGTGAGTGATTCTGACAGAAGGACTTTCACTGTTTAACTGATGAACATCTGAGCGACAGACAGGCACAGAGCGACAGACACATTCCTTCACTCTATCAGGCCCCGCCCCTCCGGCGACGGACGGCCCAGTCAGCCAATCACAGCATCGGGGGCGTGTCCTCGCGTGTTCTTCCAGCGGTGGAAACTTGATTCCGGCTGCTTTTGTCTCAACTTTTCTCCGCTGTACAACTGGAAAAACAGAAGCAAACTGGGAACACTGGGACAGCAGCACACACACACACACACACACACACACACACACACACACACACTGGGAGCTCCGACTGCTCACGATTTACCTGCTCTGTGTGTGTGTTTTGGGATCCCAACTCCAGCCGTCCCACCGACCCCTCGGCGGTCACCAGGCCGCCTCTCAGAACTCCTCTCCCGGCCTCGGAGGTAGCCGCGCCCCGCTCTTCTGTCGTAGGAGAAAGTGGGAGAAAGAACCGGAGGAGTGTCGGGATGGAGGGATGACGGAGGAGTGCAGGTAGAGGAGACCCGCGGAGGACTCGCGCCCTTCTTTTCCTGCTGTTTTTCTTCTTTTTGAACTTTTTTTGAGGCGTCCATCTTGAAAAGTTCCACTCCGGGTGGAGGATTTTTTCCTTCAGTCATTTTCTCCACAAAAACTCTGTTTGTGGCTCTGATGAGGCGCGCGCGGCCGTCAGAGCGCGAGCCCAGCTGACGCTCAGTGATCAGTGATCGATAGGTCTGATCGGCCCTGGCCTGACGCGGGAACTGATCAGGGATCGGGTCTGGATTTGGTTGTTCTGGGGGGGATGGAGGGTCGGCGGGGCCTGTGGGCCCCTGTGGCCCCGGGACGGGCCTCCTCCTGTGGGCTGCCGCTGCTCCTCCTCCCGCTGCTGCTGCTGGGCCGCTGCAGGGCCGAGGAAGGTAAGACACAAGTTTGTCCTTTTTCTCTCGCCGCAGAGCATAGGTAAACATCAGACACGTTAATCGATTAGCTGATCGACAGGAGATTCTGATCATTGATGAATCCAGTTTGCTGTGATCAGAAACAGAAAAAACACAGGAACCAGAGAACACAGAACCTGAAGATTATTAATCAATAATGTGAAAACATCTGTCGATCACTAATCAACTCATCAATAGAAACTACAGATGAGCTGTTTTTTGAATGGAGTTTGGTGTAAAGATAATACAAACTGCATGAAGTCCAGACCTGATGTTTAGGTTCTGTGGAGGGTCTCTGCAGGTGGAGAACATTTCATGCATTCCTGAAGGTTCCTTACAGAACCACAACATGAAAACTTCTCACCTGAGGATCCATTGTCTCTTTAAACCCGTAATCAGTTATTGATCGGCAGTATGAATGGATTATTATGCTGAAAACTGATGTGAAACCGGTTTCTTCCTGCGAACATGAGATTCAGATTCTTTCCCGTTTTTTGTCACCAAAGACTCTTTGGTGCTGTTGTACTGGAACCATCTTGTTCTCTATGAAGGCTCTGTTGACTTTTCTAGTGTTTTTAGACAATTTATAGACAAACTGTTTCAGTGAGGGGACCAAAAATCAACAGATGATGAACATAAAAAGTACAGTCGGTTCTCTGACGGAACTCTTGAATCTTGTAATGAAAGAACACAGAAGAATGAATGTTCCACGCTGAGAACCCTTGGGAACATAGTGTGGTTCGCTGCAGAACAAACCGGACAGATGCGGTACGTTCTGACGTTGGTTCTCCGGTTGTTCTGCTGTGATAAACACCATGTTCTAACCAGGGTTGACTCAGATTACTCTGTCGTCAGTTACTGGTAATTGTTGTAATTAGTAACCTAATCCAGCAGATAAAAACAAAATGTAATGTAGTCTGATTACTTTTCGATTACTTCCAAATCTAGCATTGAAAATGTTTCACCTCTTACTAAAAAACAGATGCAGACATGAATCTCCTTTGTTCTCTTCTATCTGAAAACATTTTCAATGCAGATTCAATGCGTTCATCATATTCAGCACTGACAGCTGGTAACAACAGGTGTAGTTACTGCTGTAGTTACTGTTGTAGTTACTGTTGTGACCAGCTGTCAGTGCTGAATACGATGAACGCATTGAATCTGCATTGAAAAAGTTGTCAGATAGAGTAGCAGCAGTAACTACAGCTGTACTGAGTGTTCTACAACACGAGGGCACACGGAGGAGCACTCCATCCCGCACCAAAACAGATCAATTATGCTTATTGATCGAGCTGTTCAGTTACATTACATTAGCGCCACCTGCTGCTTGTCCTCCACAGCAGGAAACATGACGACTGACGTGATGAAGAGGGTTAGTCTGATTTGTTCCTCTGTGTGTCCTAGTCTGTCTGGGTGTGTCTCCATATTGTCCTCCATCTGTTCTCTCACTTCTCTTTGTTCTGTTCTGAACCCTGGAGCCACTCACAGTCTACCTCTCTCTACCTCCCTCTCTCTCTCTCTTTGTTCTCCATCTTTAAAGAAGCAGATTTAGTTTCTCACTGTGAGATTCACATGTTAACTGCAGGTTAATCTGGTGATTGGCCCTTTGGAGGCTTAACACACACACACACAAGACACACTGAGTCTGTGAGTTTGGGAGGATTTTCAAAACAAAACACCAGCCACCGCTCCCAGTGAAGAGCCCAATCAAACCTGGTCCCAGTGAAGAGCCCAGTGAAACCTAGTCCCAGTGTAGAGCCCAGTTAAACCTGGTCCCAGTGAAGAGCCCAATCAAACCTGGTCCCAGTGAAGAGCCCAGTGAAACCTAGTCCCAGTGAAGAGCCCAGTGAAACCTAGTCCCAGTGAAGAGCCCAGTCAAACCTGGTCCCAGTGTAGAGCCCAGTTAAATCTGCTCCCAGTGTAGAGCCCAGTCAAACCTGGTCCCAGTGTAGAGCCCAGTCAAACCTAGTCCCAGTGAAGAGCCCAGTTAAACCTGCTCCCAGTGAAGAGCCCAGTCAAACCTGGTCCCAGTGACGAGCCCAGTGAAACCTGGTCCCAGTGTAGAGCCCAGTGAAACCTGCTCCCAGTGTAGAGCCCAGTTAAACCTGGTCCCAGTGTAGAGCCCAGTCAAACCTAGTCCCAGTGAAGAGCCCAGTTAAACCTGCTCCCAGTGAAGAG
>JBBPCS010000462.1:0-10001 GCA_037974645.1 Hollardia meadi | reverse complement strand
GGCAGCACTCGTATCCGGGATATTTTGGCTTCATTTTTGTACAGTGGGAGGAAGTGGAGACGCGGCGGCCATCTTTACTTAGGTCAATAATCAGAACCGGGTGCACTGACTTACTTCCTGAGCTCTCCAGAGATAGGCCCTAAACCACTGGCACAGTTCTTTGTTTCTCACCTCCTGGTTGTGGCTAGATGTCAGCTCCAGTTTTTCTTTCTCCAGCTGATGGACTCTCCACCTCAGCCTCCCCAACTGCTCGCCTCTTTCACCTCCTTCTGATGTCGTCCTCCTGCTTCTCGCCTCCTTCTCCCCCCTCCTCCTTCCTCTGTCTCCTCGGCTTCTGTCCCTCCCTCGCTCCTCTTCCTCTTCATCCCTTTCCGCTCTTCCTCCTCTCTCTCCAGCCTGGTTCTGTTTTTGTTGCATGGCAGCGACGATCTCTTTCAACCTGAAAATGAACGTGTCATTAACCAGCGAGCTGGATGAACGTTTTGTGGCTGTACCTTGAAGATGGACATGTCAGAAAAGATGTATGTAGCTGTATTATATCAGTATCAGCAGATATTGGATGGAAAATTACATTTCAGAATGGGTGCATCAGTATAATCCAAACATACTTAAATTATGTTTAACAAAAAGTACATGTTACGGTAGTAGCAATGAAGTACTTTAGTGATAGTAAATGTAATAATAGTACTATATCTTAGGTCAGAAAAGAAGCTATCCATTGTAGAGGGACTGTGGACCTTGTCATCTCCTCCTCGGAGCTCCTCCCGGCTCTCGGTTGGGTGCCCCGCGGCTCTCCTCGGCCCTGCCCGCTCTCCCGTCGCCTGCTCCGGCCAGGCTGCCTCCTCCGCTCCGCTGCTTCTGTCTGCATAGCGCCGCTGCTGCTTTAATGACCCTGAAGATGGATTTCAAATGTACATCGCTCATTACCTAATCAAAGCGACTCGGTAACAAATATTTAATAGGTTTTATTTTACTTTCCCGACTTTCAGTAATCTTTATTTCATGTTTTTTGCTGAGCAGAGACCCTGGAGGTTGTTTTGGTACCAGGGGAGGCTCGTTGCTTGGCTGCTGATGTTGCCTTGCCAGCAGACGCACTCAACCGCCTCACATTAAGCAAATGCGACCTCCATTTACAAAACTATGTAGTAAATAATCACCATAATATCGTCCGAGTTATACACATTCCATAACAAGACGGACGACTATTCACGAATCAGTCAGATCAACTCTAGTTTTCAACATTTCGGCACATGTAAAAAAAAAAAAAAATCAAGGATGGCTTATTTACATATAATTTATATTTATACAATTCACAAATTGTACTAAGTTCAGGTCGGCATTTAATAGCTGACAACAATCTACAGCTGAGATTTTACTTGTAATAAATTCTGCTTGGTGGATCTACTAAAAGCCGAATGGACTATAAACACGTAATTATTCTAAAAGTTTTAAGTATTTTGATGTAAAGTCTACAGTTCTGACAGTCAACGAAGTAACAAAAAAATCGTACGTTTCGTAAATGGAGTTATGTTTCGGACGTTGATATAACGTTTCGGTTTCAACCCGAACAAAAACCCGTTTCACGGTTAATATTCAACAATAACATCTTTGTGTGCTCCTAACTAACTTTAATCTGTATGAAGCGGTTCAACCAATTTCTTACAGTACGGCGTTAATAAAAAAAAACACTTGGAAATAGCTTGTAGTGAAATTTTAAACACTTACGACAACAGTTAACCAGTAGGAGTTTGAATCTGACGCCATCTTTAGCGTCTGTCTGTCATTTCCGCCGTACCTCTGGATTGGCTAACCGGCAACTCTCAAAGACTGCGTGATTTATCTGATGTTTCGGTGTTTTCGTGTGCTTTAGTTTGTATTTCTTTTATTTCATTTTCTATTTCAAGTATTTCTTTACACTGTTTTTTGTATTATAACGACATAAGTCTATTGCTGTATTGTGGTTTTGTTGTCAAGAATGCGCTGTACAGTAGAGGGCAGTATGATCTGTCTTCACTTGTAGCCCTTCCATTGATCAGCGTAGAAGAAGAAAGAGCGAAAACAACATGGCAGCGTCCGCAGAACACGTTGAAACACCATCCACAGTGACACATCCCCCCAAAATGGACCAAATAGAAGCTCCAGAGACCACCGGAGACCCCGACACCTCAGACTCAGAACAGGCAGGTCAGGACCCTGACCCGGATCCAGATGAGGACGAGGACGGAGGCGAGCCGCCAGGGCCGAAGATCCGAGACAGCCCGGAGGACATCCGGCTGGAGGCGATCGCCAACACGGTCGCTCTCCACCCTAGCAGGGACATCCTGGTGTGTGGGGACGTGGACGGGGACGTGTACGCCTACTCCTACTCGTGTACGGAGGGGGAGAACCGGGAGCTGTGGTCGTCCGGACACCACATGAAGTCCTGCCGTCAAGTGCGCTTCTCTGCGGACGGACTGAAGCTCTACAGCGTCTCTCGGGACAAAGCGGTCCACCTGCTGGACGCGGAGCGAGGACAGCTGGTCACAAGGATCCGCGGGGCGCACGAAGCTCCCATCAACAGTCTGCTGCTGGTGGACGAAAACATCCTGGCAACCGGAGACGACGGGGGCACCCTCAAGGTCCGGGACAAGTGTTACCCTTGCTTAAAAACCGAGAAAGTATTAATTCGATTCCAACAGTCTTTTCATGATCTAACCTGATCCATTCTGGTCTTTGGGTTTTGGACTGTTGGTTGGACAAAAGAGGCTACTTGAAGACGTCACTTTGGGCTCTGGGAACTGTGATGAGAATTTGTTGACATTTTATTGACTAAACGTTGAATCTATTGTGAAAACAATGAGCAAATTAATTTATCATGAAAATAATCGTTAGTGGCAGCCCTACTTTTAATAAAGGTTGGTCTTTAAATGGTCCAAGATGTTCTGATGGTCTAAGCAGGTCCCTCAATGGCAAAGCTAGTCTGTAAACAATCTAAGCTGGTCTAAGTTGGTCTTAGACAGGCTAAGCTGGCCTTTGAATGCTCCAGCTGATGTTTTTTTTTGGTAGAAGCTGGTTTCATAATAGTCCAAAATGGTTTTGTGATGGTCGAAGCATGTATCTGAAGGTTTAGCTGATCTGTTGATGGTCTAATGTGGTTTTAATGTGAACTAACTGGGCCTTACGTGGTTAAAGCTGGACTTTTTATGGTCTAAGTTCAAATTTTGATGGTCTTTATGGTCTTTTAATGGTCAAAGCTGGTGTTTGGTCTAAGCTGATTTTTTTTAATGGTCTAACCATGTCTCAGAAGGGCTATAATGGTCTCTTGATGGTCTTCCAGTGGTCCAAGATGGACTTTAAATACTCCAAGCTGATATTTTGATATTCCAGGCTGGTTTCTTAATAGTATAAGCTGGTCTTTTGATTGGCTGCATTTTTATTGGACTAAGCTGTTCTGGAAATAGCCTAAACATGTCTCTCATGGGCTAATCTGATCTATTAATGGTCCAAGCTTGTCTTGGTGGTCTACACATGCTAGATTTGTCTCATAGATTGATAAAATGTTAGCGATCTGATCATATCATCACTTCCATTAAAATTCACCCAGGGCTGTCTCTGCTGGTCTGTTGAGATGGTCCTTTAGGGTGATGATTTAGTGATTTTGGGGTTTTAATGGAGGAAGCACATTTCCCATTCCCAGGCTGTAATATTATTCATTTAATTTGTGTGTTTGTTTCTGAAGGTATGGGATATGAGGAAGGGGACGGCCATAATGGATCTGAAACACCATGAGGATTACATCAGTGACATCACTGTGGACCAGGCCAAGAGGATCCTACTCACAGCCAGGTATTAATAATAATAAACCAAGAAAACCCTTGTTGTTGTGATTGTCAGGTGATTACTGTTGACTTCAAGTGTTTTAATATCAGTGTTTTTTGCTTGTTTTAGCCGACAAACATGTGTAATTTAAATTATTTTGTAAAGCATGCATCAGTTTTTTTTAGATTGATTTATTTTCTCCAGGACAATGGGCTGGACCATTGGTCAATAATTTCAGTATGCAATGAAACCTGCAGAGGTGTTAAAACTTCATTCAAATTCATTATCCATCCAAAAAACATCTAGTTGCCTTTTTTCAAAGAAAATTTGGGTTTAAGCAGGTTCTGTTTATAAATTTTAAAAATGTATCTTGTCTCTTGGTGAGTTTTTTTGGCACTTAAACATCTGAAATTTCAGTATCTACCAAGAAACAGCCAACATTTTCATGAAAGAAACAACGAAATTCACATCTGTGCTTTGTGATTGTCTTTTCTGTTGGATTTTCTAATGTACCTTGAGAATGTAATCCGGACCAGTGACAGACTCTTAAACATTGCGTGTCGGAGCACCCTGCAAAGTTGATCTAAAACAGTCTACTCTAAATCCATGCTCTGATTTTACTTGCTGTAATCTGATACAGTGGTGATGGTACGATGGGTGTCTTCAACATCAAGAGGCGGCGGTTTGAGCTGCTGTCGGAGTATCAGAGTGGTGATCTGACCTCGGTTGTGCTAATGAAGCGGGGCAGGAAGGTAGTTTGCGGCTCCAGCGAGGGGACCATCTACATCTTCAACTGGAACGGCTTTGGAGCCACCAGCGATCGCTTCGCCATCAAGGCCGAGTCGGTGGAGTGCATTGTCCCTGTCACTGAAAGTATCATGTGCACCGCCTCCATGGACGGGTACATTCGGTGAGTTGGGTGACCATTGCAGTAGATGACTGTTTTTGAAAAGTTCCAACACCCCTGCTGTAAAATTATAGTAAAATCTGTCTTTGTTGGACAAATCAGTAGAAGTCATCATTGTGTTGTCTTTTGATTGTCTAACTTGATCCATGCTAGTATTCTAACTGTCCAAGATGGTGTTTTGATGGTTAGTCATGGTCTAAGATGGTCTTTTATATCAGGATATATAAGACAATCTTTATAAGACAATCTTTTAATGATCAGAAATGTTCTTTTCATGATCTAAGCTGCTAAACCAATGGACCAAGCCGGTCTTTTGACAGGTCACCTTGTTCTAATGGTCCAAGCTGATGCTTTGGTAGTCTGAGATGGTTTCTTAATGCTCTAAAATGGTCCAACATTGTCTAAGCTCAAAACAAAAGGACTAAAATGGTCTTTTGATGTTCTAATCTGGTCTTCAGATGGTCCAAGCAGGTCTTTAAATGGTCCAAGCTGATATTTTGATAGCCTGATACGGTTTCTGAATTGTCTACCATTGCAATCACTGGCTGCTTTTGAAACACTTGCCACCAGTTTCAGACCATTCAGTCTAGTTGGTTGCTTGTTAGTTTGCTGTTAGGACCTGACTATTTGATACAAAGCATTGATAAGTTACTAACATATCTGTTCTTCATCAGAGCCGTCAACCTCCTTCCCAACCGGGTCATCGGCTGCATCGGACAGCACATCGGCGAACCCATCGAAGAGCTTGCCAAGTCCTGGGACTCCCGCTTCCTGGCCAGCAGTGCCCATGACCAGCTCATCAAATTCTGGGACATTTCCAGTTTACCCAACACGACTGTCAACGAATACCGCAAGAGAAAGAAGAAAGACGGTCGAATGAAGTCTCTGACCAAGAAAGCCCATGGAGACAACGACTTCTTCTCAGGACTTGTAGAGGAAATGGAAAAGAAGGAGGATGAACGGGAGGAAACGGAAGAAGATGATAGTGACAGTGACAGTGGTAGCGATTAAAAAGCAGCTGTACTTCGTTTGATGTTTGAAACTTGTCCTTACTGTGCCTTCGGGCATTTTAGCCCTAAAAAAGTGAATGGACATGTCTGCTGTTTGTTTGAGGCTTTCATCCAACGTGCCTCACAGTGTCTGGGGTATGTACACTAGCATGGATGGCATCGTGGCAGACATAAGGAGGTACTGAGGTATTCACAGACAAAAATATATGGTGGGATGAAATGTGAATGTCCCAGAGGAGTCCACACTCTTACCTTCAAAAATATTCATTCATACGGACTGTTGATCAAATTTAAGAAGAAATGATCAGATACTAACATAATGGGAAATAACTATTGGTACCAAATGTGTCCATAATGGTGTATCAAAACCTGTTCAACTGTCAGATTTGTAATCTTATTTACATATTCTTACATTGATCTCATAATTCCTGATTTAAAACAAAATTTTGCAATTTAAAACTATTTTATTTAAGCAAAGTTCCTGTACATCTACTCATGTTTAGAAAACATTCAAGAACTTTTTTGTTAAATAAAAAAGTGTTGGGAAATTGTTTTTTGTTTTTAAAGAAGAAAAAAGGTTTTGTTTTGGTATCTGTACCAAAAGTGTGGTATTGTATTGAAATTCAATGATACAGACTATACTATAACGCAAAGAGACAGAGAGAAAGATGTTTTAGTGCCATATTTGCCTGTGTGCTGGCTATATTTGTGGAAAAATGTATTTAAATTAATTTCAGGTATTAAAAGTGTTTTGTAATGCACAACTCATTTGAATTTATTCAATACAGTAGATCCTGTAATGTAAAAAAAAAGAAGAAAAGAAATGAAGAATTAGTACCATGTTTTAATCAATGGACCCTTTAGTACTGCCTCGAAAATATTCGGCAATAATGTAAATTATGTATTATTTGGTATTTTTAGTTTTGACGCCATCACAGAGCGTTTCCCCCGATGCGAGTTGGTACCGACCGGCTCAGTGGTACAGTCCAACAGCAGGCGGGAAGAAAGCGCTGAACGTCACGTGAGACGAGCTCACCATCAGTCAACATGGCGACGTTCAGGGAAGATTAGCTTGGTGACAAGAAGCCTGTTGTACCGAGGAAGCACGTTTATCTTCGTTGGTAGAAGATTATCATTCGTTTGTCGGTAAGTAATTGCACAATTGATAAAATCAACACAGGGCTCATATTTAAATCCTCCCATCAGAGCTGACAACTAGCTAGCTGAGGTTAGCATCGGTGCTAGCATGCCTGTATTTGTAAACATTGGTCGAACATGCTACTCAAAACGAAACGACCGAGTTCCAGTGACAGTTTCCATTTTACACCAATGACACATCGCTTAAAGGGTATTTAAACTGTAGAACTACATAGTTTCACTTGATTGTTTAATTGACATAGCTTAACATTTGGTCACATTAGCAGTAAAAGCAACAGTAAAGGTCGAAAATTATAACAAATTCTTTCTATCAACAGTGAAGCCCCTGAAATCTCACGGTATTTCATCAACAGCCTTGGGATTACTTATTAACGTTTTTGGTCTGAATAACGGTTGGAACAAACGGCTAATTAAAGTGACCGAAGGACTGGTATTGATTCGTGTCAGACGCATTTTGTATTTCAGAACCGCGATCCATAACTTCCGCAGACTTGTTTGTTCAGGCCTTACTGTGTGAAAGAACTGAGTTAAATGTATCATCAGGGTTTGTTCTCTCACTTTCATTCCCTTTTGTTTAGGATGAAAACGTACACAGAGTAACATGTGATGTTAATGTAATAATAAAGTGTTGTTTTTTTTGTGACGGCAGTGAATTTCGAGTCAGTAACATTTCCGTTTTGCTCCCAACACTACACAACTTTGAAATGAATGCAGTCTGATTCACCTGAGTTAAATACATGGAGAGCAGTGTATTGAAAAGTCTGAATAATCACTGATTTCAATTTCCCAAAAAGGAAAAGAAGCCTACTGTAGGCAGTTATGTTAGATGTAAAATGTGATGTTATGTTATGATGTAATAAGACCCATTATGATCCACCATCCAGTTCAGAAGGTGGAAGTATTGCACCTAAAAGCTGTTTGCCAACCGCCATAAGACATCAGAAGAAGAATGACGCACACTCGCTAGCTTGTTCCATTGTGTTTTCTCGGGAAGGAGTCCCGCCTAGCCTCTGGAGGACCTGACCTCCAAGGACCTCTCCTACCAAGGAAGGATCCATGACTTTGAGAAACACCAAGGGACTCACTAAAGTCTTGGTATTTCCCCAAGACTGGCATGGTTTTGCAGGATGAAGCTCTGTGCTCGTTGTTTTCATAAATTTTGTACATTTGGTGTCATTTATGTCCATGGAATGTGATATTCTGCCTTGGAAGACCATTTGGGCGATCATATGAGAAATTTTCTGGCGGAAAACCGTAGAAAGGTCAGGTGGAATGATATAAAGAGGGACAATCCCCAGTCCAGAAGTAAGCTGTGTTAGCCACAGACTATTATTTGGGGGACTGGGGTTCATGTCCTGTGAGTGACCACATAGTTTTTTTTTTGTTTGTTTGTTTGCTTTTTGACTTGGCAAACATAGTAGAGCCCGACCGATATGGATTTTTGGGGGCCGATGCAGATACCGATATTAAGGAGTAAAAAATTACCGATACCGATATATCGGCCAATATATACTGTATATTAAAAGAAAATTGCCAATGATTCATAAGATAAAAGATGGGGACGTTGTTTATTTACTTTCCAGCATTGTGTCTCACCAACTAGGTAACAAGATAGTGTGAAAACAACACTCAGACCAAATCCACCATCCATCCTGTTGTCTGCTGAACTGCAGAAAAATGCTCAGACGCTCACCTTTCAATCTGCTAAGTTACTGACTGTACTGAAACTATAGCTGGCAAATGAAATAAGCACATGGCGGTTGTCAGGGAGAGGGATAACGTTATATTGAAAGGAGGGAAATGATGATGTCATTGTTTATTATTAACTTTACAGTATACATTTCACATTTTCCCTAACCGATATATCGGTCGGGCTATAAAACATTGTTGAAAACATGTTTTCTGTATTCAGTTGTAGTTTAGGTAATAAAACTACTTGGTTAGGTTTAGGAAAAGATCATGTTTTGGATTAAACAAGTCAATGTTGAAGAAGCAAACAGTGACGATCACAGGAAAATAAACCATGTCTGTCTGAAGTTACAAGTGACAAGATGACCCAATGTGAGGTGACGAGAACGCGCATCAGACACACAAAACCTTGTGTGACGCAGGACATAAGGCATGGCCCTGGGTGAAATACCATGTTTTTAGGGAGTCCCATTAAACATAACTGAGAAGCACTGACAAAAATTTGATATGATGATATAAAAACATATGAAATTGTATTTAGTGTTGATTTTAACTTTTAAAATCTCTTAAGTTCTCTCTGTGACTGAGTGCTGAAGCGGCAGGATGCCGGGGAAAACCGGAGACCACTTCAAACCAGGTGACTTGGTGTTCGCCAAGATGAAGGGCTTCCCTCACTGGCCCGCGAGGGTGAGAACACGCACACAAAGACACACACATACATATATAGCTTTATATTTCTGTGCTGTGATAGTTCATGGAATACTTCTGTGTGCGTGTTCAGGTCTGTAAGTCGGACAGCGGATACAAGAAACGAGTCCCGGTCTTCTTCTTTGGGACCCATCAGATGTACGTACACACAGATTCTGACCGGTGACATCACTGCCCTGATAAACCATCCACAGCCCTGACTGAACTTTGATTGATTTCTCCTCCTTCCTCAGAGGTCACCTCCCTCCAGAGAACATCGTTCCATACGTCGGTAACAAAATGAAGTACGGCAGCGGTGTTCGCATCAAAGGCTTCACCGAGGGCATGTGGGAGATCCAGAACACGCCGGGAGTCGGAAGTAAACTCAAAGTCAGTGTCAGAAAATCTGAAAGAAACACTAGACAGGAGGAAAAAAGACATGGATAGGGTTTAAGATACAATGTGTGTAGAATGTAATTGTAAGATAAAAAGTCCATCTTGGCGCCAGTTGCTAGGTGACCGAAACAGAAGCCAGGAAGTAGTTTTTTCATCTGCTTTCCACTGGCTTGCACGTATCGTGGATGCACCACGTATCTGTAATAATCAGAGGAAAGCCCTGGCGTTGTTAGTTCTTAGGAGGAGACGAGTAAAAAAACAACAATTCATTGATAAAACGGTTTTTATTTTATTTATTTTATTTTAAGCTAACATTTTAGTGTGAAATTAGAAAAATCATCACACATTATATCGCT
>JBBPCS010000461.1:0-29015 GCA_037974645.1 Hollardia meadi | reverse complement strand
TCAGGATTTCATGTTAATTTTGAAAATGGCAGCAATTTATTACCAGATATAGACAGACACAAAGAAATATCACTTTATTATGCATGCTGAGAGCACTTACAAGACTGCCTTCACATGCTCTCTCTCTCTCTCTCTCTTTCTCACACACACACACACACACACACACACACACACACACACACACACACATCTGGTCAATGGCCAAAGGCTGTGGGTGTACACTGCGTCTCCCAGGTGTGAGATTGTGAACGTATCCAACACTCCCTCCTTGCTGTGAACAAGCATGTGTTTTGGCTTCATTCTATCTTAGTTACATTTGTTTTCCTTCTCCCAGCCCAGTTGGACTTTTACCAAACACACACAAATGATCAAAATATGCAGCAAAGAAAATAAATTAATAAATATATCTATCACCCTGTGCACAGTTGTAGAAATGCACTTCTTGATACTTTATACACAATTACAAACCTTGGCAAATTAGACCAAGCTCTTCATGTTTAAGTGTTTTTTTTCTGTTCAGTTGTCGCAGAACTTGAATGGATTTTGGAAAGCCAGACATTTTAGTTATTTTGTTTCAGTGAAATTTGTATTATCATAGGTTATTCTTCCAAATGGCATAGGAATGCCATCACAAATCCACCACTATGCATAGGATTTCAACAATAAAGGCAATCTTGTAAATCAACATACTGAGGTGCAACCAAGATTGTCTTATCTGTTTAAAATCCAGTAATTCCTCTAAATAAGCTTTGCTGCACTGCTGAACTCACCAGGTGCAGAGGCGGGTGAACCATTGCAGCTCCAGAGGGTAACGGGCTGAACGCTGCCTGTATGAAATATTCTGTGAAGCTGCACAGCCAACACTTGCACACAAAGACATAGTTAAGTGTTTCACAATGGTGCTTTAGTCTCCGCCCAAATGCTTCATCTTGCAGGTGGGCACAAGCACAGATAACAAACCGGCAACATATCAAAACAAGGCTATGCCTCGGTGGTTGTGTTTGCAGCACATGCTTTTTCTTTGAGGCATTTAAAAGCCAGTGGGTATTCATTTTAATGATTGTTTATTGAGACTAATCTGCCACCTTTATCAAAGGGACCTTTGCAATCTGTGCGGCTAGCACTTTTTTTTTTTTTTTTCTGTTCATGCTGCTGGCTGTTTGTGTCATGCCTAAAAAGCACATATCAGCCAAATGCATTTTCAATCACCCACAGACTGGATGGGGACAATTATGTAGAGCCCGGACAATGTATCTGCAAGTTCCAAATGTTTTCCACTCACCTTGCCTGAAGGTCACCAAAAATAATGGGACACAGTCAAGCAGATAAAGCACAGACTACGTCTATAGATACAAGATGGCTCACAGCAGTGACAAAGGGTGTGACAGAGCAGGTTCTTCAATTGGATAGATTTGAAAAGGCGCCACAAATTTGTGAGTTTCTCTTGCTTTGAACAAACAACTGAATCATGAGGAGAGCTATCGCTTATATGCGAGCCTCGGGGTGACTCATGAATACATTGTTGCAGTGCAAGGAGACACACTGTACGGCTTTTGTGGAGTGCTGTGCTCTGAAGGTCCAACACTGGATTGTAGTCTTTTATGTGCCATTTCTTTTATTCATTTAATCTTGTAAAAAAAAAAAAAAGTCAGAAATTTCAAAACTAACTTTTGACTTTGCCTCTGGCTAAGAATGTTGAAGCCGATGAATTTAAATTGATGCCAGCGTAATGGACAATTTTGTCTTGAATGCTATGGGTGTCAATACTGAGGTCTAATGTTTGTAAAACCATATCAGTGGCAGCTTATTACCCCCTATACACATTCAAATAAACCATCCCTAAGAAACTCCCATAAACCTGCCAGCTTTAGCGTTCAGGTATAAATAAAGGCGATACTTTGAAGATTTATGACGGAAAGTTTTTGTGGAAGCTCCTTGGCTGTCCTTGGTCAAGTCAGCCTTGTGATGAATCATGCATTGGATCAAAGTGGAGCTGCCATCCTCGTGGGGGCACAGCACTGCCTGCTGCCATCCTCATTCCACCTGCTGCCCCGTGCATCAGCGGCCACAGGTTGGCTTCCCTCGAAGGATGTCACTGTCCCCTACAAGACCGAGCCCCAGAGAAGTGGGTTTTATTTAGTCCTCTCCAACGACAAGTCTCTTCCTCACTCCACTGCCTCCGCAGCTGGCACTTGTTGGCGCCCATCTGTTAAGGGTATTGTTTATGTGGTTGGTGATCCAGAACTCATTACCATCCCACCTTCCCCTATACACTATTGTTCTTCCTGCTAATATGGAGGCTCTGATGCAATCTATCTTGAGGATCAGTCTGGATTTCAGCTGAAAACAGACGACGGAGAAGAGAATAGTCCAGATGTGGAGTTTTGTTAGATGAGGGAATATTCATGAATCTTGACAGAAAAGTTGGATTTTCAATTCAAAGTTCTCCAACTCTCTCTCTCCAAAAAAAAGGCACCAGCTCTAAAACAGTGGACTAATGGTCAAAATCTTCCTGTAAAAATGTACCTGCTTTGTCATTCTACCTTCATTCAAACAAATTGCAAGTTTGGAGAGAGCTCTGAATACAAACACAAAAATGTGTCGTCTGCTGACGTCGGTGCATAATCTATGAAGCTAAACACATAAATGCTGCTGCAACTTCACTCCATTAGCTGGATTCTGCAAGTCTTACAGCCACCTTTGTTTTATGGGAGAAAGTCTGCAGGCCATATTTAACCACCTGTATTTAAATGATACGCTGGCCTCTGATTCGGAGCAGTATTCTTCAGGATCCTCCACTATACAGTATGTCTTCTCTTCAAATGTATTCATGTGAACATTGTCAAAGTACAGCTCAAGCTTTCAGCTCTGCCTGCATTGAAAGCTTGTTTCTTTCTTTGTGATGCAAATGTATATTTGCATGGCAATGCTCCCCTATTTGAGACATAAAAGCAAATCATCTTTTAACTTTATGGGGATGCCATAGTTGCATGTGTAAGAAATTAATTTCCGTTTCAAGGACAGATTTGAATGCATTGTCCTGTGGTATGAAGCTGAAATCAGTTGCGCTTTTTAATTTCACTCCACATCTGTAGTTAATTACTTCAAGTCAACAACTTTGTAAATTTAAAACAAAGAGGTAGAAGAAAGGCTACTTTTAACACTATTCTTTTAACATACGATATTTGTTAAATACGTTCCACTATGGTAATTACATTAACACCATGGTGAGTTTTTTTGCATGTCCCAATGGTCCGCAACAAACAAAACATACAAATAAAAATGTTCAATACACATGTGTCATAGTGTTGTGTGTAATACTGTATACCAAACAATGCAAGATGATACTACGGCATTATAACAATTCAAATGATCAGTGCACACATACCAATCATAGGTCAAACATTAATAAATTTGACTGAATTATAAACAACAAAATTGGTACTCAACCAAGAGCGGCGAGGGAGACAAAGGGAGCCAACCCTTGTTGCTGAGCCAAATGATCTGGCTCATTAAAAAGAGCCAGAATTCCCATCACTCTTCTGGTAAAAGAAAGGTTAGATAAATATAGTTAAAAAGAGAGGAAATATTTAGTGTGAGTAAACAGTCAATTCTATGCATGTCCACAGTATGCGGTTCTTGCCACTTAACCCAACTGCATATAGATGGAGGTACTCTGGTTTGCTTAATTAGTGCTGATGAGAGTAATCAACCTTAACTGTGCTGCTTATCGGAAAGTCAACTGCGCCACATTGATTAGCCATCTATGCTGCATTTGATACAGCATAGCAGTCTATTCATTGGCAGAGCGCCATTCTTACAAGAGCTGTTTACTTTGTTGCCCTAGCAGAGCACAGTAAGCTTTCTTTTAATGGACTCAGCCATTTTTGTTTCTCCCCCCCCCCCCCACCCCACCCCACACTTATCCAAACAAACCTCACTGACCGTCCAGAAATCAACCAATTATTAGCCCATCAGGTTGTTTGTCTGCAGCCCCAGGTCCCGGGTGTGTATATACTGTTACGACCGCTCCACAAAACGCTCTTGGAGCAAATTGCCTCAGTTAATACCCTGTGGATATCTTAACAGGTAATATTTAAAATTCTGCAACGGCAAGTCACCCAAGCCTCGATAGATGCGTCTGCCTGCTAGCTCGATGAATAATGCAAATGAAACTAATTCTCCCCGACCTAGTGCCAAGCCTAATACACACTTATATGCTTCGCTAGTGAAAGATGTGAGATTCCTATTATGGGAAGGAAACTATCTGTATTTTATTACTGGGCCTGATAGACCTTAGTCTTCCTTTCTTTGAGTCCGGATGTACCTTATGAGAGTACTTGTAGAATTTAATGGCAACAATTGCTTCCAATAAAGGATGGGAACATATTGAAAAAAAACCTGTCGTATATTTGTGTTATCTCTTGCGTCATAAGAGCAGACAGTCACTTCTTATTCAACATGATTCTTTGAGAATTTCAAGCTTGCACATGAACTTTTACATGAACGAACAATTGTGGGGGTGGGGGTTACAATAGTGGACATTCATAGCAATGCGACAATGGGAATGAAGTTATTGGTGCCGCAAAGATGAGAACTTCTTAACAAGCTTTTTCAACTCAAGTCATCCCAATTGTGATTTGTTGCTAATTGCAATAAGAAATGTTTTGGCAGTCCTATACTTCAGGAGCACTTTTGCCTACCTTACTCAAAGCAACAGATCCTTTTTACTGCTCATGCTCATGACAAGTCTTACTCCGCAGATGTTTCCAATCCTCTTAGATTAAAAGGAGGCTGACCATAAATATTAGATTTTAACATTTCCGAGACACATGAAAATACATCTACGGTCAGGGATCTCCCACCTTCACAGTGGAAGGGGCATATAATGAAAGTTGTGTTAACTTCAGGTTGGCACAGAATGGCTGCATCATATGCAGAACTCTTGCTCCTAATCCTCCCATGGTGCTCAATCGGAGGCCCACCAAGTTGCCTAAACAATTAAAGATTACGCTTTCAAGGGAATTCAGGGAGTTTCTGCAAGTAGTTAAAGAAAAAGTACATTATACCCCCAATACTTTTGTTTTTTGTTCGGTGTGTGCAAAGTTAATCAATGTCAGCCTCGACACTACCTGTCAAGAATGCTTACAGTCCAATCACCTAGCTGTTGGCTAATAGCGTATGACAATCTCAGTGAGTTTTCCACCTGATTCTAGACCAAATATCAGCATCTCGCCTCCCTGTTTGCTAATTCAAAAAGCCTGAAATCAATTTACAGCACACAGTTGATGGCTTTGGATGGTCCCAGTATCTCCGGGGGTGGTAATCTCACTACCACTCTGAAAGTGCTGTGTCTAATGAAGAGCTTGTAGTACCTGACAGCCTGCTTGGAGTTTCTGCTGCAGCACACCAAATAAGAGCAGAGAGTGGTCTTCTGTGGAGAAACAGCTCGAGACTGGATCCTTGAGAGTGTGGGAGACAGATATAGAGAGAGTCTTAGTATGTGTTTGGACTCTGAGTGCAGATAAATGTAACAAGGCCAGGACAAGAGCTACAGTACATGTAATGTCTGCTGGACTCTGAACTTAAGTATAGTACTGTTTAAAAGATTATTGCAGTTGCTTCTTTTATTTAACACGTGCATTTCTTCTTTAATGTTGCATTGTATTCTTGTATAATGTATGCCATACATATGTGTTTGAGTGCTTGAGTTTTTTCTTCAGAGAGGATGGATGACTATATGTTTACTAGAGTCTCCAACCATGCCAGTGGTTCTGTGAAGTTTGCATGCAAAGGTTAGAAAAAATGCTAATGTTAGCATGCTAAAATGTTCCCCTTTAGCAGGCCTGTTCATCATCTTAGTTACCATGCTCAAATTTGCTAGTTCACACTGAACACCATGTATAGCTGAGGCTGGTTGGAGTGGCATTTGGTCATAAACTATATGGGTATTTGACAAAATAACAGGACAAAGTCATTACAATTCTCCTTAAGGGAGCCAAAAATTGTGTCTAGCCGATGCTGGGACATTTCACTGGATAAGTAAAAATTATGACCTGCTGCTGGCGCTAGGGGAAAACTCTGGAATTACCAACATTAATTGGAATGTATGTACAAAAGTTTCTACCACTTCTAATTAAAAGACTAGAACCAGCAGAGCATACCACTGTCCCCAAAAGTTCATAAAACATGTTTCAGCTCAAATTAAATTCTTGAATATGTAGGCCTACTGTGACAATCTCTTAAATCAGACAGATAATCTTACGGATGAGCAATGAAAAAAGGCATAAGTCATCCTACCACCAAATATTCAAAAATGCAGGCTTGGAACTTGCTATCATTCAAACTGATTGACATCTTGCATCGAATTAGAATAAATTAAAATTAATTTCTGAGACTTGAAAGCTTTGACTGTAAAATGGAGGGGGGGGGAATAGAGTAGAATGAAATTTGATCTGCCTCAGTTCACTCAGAGAGCGTTTGTACTTGACACAGCCTGTATCCTCGTGCACATCTTGGACATGATAAGAATGAATGGATACCTATATGAGGTATCATCAGGTATCCTGATACACAATTTTACTGATCCAATCAACCAAACTTTAGTTAAAATACACTTTCAACCATTACTTTACAGTTATTTATTGGCAATGCACAATTACAAGGGGATTTCCATGCGTATTACTCACAAAACTATAAACCTTCTCATCAACCTTTCAATCAATTTACTGGATCCCCACTCTAGTTGGGAATGTCAGGGGAAGTGACTAACACTGCCTCCTATCAACAGCTACAATTGAAATGCCCCTGGGCAAAGCTCTCAATCCTCAATTACTCCACTGGAGGTGCTCAGTGGCCAACAGCAGAGACTATGGTTGTAACAGGCAGCTGTGTGTGTGTAACCTAATTTGAAACAGTGTGGTGCTGAAACAACAAAATAAAATACTTCCGATGTGTTCCTGGAGGTTTTCCTTTCTACTTTTTTATGATTTTGAGCCGATACAAAGAAGAGTGCACCACAGGGTAATCAGCAATGTCGCAGATTGGGTAATCAGTTGTAAAAGGCTGTGTTGTTACGCACCCTATCATGTTATTGATAGGGGTACGTTTCATCAACACATAAGGAGCAGTGCAGTAGTTTTCTTCCCAGTGTGATTCAGCCCCGATTTCCCCTTTTTGAAATCAGATTACACTGGTACTGAATAGATGGGATAAACAGCTTGCCCGAGTAAGTGATTTTTAAGTGCACAGGTACAATTTGTAGCTACAAGTTCAAAAGTTGACATACTGAAGTGCAAATGAAGTGTCATCTTTCCCCTCTTATCTACTTTGTGTTGCTTTCGGTCGTGCTGCCGTCTCATGCCTACGTTAGGTGGCAATTGGGTCAATCTGAGTTAAAGTGAATAACCTGACATTTTAGGAGAAGAAGACCCAATTTTGTTCGATGCAAAAGCAAAGAGAAGTGTTAACTGAGGAGAGGGTATGGTTGTCTGAAATGATAAAAAGTGACACTTGGAGAGAGCACAAACAATAAGACTCCAGGAAATCAATGTGGTTTATTGTCTGGACATTTTCTATGACTGGGGACAGCTGAAATGAAAACCGACATTTGAATTCAGCTCGCAATGCCGACGGCATGCAGTGTTCAGTGCTTGAGCCTCTAGTGACCGAGTGCATGCAAATGTTACACGCTCCCCTTTCCACAAGGAGTGGGAATGACGCATCAGGCCTTCTGCCAAAGCTCTGTGGCAGTAAACACACACACATACACACTCATAACGCTCTTCACCAGTTCAGGCGATTTTGGGCATCAGTATTTGTCAAATATTTTCCATTTTGTTTAGTGTCCATATTCATGTATAAATCAAAAGGGGAGGGGGAGGAAAAGCTGTCATCTTTGCCTCTTCTTAAATTTGTTTTCACTCTCAGGATAGGGAGTCTTTGTTCACTGCAAATGAAGCCTATTAGATCAAGAAACAGACCAAAACGGGCCTGACTTTCCCTAAATTAATAATGATACAAATTTCTTCTGTTCCGACCGCAAACAGAAAGATAAAAAAACAAGCATGAACCACCAACAAGCTCCCTCTAAAATGAATTATTTCTGCTTTGTTGAAGATTATGTACAGGGGTGAAAAAAAAATGCAAAAAAACCAAAAACAAATGGATATGTAACCACACACACACACACACAAAGCCTGACTCAGCAAGTTTTAACTAAGGTCACGGCTGGGTCATGTCATTAACCTGCCCATGTGTGTTTACGGATCAGCTGCTTCGAAATCTCTCCGGGAATATAAATCGCGAGGAGGCGTCCATTGCAATTTGCTTGCATGCGAGTGTGAAAGAGTGAGAGACTGTTTGCTTCAGAGGTAGCAAATGGGATCACTCCTTTGATTAGACGTGTTGGTAGAGCTGCAGATATTGCACAATTAGCAACATTTTCTATAACTGGTCTGTGCACTGGAGATAATGCTCTAATGCGTAAGTTTTTGGTTACAGTGTCAAACAATAACATTAAAAACTTTCTTCTTCTCAAATCAAGTTTTATTGATCATGCATGGTATTCTTTTCTTTTTTTTCCTCATAGATGTTGAGTGCAACAAAACATCTTAAGTGTTAGCCAGGCCCAACATTGTTGTGATTTAATGATATTCAAAGAAACCACAATCACTTAAAAAAAAAAATAAAAATGTATCTACAGTGTAAAATTCTTATCAGGCCATTTGTTTTTCTTTATTTGACTCATTAAACTGTATTTTTGAAGAAGGATACCTGCAAGTGCAGCAAAAACATTTCAAATATGGAAATAAACTTTAAAGTAAAAAAGGGGTGCCCCTTTTATTTAGTGCTTTACTTCCATAACGTTGGGGGACTTGAGAAAATAAAAGATTTGGTCAAAGATAAAGAAAAAAAAAAGTGGTTTCTGGATGACATCTTGATATTTTTGGAATGACCCATTCAGATATGCGAATTTAATTAGCTTTTTTTTCTAAAATTCACAACGGAACATGACTTCAACACTATTAACTTTCAGGACCTCACCATCTCCAAACACCATGATGGAAGGATCACAATGTAGGAAACCCATTGGACTTGAATATGTAACTCTTCCAACCAGAGCGGGCAATCTGCCAAAACTGCTCACTCCGATTTCAACACTTCACACAATGACACGTGCTGGACTGAATGATGATTTCACTTTCAGGCTTCCTCTGAACAAATTTGACTTAAAAAATATAACACAGGATATATATTGCAGAATTTGTTGCCTGAGCTAGAATTACTGTATATGGGATTTACTATCTCACCTGTTTTTAGCTATTCTTGCACTGTCAAAAAAGATATATGTGGGACTGCAGGAATTAAATTACCGTGCGATCTTTGAAGCCAATCACTTGTCAATCCCTGTATATAAATGACATGACATCCATTTTCTGTCATGCTCCGAAAAAAAACATTAGCATGTTTGGTGACGTGCCCGAAATAAATTGGTGAAATAGAGATTAGTCTACTTTGTTATGTGTGTGCTGCCTCTTTGCCTTGGGGTGTACAACTTTGGCATTCTCGAAAATGAATGAAAAGAGGCAGAGATATCCAGAATTTTTGTCCCTAGTATGTGTCAGACATGCTGGATTTCATCTTTCATTTGCGACTTTGACACATTTGAAACAAGCTGATTTGCTATCAAATCAAGTTTATATATTCTGCGCTGTCAGATACATACATGAATGGATGAGTGGCAAATACAAAAAAAAAAAGTCATGTTTTTGCTCTGTACCATGAGGGGAATGAGTTTGAATACTATAAATCTTTTCTTTTGCTGGTGCTTGTGGGTTGTATTTTACTGATAAAAGCAGAGTGCTGCTGTACAAATTATGATTTCCCAGTGCCAAGAGGCGATGGTTGTTTTAAAGTGGCGATCCTGAAATGCTTTGTTTTTCTCTGTGTGATCCTGATAGTTCAGATTGGAAAGGAGGGGCTGTCCTCTGTGACTGTAGATCACCGCTTCACTTCAGGTCCGTTTGACAGCGGGATAAAATAACACATCAATTCTCTCTTTGAGAAATTTCATCAGAAGATATGTACGTGTGCCATTTCAAGTGCGACGCCAACTCAGAGAGAGTGATTGCTGCTAAGAGTAAGTCAATATTGAATATGATTGAGATGTAGCCTTACTCACAAATATGCACTGCTGAGGCTGCAGTCAGTTCTACTTTTTCTTCACAGTTGTCAGTCGATGCTCTTGTGTAATGCACCGCAGTGCACACAAAGGCACCCCTCTTTCCATGGACCAACACAGTCGGGCAGACGCAGAAGGTGGCGCAAGCTCATTTGTGTGTGACCGACTGATTTTTTTTGGTCATTTTATGACCATAAGCACTGGCCCGGCAGGGATGCACTGGTGACACAGTTGTGAGAGGGGTTGGATTAGGTGGTAAACATAACTGGTAAATGTCATAAGGTCTGGATTTGATGCAAGCTGAATCAGGTACTGAAATTCCTGCACTCTGCTTTGTAAAATTTGGTTAATTAAAGTACCTGCGTTGGATAAAACATATCCTTTAGCATTTTCCAAAGATAATGGGCTGCAGGAAGGACAATTTCCTGTCATTTAAATAGATGCACAGAAAGACAAAGATTCATAAAGGTGTGTGTATATTATAATCTAACAGAGTATCGACTCTGCCTCTACATTAATCGGCGTTATAGAAGACTTTCTGAGGAAACGTGTGAATGTAACATGCATTGATGTGATTTCACGGGGTCTGTTGAGTACTCCTTTGCTTGTTTGAGAAGGCAAAGGCTCAAGTTTATTTTTGGCACAAAGATTGCACTACACTCCCGATTTAATACCGTCACTCCATTCTAGTGTGCTCCACACTGACTTCAGCACGAGTGATGTCATGGCATGCAGTGAAATTACCAGGAAATGTGGGAAGGAATCCACTTGCACTCAATGAAATTACCACTTCGCCAGCAATAGGTCACTGCGCTTGATCTGCGGCGGCATGAAAACAGAGCCTTTAGCGTTTTCAAAGTGCGGTTGACACCGCGCTGTTGTTCACCGTGGCGTCAAGCCTGTGACACCTATGCAAATGGCCCAATGTTGTCAAAGGAGAAATTAGAACTTGCATGATGCAAAAAAGTTTTAGAACACTATGTCATGATCTCATCAAATTCTAGAAAGAAGAGATAAAGGAATAGTCTGAGCCTTCTGCGCTCTATAAAACTGACTGACCTTAAAATAAAGAAACTCAACCTTTGATGGGAGAAAAAAAATTGAATCAATTAAAAAGAGCAAGTTGTAAATGGGATTTCTTTTGGAAAGGCAGGAAGCCAAAAGGACATCTGAGGACTCTGCATGCATGGGCACCTGCCCTGTATCCATTTTTAATTTGGATCCTAAAATTGACTTGTGTCCCTCTCTGCTGCATGCCCGTCACACAAAACAGAAAAAGGTTTAATATGTCTTCAAAAATTCAAGAGCATAAGGCCTGTTATCTAACTCAATGTTCCAATTTCGCAGCACATAGTAATATGAAAGGTTACACACTTTTACTTCAACACAATACATTCCAAAACATTTCCCCAAAACACAGCAATACTGGACTAAGATATTTTTGCTCTCATACAAAATTGATCATTGGCAAATAGAAACAATGTACCTCTCCTGTCCACAGTGGTTTTGCGTGACAGAAATGAATGTGCTTGCTGATTTTCCCCAGCATCGAGGTTCAATACTTTGTCTTGAAGATGGATGTTGCTTTTACAAATTGTCAAACGTTCTCCGGCATGCCGGACGAGCGGTTTTGTTTTGTTTTGTTTTTTGGGGGTTGTATTTTTTTTTTATGCCGCTGTTGAAACTAACAAACTAAAAATAAATCAGCATACTCGCAGTCATCCGGTTGTCTCTGAATTACTGAGCTGAAGTCATGGAGGAAAAGAGGAGCGCAATCACTGTTGCATTGAAGACATTCAGATATATCAAACACCGTCAGGCACTCTGCAGGAAGCTTCACCCTCAATCTCTGATTTAATGCTTTCTATAACTCAGAATCAGTTTTGATTCAGGTCTTAAAATAAAACAGCATTTTGCTAGTATGCACTTATAAAAAGCACCTCAGCAATGATAGTGTTTTAGCAGGTTTGTTGATCGGTAAAAATGCATCATTATATTCTTTGAGTCAGGATTCGTGGAAGTTTGAAAAATTATCCTGTTCATAAATAATGCACTACCCACTTAATGCAAAGGCCTTTGTACTATAGGCAACCCTCAGACATGTATGTCAATGGTTGACATTAATAGACACCGCTCACAGTTCATCCAGTTACTGAACAAGGGTGGAGTCTGATTCATGAGATTGCATTTTTTCCATGCATTTTATGAGCCAGCACCAAGAGGTGGAGAAAGGTGGCGGGTAAGCTAATGCTGCAATCATTTGCCGATCGTCCTAGCCCACCTTGGTGTAAGTGCACCGCCTAATTTCCGTTGCCCTTCAGAGGCCATTATGGCTGCTAACCCAATAACGTTATTGACTGTGTACTGGGCTTCAGGGAGTGGAGCTAGCTGTTAGCAAAATGGAGGTGGTGGGTGGTTTCTCATGGTTGTGTGTGTCTGCAGTTGACTGGATGAAATACCAACACCATCAACTCCAATTGAGCCGAGCCCTTGAAACAGATTGCGTCCTCATATCATTGCTGTTTTGTTGCTGTCCGTTGTCATTTTCTGGCAGGTTGTTGTACATTCCTTCTGGAGTTTCTTTTTTTTTTGTCACCTTTGCTATTTCTCATTGCAACTCAGGATAATGACATCAGAATTATAGGTATGCTTTCTTTACCTTTGAGCATTCCTCCAAATGCTTATTTATTTATTTATTGCTTCTTTATTCTGATATAAATTGAATGTGAAAACTGAGGGATAATGGAGAAAAAAAAGCCAACATGCCATGCATTGAACATGTCAACTTAAAACAACACATGATGGGACATACCATGGGGGTGTCATTATCCTCTGAGAGCAAATGTCACTTAATTGGAAAGTATTGATTTTCCAACAGCCATTTGTTACTCTCCAGCCACCAATCAGGGGACAGTGCCTGAGTCCTGGTGAGGATTCCCCTCCATAGATCTTGATTAACTGTTTCGATTAGTTGATGTGACAACAGGGAAACTGTTTTTTTTTTAGATGTTGGTGGTGTTTGGGGGGCTGATTGACCATGGCAAATCAGTAAGACATGAGCAATATGATGCATTTGATCCCTAGGGTGATTTCCTTAACAAAAGAATGAAATAGTTTTAACATTGAGAGGGAAATAAAGCCCACACAAAAGAATTCCAGCTTTTCTTTAAGACAGCATCATGAATCTGAAACAGGGGTGCTGCATTTCCTCCTACATTTATAGGCTTTGGGTGGTCACATGACTCCTCAACCTAACTACAGCAGGTGCAGAAAGTTGCACTGATTACATCATGGCAAAATACCTAACCCTAACAAGTTGAAACTAAATCAATAATAAATAATAGGATAATAAAAATACATCAAGGATGCTTTCATATACATATGCATTTTTTTTTAGAGATGTCATGAAAGTGGCTTAAACTTGGCTTAGTGAGAACACCTGGGTCCTGCCTCGTTAGGTAAAGCACGTGCACATGCTGTTGGTCTAACGGCACTCATTAAAACCCGGAATGGATTAGAAAAACCCCACTACTCGCGTGATTCTTGAAACAAAACAATGGCAGAAGCAATAATAATTTGTTCAGAAATCTTCAGTGAGTATGAAAAACTGCTCCTAAAATTACATTTTGTCAAAACATCCAATTATTAATCGTAAAAAATGCTACTGAGCAAAAGAAAATGAGTTCCTCGGCTGCAATTTGCAGTGAATTCAATGCAAATGTAACCGTAAGAACAGCGCAACAACTCCAGTTGAGATATCTTCATTATGGTGAGTATTTCACATTGTTCATATTTGTGTGATGTGTCTTATTAAATTTTATCTGCCTTTACAGACCCAGAGATCAGAAGAGAGCTGTTTAATACTGGTTCAGATGAAGAACTGAGCACGAATGCCAAATATACCAAAGAAAGCACATTGATTAATTCCTTAAATATACTCCACTGTCTGTGTCAATATATTCTTTCATTCTAAGGAACATCCTCTTCTGGTGTTCCTTTTCCAGAGGAAATGAATATGAACAGGTTGGAAGAGCCAGTGCACAGTGAGTGTGTACCCTCCACATCTGCTACAACATCCCTGAGAGGAAATACTGCCTTTCAGCGGAGACCAAAAGAGATGACCATGCGTGAAAAGTTGGCCAGAGAATTTCATGAGCATAAAATGAAATATTTGAAGGAAGAACATGGAATGAAAATGAGAATTCTGCAGGTTGAATTGGATATGAAGTTACATCCAAGAGCTATGATCATTACCAGCCATGGTGAACAATGTATGTAAAAAAATAAATCTTTTTTTTCATTTGGCTATTTGTGTGTGAGTATTTTAATAACCACAATATGCATTTTAAAACAGCCTTGGTCTAGTCACTGATTTCATTTTGCTGCAAACAAACAATCAAAGCAAAAATGTGCCATAATGAGAATCCATATTTATGTTGATCTAGTTGATTTAGTTGAAGTGCTGCAACGTGAAAGCAGCTCTATATGTACAAGTCCTTGTTGGTCAGCCATGGGCACAGCTGCTCGATCCTGATCTCCATGAGGAACATGTGAGCAACGCTGCTTCGGGTAGTTGCGCAGCACAGCTGACAAACACTGGAATGGATTTTTCCATGTACCAAACATGCGCTCAACCTCAAGACAGCTCAAAGAGCCATTTTAGTCTGGGACTAGGCTTAAGCCCCATCTGTGAAACTGGCCCATAATGTGATCCTCTCACCTGTGAAGGTTTGAGTGGTCATGTGACGACTGAATACCCATATATGCCCCAATTAATATCCAAAGCAGGTCACAGTGCTGCCATAGTGGTGGAACACTGTCTTTTGTTTTGATAATTTTATCCCAGGCAAAAAAAAATTAAAAAGTGTATATTACCCTTGAATATTTAGTTACAAAATCCAACATGAAGCACGGCTTGTAAACTGATGCAAATACTGAAAGTGCAGTGTTTTTTAGTGAAACTGACTTCATCAATTTACAATGATGTTGGTGCTAAAATGTAAGGATTATGAGTTCAGGAGAAATTGGACATTATTCTCATGCCTCAACCGACCACTGAAAAACATATTGGGCAGCTGTCAGCTATCAAATCTGTCTCAACCCACCGGGGTGAGAGGTGAGATGCCTCCCAGCCTTACAGCAGCAGTTGCAAATTTTGCTTGACATATAGAGACTGCTTTTACACCCTAAACCTGTCCAGTCCCCTGTAGATTGTAATCCATAAGGCCACCTGGTGTGGGAAAAAAAACCTGTTAAGGTGTAATAAAAGAAGAAGAAAAAAAAAAAACAGATCCAAAAGCAGAATTCCCTGAACCAGAAATGATGCGAGGTTGGGCAACCCCATCACAAAAAAATATAACTAGATTTTAAAACTGATGTAAGGTTTTGAGATAGAGGAGCAGCTAAAATGTGGGAAAGGAGCCAGCTTACTTGGCAGGTGATGGATTGTGACCAGACCCCATTCAAGAAATTGGCAACCTGATACTAAGAAGAAAGCAGCTGAATCTACACAGCTTCTCACTATCCTGAAGCGACCTTGTTACAGTGATGAAAGCATGTCAGAAATGTAGACACCGAGCTTTATGCGTTCTTTTTTGTTGTACAGTTTTTACTGTAATTATGAAGCAGTTGGTGCGTGGAAGTAGAGAGTTCAATGTCAATTACATCAATTACGTGACTGATGGAAAATGCAGCAAGGAGAGAAAAAAACAGCTGGAGTCAAAAGGCAGCAGTGCTCAGCTGTGATGCTAGGCACAGATAATTTAGTAAGTCAGCTATTGAATAACGTGTGGATCAAATGTCTTCCCGCTTTCAATTTGGTGAGGCTTTGTGACTGTGTGTGCCTTCCTATTAAAAATGTGTGAAAAATCACATTTTTTTCCCCCACAACTAATCCATTCTGCTGCCACACTTTTACTTAAAACATGATATATATTTCAATTCCTGATGAACAATTAGGAGCCTTGAAATTGTACATCCAAATGCACCAAATAACTTCTGATAAACTTCTGAAATGTTAAATCATAAGGAGCATTCATGTGCGAGGGCCAACTTTTGCTCAGCTGTAACACAAGACTGATGTGGCACCCTCTTTTAAAAGATGATATGTCACCTTTTTGCATTAAAATGTCTTAAATGACTGAAATGAGCGCTTCTATTTTGTTGCGTAAATTACATTATCTTACATGTTTCCAACAATGAACCCCGAGAAATGTGTAATTTTACTCCAGGAGAGTCAGAGTTTGGACGGAAGTCGGCGAACATGATTAAGCATAACGTGAATATAACTTTACTGAGTCACGTTATACATTTTCATCTGCAATGGTGGTTATTTAACAATGAAAAACAAGAAGTTACATACTGTCCCTCTAAAGTACTACTCCTACACTATACTGTCAAGTGTTGTGACAGACTATTGAAATAAGATGGCAGTTTTTGTAAGATCTAACTTTCCAGTTTCCAGGTTGTTGCATTGAAGCAAATTGTGCTTTACAGTGAAGATGATGGCCACTGTGTCTGCTTGTCTTTGAACCGACAGCAGCTGCCCTTGAAGTGAAGGGCCTCACGCCGACTTGGTGTTGGCATCCAATGCAAAGATGATTGGATACCCACTGTGTCTGTGGTCTAATAAATCAAGCACACTGGTTTCCTCCTGCTCACCCTTTCTTCCTCTTACCCTGGTCCCCATAGTCAGTTTCCTGAAATAAAACTGGCAGTTATCATAATGGCGGTGCCGTGGGGTGACGGCTGTGAAATAAAATGTGGTCTTGGGGTTAATCTCAAAAAACAAAGTCGTCATTGTCTTTTGCTCTCGCTCCCGGAAAGCATTTCAGATGTCTGGCACGCAGGCAACTCTATAAACTTTAACCTGCATTTTAAATGAGTGGTGGAAAGGACATCTCTCTCTTCCTTTTTCCTCTTGAGACCAATCGGTGGTCGCTTTTGTGGCTGATGGAGTGATGGAGTAAAAGAAGGGTGCGCCCGAGGAGGGTGGGAGCAAGCGTTTTGTGGAGAGTGATTGTGAGAGGACAGCGGTGGCAGAAGATGTCCTCTACACAGTGATTAATTCCAGACCCAATGTGATTTATGGCCCCACCACGGCTGTTTTGTAGGTCACTTTGGTGCCACATCACTCAAGCTGTTCAAACAACAAGTCTGATATCACTGTTGGTTAACCATAAAGGGGGCCACACATGCACGCCCACGTAGAAAATGAAACTGTTTTGCTTTGAATTTTGTATGTGCCTGTCCTGTTATCAAATCAAATGAATTTTTAAAAAAAAATATGAGTGACTCAAAAATGAAGGGATGTACTGGAAATGACCTCTGTAGACAGAAACTGTTGCTGTATAAAATATATTTCATACAGTATAATTTGCTTTCTGTGGGCACTTGTGTTTGCATAGTTAGAGTTGGCACTTGCAGGGCAGCATGTAAGTTAACTTAAAATTCAATAACTCAGGTCAAACCTCAACTCAAACCAAGGCAGCAATCCAACTCCCTTGGAATTAATTCCTCTTCATCCTACACCCTCTGCCAAATTTCCAGCAAGTAAAATCAAGCTTGCCTGTTTGTATTCCCCATTGACTGTATATATAGATGAACAACATAAAAACTCACCAAAAGTGAAGCCAAAACCACTCGATCGCCTCCTGGTGGCTGGCTGCAGTAAAGGCCATAAATCCCGCCCCTCAATGTTATCGGATGGGACTGACTCAAATACATTTTTCCCAAAGATATGACCAACCTGTATTAATTAAAAAAAGATAATTTTGTCACGCTGACTTAGGTTCAAGTGTTTTTCAAATTTTTTTCTGATCAGTTTAGTTTTAATTATTCGATGCTATACAAAGGGGGTGAAAAGACATGATTAACAGCTGCGCACTTCCACTGCCTGATCAGTACTGCGCAGACGCTGGCTCATGACGTCATTATAATCAATAATGACTAGTATTTATTATTATATCGATCGTGGAACTACGTAATGTTTACGTTCGGTTGTACACACAGCACCTTAAACGTAGTCAAGTCACATGCAACACACCCGCCTTTGCAGCTCTGTTCTGTTTTTATGTTGTTTGTTATGTTGCACTGTTTACGCACCTTGGTCCATGATAACATCATTTCGTTCAGCTGTATAATTTGTATGTGGATGAATAACCATTAAATGACTTGACTTGACGTGTCGTCAATATTTATGTCAATGGTATTCCCCTGCAGCAAAGACATCACAGGCAGGTGGTGTCATGTCATTCGGTTACACACGTCCATGTATGGCGATGGCACCACTCACTTATCCTCAACAGTTTAAGATCGCAGCACAAATCCCCGCTGTGCTTGAGCTTCAGAAATGACTGGGGAAAATGTAGCTTGTGCGGATGCTACTGCACTACTTAATCAATAAAAAAAGCAACGCTATTTAAAGGTATTTGATCTAGAAAACAGTGACGCTATCACCACACTACTGAGAAATGTAGTTAAGATAGTAATGCTGATACTTGTAGCACCACCACTGCCCAGCACTGGGAATTATTTAACATCTAATCTGCACCTCACCATTTACATCCAATGACAACATAGAGTTCACGTCCCCTACAACACTCACTTTAAGCATAAAAGCATCATCACAACAGCGGACACATGTCTTTATAAAGCAGAATAAGTGTTTCTTGCTCACCTTTAGTCTGCTGCGAAATTGCTGAGCCATTACAAAATCTCAGCAGAACGTAGGGGAATGAGGCCCAGGGTAACGTTTACGATTCTTATTGAATAACTTGTGATGCATACAGATACAAAAGCAGACTGGCACCATTTAGAACAATTGGTGCACAAGAAGGTATGAATTTATCACACACTTATTTAAACAGTATTACCTCTGACTCAGCAAGGTTGGAAAAGAAAATGCTGCTTTCTGTGCATATGATTTTGGAGTGACTGAATTGAAAGCTGCAATTAGAAACTCAAATTAAGATGTTGCTAAGCAACATCAATCCCAAAATCCATTTCTTCAATTATTCTGCTGACGCTAATCCTTTCTTCATTGTGGCACTTTCAAATTTCAAATGAGAGCAGATTAAAAATAAAATAAAAAATTAAGTCATCTGGAGATGATGTCCCAATTACTTTCCACCATCATTTTTTCCCCCAGATCAGCGGGTTCATTCCTTAATGTAACAGCCAAACAAATTAGTGGCAAGACTGTTTGCAAATCTGTGGCATCTGGACGTGACATTCTGTCTCCTTGATCAAAAAGACATGTCAGCCTTTACGCTCGGCTCTGTTTCTGTGCTGCTCTTTATTTCTTTGAGGAAGAGGATTGGGAGACGGAGGAGTTGGGGCAGAAGCCTCGGTTCAGCACAAGTGAATTCTAATATTGAGGCACTTTGGAGAAAACCATTAGGCTGAAATCAATACCACACTGTGGTTGATCTTTAGCTTTGAGTCCAACCTTTTCTTCACAAGTCCCTTCCACCAGTGAGGCCTGCAATATGTTGAAATAAAGCATGGGGGTGTGTGGAGGGACTTTCATTTCCAGACCTTAAAGAACACCAGGACGACAAAGAGAAGTCTGCCTGCTTCAGTCAATCTGCAGGAACTTTGCTCTCTTCATTCATTCAACTGATGTACAAGGTTACTTACTTGCAGGCGTGGAAGTAATGAGTTACTTCTCTTCAACTTCTTCTCAAATTACTGTAATTAAATTGTTTTGTGAAACGAAAATGCTAAAAGCTAAAATGCTCAGGGTGATTTCTAAATTTGCTACATTGCTTATGAACTTCTTCCTTCGGTGAGGTGTGTGAGGACTTTCTGCTCTTTCTATTTCTGTCAAAGCTGTGGCAGCAGAGTCTCTTTCAGCTCAACATGTCTGAAAACTCTGGGAGAGGCTAAATGGACTGGTTACAGTGGGACAGTGGACTGGTTATGTGTAAAGTAGCAGTACTTGAGTATATTATTCTAGTACTCTTTACACCTCTGCTTACTTACTTGCTTACCAAGGTCACCCACTTGTGGGTGAGATGAGCAAAGAAATGTCTCAAAAGCGGGAAGATGATTGCCACCAGTTATCGCTCACTTGGCTTTACTCAGCTTCAAGACACAGGCACAAATCTCATCTAGTTCAGTAGATGATTTATTTTCCTAGCTAACGTTAATAAACTGACTGATCGACGCTTAATCCAAATAATGGAATCCCGTGTATGCACAGTACAGCAGAAAAGACAAAGTAAAGACTTTAACAGTCATGTGAAATTCTCTGCTCCTGATTGATGCTGTTTTTCATAAGCCCTTTTATTGTTGTCATAGAGACGCATCTCTCTCGCCAAACTGAGAAGCTATGGTTGGACTTGTTTTTCTTATTAGTGAGTGAATACAACTCTTGGGATCAGTCGAGAAACAATCAATCTTCTCAATGACATTACTCGAGATTACACTGTTTCAGGGAGAAAACTAAATGAAATGTGAGATTTTATTTTTTTAAATGGGAACTGCATGGACATCCTGACCAAATGACAAAGCCAAACGCAATAAATATGGGAGGAAAAAACAACCCAGATGATAAGAGTACAATTTTCCCTGACCACCTGTGTCTACTACCCCCTGAGGATTCCAGAAATGGGCATTGAAAATGAGCTGTTTTGACATCTGAAAGTCGAGACAGCTCTCAATGATGAGTACTGGCAGGCAATGAGTCGGTCCACCACTTGATATATCTGGACAAGTTTCTCAAATTCTGATACATGAATTAATTTCCCACCTCGGGATCAACCGTAATCAATTTGGTGATCCCTTCCCATCTACTGCCATAAGGTCAGGATTTTAATTTGTTAAATACTTTCTTACCAAATATCGGCCCCCCAAAAAAATCCTCGCAGTGCCAATTGATGTTAGCATTGTCATTGTTAGCATGTAAGGCCCAACGTTGACTGTAGAGATCAATGCTACAATTATGAATACATGGACGTATCTTAATAGAAGATTTACTAAATCAGCTAAACTTGTATATTGCACTAAATACTTGAGGTATGTGTGTGTGTGGGTGGGTCCACAGTATATCATTAGGTTGTTCTGTATGTTCACGTGCTGTGCTATTAAGTAAAAGGGGGTCATTTAGGTCATGAGGAACATGTACCCTGCAGAAACTGTAATGGAGTCCCCCACCATGATGCACGTCTCAAACCCATTAATAATCTATACTCATAACCACTGTGGATACAAGACTGATTTATTTTGTGATTCAGTGCCATGATGCATTCAGGAAGGAGGACAGCACTGAGAAAAAAGCAATCAGTCATGAGACCTGAAAAGCTTTAATATCTTCCTTGCTGCCCCCCTCATTTTTTTCCCCCCTTTTAGCTGACTAGCAGATATTTGTTTGATCAAGCGGGAGACCCGCACTGGAACGCAGCTGGCTTCATTAACGTCGTCCGCAAACCTCGATGTGATTGCATAATGTATACCAAGTGGAAATAAGTTTGGGCATGCATGGTGCCGTTTCTTCTAGCTCGGGCATTCAGATGAATCATGAGAAGAAGTTTTCAACAGTGTGCTTAAAGTCATTCCATGTTTGGATTATAAATGTAAAATGCAATATTTAAATAATGATCTGGGAATGTTGAGTTAGAATACTTCAGTCGGAGTTAAATCCCCCTATGAATGCTTCAGACACTTGGAGACACTTTGATATGAGGGTTTAATGTCGCCATTACAAAGACGTTTCTCTGAGATGATACACACTATAATAAAAGCTGGAAACCTTGCACATTTAAGCTATCTCCAGCAATAGTTGCACTGACATCATCCGATAAAATGTTTCTTGGAGTGATTGAGGGAATACCTGCCTGAACTTTAAAGTGACCCAGACAGGGAGAGTGGAACATTCTCAAAGTTCAGTGATCATTATGTCTGCAATTCAATGTCAAACTATGACTATGACTATGGCTTTAGACTTTCTTTTCATTTTTGCATTTTAAAAGTTTGGTGGACAGCTTAGAGTTTAGAGAAAATGTCTGACTTAACTCCAGCTTAAGTATATAAGGAGTATTGTTCATCTCTCTTGTTGCTTGCCACTTAACTCCAAGTTAAATTTGACAATTTTTAGAGATTGTCTTGCTGCTGTTCCTGTTAAGAAACACATTAAAAATCAGCAAGTCACCTATGAATAACAATTACAGTCAGTAAATGTTGGTTGGCAGTTTCAATTTCTCAGAGTAGAATCAATAAACCACCATACATTACGTTTTTTTAATTCAGCCTATCTGACTGACTTGCTGAAAAACTAAAGAAATGAGAGAAATTAACTGAGCTTATGACATAATATATGTTATGTAACCTGTTCTTATACCAAACATTCATTTTTTCCCCATTGCTTCTTAGATAAAGTAGTATTCTTTCTATAAATTTTATGACAGATTTTAGAATAAATAATTTCCCGGAAAGCGTGGCCATGTGGGGTCAGCAAGGGCATCAGAAGGTAGCAGCTGCTCAATTACGTCTTGTTCCCCCTTCCCTTTAGGCAACCCATATAATTGGAGCTACATTACAATCCTGCCTTCACACTGCAATCAAAAAACTGACTTGTACACACACAATAAGAAAAACACAAAACGAACCCCCTGAAAAGTTTCTGCGGCAGATATGTGTCCTTATGATATGTGTCCTTTGCAGCTTGTCGGCTCTCTCTTTAATGAGTATTAGCAGACTTTGCTGCTACAAAAGATTTAGAGGCTGCAAATCCTTTAAGAATTGAGAAAGAATCAATCATGTTGAAACTGAAACCAAACTCTGTGCTTGTGAGGTTACAAACCGAGGAACTCTTTTATTTTGAAGCCAATTATTAAGAGTTTTGTTGGAATATGACACATCTGTTGCCTTTTGGACTTACAGTACTAAATCAGCATGCGCTAAGTGAGTCCCTCTGGAGATTCAGATAATTAAAAATGACAGACCAGAAGAGTTTCTTTTCAAGTTCTTTTCACACATACGGGCGACTGAATCCTTTTGGGAGCATCAGAAACCCTTTTAAGGGAGGCTGAAGGGGCAGTGGAGTGAAATTCAGCTTGAACATCATTTGAAGCTATAGAAGTCCAGAAAATACAGGAATAGAATGTGACCTAGTTCAGGAGAATTACAGAGAAATGGATCCAAGATGGCCGTTGCAAAGGGGATTGTTACCCCCTGTAACACAGCACAAGAGCGAAGGTTATGAGCCTGTCACCTCAAGACCGACCTGCCTCCTCGTTAGCAATCCCCTAATTAAATCACAAAAGGGACACTTTGGATTTTGAACTCCACGGCTCTCCTAATAGGAAACCCTCCAGCTCTAAGCATCTAGTAGAAGGATTTGTCATATCACAGGCGCGCACATTTTAAAGGCACAGTCCCAAGTCAAGCCAATCATGATGAAGGACTGAAAACTTTTGAGATGGAAGACCAAGATAATTATTTTCTTTTAAATGAACTAATTTGTTCCAGTATCTATGTCAAAGAAGATCTGAAGTAGACCACTGCACCTGAAATGAAGAGATCATCACACTTTAACAACATCCATCCAGTCCGGGCAAGAAGACAAGGAGGGGAGGGGAAACAAAGCCTAAAATAAAATATACTGTAGGCTTCCACCAGCATTTAGAAAATTATTGCCTCCTAGAGAATTTGATGCTCTGCAACTGGCTGTTATCATTTAATAACTTTCACTCGTTTGAAGCCTACATAATTTGCTCTGCATTTTCTATTTGATCCTGTTTTTATTGCTGTCATTTTGGGTTGGGGACAAACTTTTGTCAAAGAGGACAAATACTCAATAATAGCCAGAATTGTGACTTTTACACACACAAAAAAAGATATCTGACAATCCTATTGTGAAGCTTTCACCCCTTGTAAGGTCAGAATTGGCACTCAGGCCCAAGGGAGAGGTCTGCAAAAGTCTGTTAAATCCAAAAGGAGCCTTTCTGCCCCTGTGGAAGTAACTGGATTCACCCCCATCACAGCTAATCCTATCCTCTGGGCTGAAAGTGTCATTAAGGAGCCAAAATAACAAGTGGGCATGGCCAAAAGTGAAATGCAGTGCTGCACTGATTGCAGAGCCTTAATGGCGTAGAGTGGTGGGTGGTTAAAGCAGAACATTGATGTACAACATGTGCAAAGTCCAGCCAAAAACTGAGAATTCTATTAAAAATGTGGCATAAAGCAAACGCCAGGTGAAGAATTTATTTAAGGTGTACCTTCGGTCTGAATTAATTCAAATGACTCGAGGTTTTTGGGATGCAATTTCCGTTTGAATTACAGCTGACTTTGTGGAAAGTGAATACAGTTTATCTCCAACCTCAGAGTGAGGGATTGAATTGAGTTGCAGTTTACATTCAGATCGTCTAAAACCGACTCTTCTACGGCTTGTAACTACATCTTCCATCATGTGGCTGAGGTAGGTTTAATATGGTTGCTGAACAAGGAATGCATTTGTCAAAAAAATACAATAGATTATCAAGCGTCTGACCCAAACAGTGAACTAGAGAGCTGCAGTCTTGAGTCATTCCCATCTTCTCCTTGGACCTGCTCTTGACGGCAGCAACAGCAGACAGTGACGGATTGAGGCTGTGACCCGGCAATGATGGACTTCTATTGTCCGGGAGGTTCTTTCACTGAAGCCGAGCTTATTTCAGTCCTGGTCGAGATCATGTCACCCCCGTGTCGGGCTCTTGGGTGGCATGGAATTCAAATCAAACCTAGGCAATACGGGATTGTCTGATTCTAAACACTGCACGGAGGAGGTGACTTCCTGTGTGACAGTATCTCTTTTACTGAAAATTAAACAAGCCTACTTGCTTCTGCCTTCTGATAATATACAAATCAAACACAATTTAAAAGGTAAGGATGTTAGTATCTTTGATCTTCCTTTAAATGTTAAGATCAAAACCAACAACAGGGGGACAAAAAGCTGTTTTTTTGTTGCTGTTTTTTCTGACTGGTTACTTTGGCATACTGCAGATTGTGCTTTTGTCTCCACACTGTATACTGCATGCTTTATTTTACCAAATAAAATGCACTGCCAATTAGTAAATCAATAGTAATCACCAAAAGAATTTTGGTGTTTTCATGGGATTTGTTGACAATAAGACATTACAGTATACAAAAAACAAAATTACCAGACTATATATTAATGCCCTTGGCTTCTCTCATGGGCCAACAATTGTAAATATGTATTAATTGAGACTCCACCGAAATTTGTCTGCAAATAACAGTGGCAGAACATTTTCAATTACAGTATGTGTGTGGTGTTCACAAGTTTCATCACAATCTGATCTTGTATTGTTTGGACAACTATCCAATATTTGCTGATATCACAAAGTCTGCCACGACACATTTGTGATTAGGGGGCCCGCCATGGGCAAGTAACAAAATCATATGCCCATTTAACACAAATTATGAATGCAGTTAAGTTTAAATAGACTCCACTGACACACATAAAACATGGCTTATCAGAAACTTTTAGTAAAACTAAAAATTTAAAGGTATTAAGGTATTTTTACATTACATAAATTAGCCGAGCAGTTACCGTACTTTTCCTCTACTCATTGCTTAACGAACTGCATGTATTATGTAAACTTTTTTTCTTACTCACTGTTGGTTTCACTGCATCTCCCAACAGAAATGATGGTTCAATTTCAACCCGCATGCGCGTCTTTTCAGCTGACACTGTTGAAACAGAGCAGCTGCGGCAAAAGCAACAAGTTAGCGGACTGCTGAGTTCGATGCCTGGCCAGCATCATCGTGTTTCCTAAATATTCTATCTCACAATGGCATTGTTTGCATATGGCATGTGCATTGTCTGTTGATTTAATCCTAAGAGGGGAGTTACTGTCCTCATTGTCTTTTTCTTGGCTATTTGGCATTATCTGCTAGCATTACTAGCACTGTTTGAATGTTTAGGAAGGAGGTTCAGACAGACGCATTTGAATAAAAAAACAAAACAAGTGTGTAATAAAAAAATTATATGGATTTGATTGGATTGTTGTTGTCACCTTTAATCAATAATATCAGATCATTGATCAATTAATTGATATATCAATCCAGATCTAAAGATCATTACACCCCTAATCATGTGGTCAGTTGAATGTGGCTTGGTTGACCCCAACCATTTCATTGACCAAAATCTGTGGTTGCTTTGTGATTCTTTCTTATATCTGACCACACTTTATTTTTTGCAGTTATGAGATGTGATATCCCATAATTGAGGGTGCAGTGACACACACGTATTCAGAAAAATACAAGCAGAGTGAGATAAATTCAAAATATTACAGATAATGTGTGCGTGTAGAAGAGTAAAACTGAAATTGGCACTTACAGGCACACACCATACCCCCTCCCAATGCACTTTACAATTCACCAAGCACTGCACTCACATTTCATATGGAGACTAACTGTTTGGTCTCCAAAAAGCTTTTGGAGAGATTACATGTCTTTCCTTTCATAAAGATGCCATTAGTGTCTGGGGAGTAATGGGAGCGACTAATTTGATAGTCTGACCTTAAGCTATTCGTCAGCTCAGGGGGAAGAGAAGAATAGATGATGCGGGAGATCACATTATAATTTGGCTACAGGATCCAATAGTCTAATGACAGCATTAACTCAAACAGCTGCAAAGAAAATGTTTAGAAATGCGGGGGAACAAAAAGGTGGGGCAGCAAGGCTGAGTGCAGCAGGCAATTCAGTCTGATTCTTCACTCCAACTTCTCAGCAGGGAGCAAATAAAATATTCACACAATTCTATAAACAGAGAGATGTCCTTGTCATTGTTGCTGCTTAGCCCTCAAGCAGCTCTTAAAAGTCACAGTAAAGGATGATAATTGTTTCTCCAGAGGATGGGCAGAGGGTTGCTAAGCTTCCTTTAATGCTGCCATATATAGGTACTGCAAGGTTGCTCCCTTTTTTAAAAAATTAAAAACAAAACAAGTCAGGAGCTGGGGTTTAAGAGGGGCATAATTTCAACACTTTGGCAAACTGTGAGTACAGGTGTTTTCAGAGAGAGGTCAGGCACATGAAGTGGTTACAAATTTTGGACATGGGCCTGAGCAAATAAATGAATAATTGAGGGCAGTTATCCAATTCCACCTTTGTTTAGATCCCTTAGACATTTTTTGCAGCGTTAAGACAAAAACGGGGCCAACATGCAAATGAGGCGGAAGCGTGGCAGTGGGTGGTAGATGTTAGACTATATTGGGGCTTTAGACAAAGGCAAGTCGAGCCTAAGTAGTGAGAGACCCTTTTTTAAAAAGGGGGCATTCACTAACCACTGAGTCCATTGAAGTTCACCAGACACAGCTATTTTGAGAATGGCAGTCATAAATTTGACCACACAAGATGTTGCCTGATGGTATGCCCTGGTGCCCTCTTCCTGGCACACTGTGGGCAAGGTCCGAGCATTGATATAATTAAAAGATGGACGACGCGTCTCCACTTCCTCCCATTTGTACAAAAATGAAGCCAGAGCCGCGGAATTGAGTTCCCGCCCATACACCCGCCTGACTCAATTGCGAGTGGGTCTCACCCCATTTTTCTAGAATCAAATATGTTCAGCACTAGTACAGTATACAGGATGTATAATCAATGAGATTTACTTTAAGAAAATCAATATGGTCCTTATAAATGGCTTGACTGACATCTACAGACAATTGTCCATTAAGTTTTCTTGGAGGAATTCCCATTTGGGTTCACTTGCCTTGCCTGACGGTCAATGTGATATCTACAGTATAATGCATACCAAACACACAACTGCCACATGTAACTGATTAGTTACAGAAAAGTATGCTATTCTCCCAATGGTATGGTTTATTCAATCCACAAATCCACTGAGTTCCCTTTTGTTGGGGTCCAATTACAGCAATAGATTGTGGCCTTCTGCAGTTTGCAGACCAGGGCAGAGCACTCTCAGAGGGCTCTGAGGCACTTGTACAGCCGTCTATCATTACAGATAGCTTCCATCGAGGCCACCTCTCCCTGCCCACTGCCACCCCCGCGTGATGAATCTGCACCCATTCAAAGCGTCATTTGACCGCTGTCTGCAATGCTTCGCATTCTCTTGACCCCGCCAGGTCGAGACCCCAGTTTTGTCAGCATGCTCTTCCGTCTTCCTCTGATCTTGGGAGACCTGCAGCGGCAAGGCAGGGGGTGTGGGGGTTGGGTGGGGGGACTGATAGATGCACTGCACGGAGGGAGTAATGTATTGTGGTCCTTGCAGGCAACAGAGATGAGGTTTAAATGATCTAGTACGCAGTGGTTTGTAATCTCGCTGATCAAATTTGCTGGGGATCCTCTCTCCACTGTCTCTATATATGGGGAAGTAATGGAGTCTAGTGAACAAGTGAACACAAGAGCTGTAGTCCATAACGGGTCCTCCAATACACTGCAGCGTATCTCAGTCTTTCGATCTCCAACCTTCCATTGGCACACTGCAGAACAGATGATGTGCCCATTGATGCGTACAACTGCTTCCCATTTGTTTGTAAAATCCAGAACCCTTGTTATAGGGCATATACTAAAGGTGAAATATATATTTTCAGCCACTAGACGTCACCCTAGAGCGCCAGCATCTCGGACCAAAACAGATGTACAATTAATTTACTCAAAGTTGGGAAAATTAAAATAAATACACACACTGCTCACTAACCTCACATTTTAGTCTACTGTTTAGCTGTAATGTCTATTTTTGACCCAGCCGCCATGCTACAAACGGATATGGGGAGGACAGACAAGGACTCACAACACACACACACACACACACACACACACACACACACAGGTTTGCGCAGCTATCCTTGTTAGGACATTGCATTGACTT
>JBBPCS010000460.1:7443-28806 GCA_037974645.1 Hollardia meadi | reverse complement strand
TACCCTGGAATGATCACTGATGCCATGTTCTGCGCTGGATACCTGGAGGGAGGCAAGGACTCTTGCCAGGTATGTAATTGAATATTCAGGCAGGGATACAGCAATAACTCTATGAAATGGCTTGTGGTGGTTTTATTTTACTGCTCTAAGTCATTTCACACTCTACACTCTCTGTTCTCAGGGTGACTCTGGTGGCCCCGTTGTCTGCAACGGTGAGCTGCAGGGTGTTGTGTCCTGGGGCTACGGATGTGCTGAGAGGGACCACCCTGGTGTCTACGCCAAGGTAATCAACACGCTGTGTCCAGTTTATTTTCCGTCAAACTGAATTGCAATGCTATCCTGCTTCACTGAGCTAATGCTGGTCTTTTTTTTTTTTTTTCATTTTTAGGTCTGCATCTTCAACGACTGGCTGGAGCGCACCATGGCCAGCTACTAAGTGATCCAAACTACAAGTCCAGTTAAGCAGCTGAACACCATTTGCTGTTTATGTTCCATCTTCTGTACTGGACAATATGACAAATAAACAATATAAAGCAAATGTCACTGGTCTACTTTATGTGAAATCATTTCAAAGAACAGATTTCAGAGTGTAGTTCACAAGTTTATTATGACTGACTTCACAGGTCCACCACAGCACTGCATTATGTTACACCTGGTTTGAAATGTCATGATTAATAAGGCTTTATAATATTGGCTGCTAAAGTTATAAATTTACATGAAATTCACATTCACATGATGTTTTTCTTAGACTGTGCATTATCAATGATTGACAATTATTAGACCCAACAATAGCAACTTAAAAACTTTAAAAAATATTTTTTTTAAAAATATTTCCTTTTGATTGTAAGACAATAAGACCATGATCGCTGAACAGATAAACAGATAAAAGAGACAAGAGAAGCCCCAAAGTTGATGCACTAAAATTTTGCATTGAATTCGTTGCATTTAAAGCCGGTGACATTTTATTTAGATCACACTGATGAAGTTTGACACCCTTTATGGATGGTGGTGGTGAATGATACTTCCATTCATGCAACATGTTACAAAACAACCCGGAAGGGTTATACAGTACTTCAAGTCTCACAAATCATTAGAGGAGGGATTAATAATTTAAAGTCATACCCCGGCATTTTATTTCTCAATAAATTACTTATAAACATGTATATGCAAAATGATTTTAAATGGGATTTTAGATTTTACCTTTTATCATCTATTTCCATTCCATTTCACCCTCTCTTTCTGCATCTCGTGTCACTGTGATGATGATGAAGAGGCATTAGCAGCACGACAGAGCCAGGTGCATCGCAATCTTCTCCGTCTGTGGAGAACAGATAGGAGATATTTCTGTGCAACTGTCCATCGATTGATTTCAGGCAGTCTATTGCGTGCTGCAGAAGTGTCAGACATGTGGCGTCAGTTCGGCATAAGTGAAGTGTTGATCGCTGAATTTCAGCAGCCTTTCATAGATAAGAAAATCAGGCAATTATGGCAAACATGACATTTCTTTTCTTGTTGAGGAGTAATTACGGGGTTTTCGAGCATTATATTGTTAACCTGAATGGTGACGGTGATGATTTTCTTTTTTCTTTTTCTTTTCCTATTGAATGATGCTGTCAGATGAGCAGTCACAAATGTGGGAAAACTATCGACTAATGTCATATTCCTTTCATTTTGGACTGGATGTATTGGAATTTGAAAGTTTTTTTTATTGGAATGTCCTGAACCATGAGGATGACAGAGAATCTGGTGTTGTTCATCCAAAACTACACCGCACTACAGCATCCCAAAATCCACATTACAGAGTTAAGATCTTCCCGGCATGAGCACACTTTCCACAGATTACAAGGAAGACGATCTGTTGAAGAAAAAAAAAGTCCTTTTAAAGAAATACCTTGTGACCAAGTTATCAGCTCTGAATAGATCTCATTGAACACATTTTAGTGGCAGTCCAACTCCTTTTCATTTTCACCTATACCACCCTCTTTGGACGTTATCACTCGATTGAATGGGTGCCTGTAGAATATGTACATTGATTAATGGGCTGTTGCAACATAGTGCTCTTCCTTTATAGGTGGATAAAACATTCAGCACTTAGGAGACAGAAAATCAAAATGAGGCCAGCGTTTATTATGTACTCCAGGAAAACTAAAGGACTTACAAAATCTTCTTAACACTCTTCATGCAACTAAACATCAATGATATTCACTCGTTAAGAGATTAAAGCAGCACTTTGTGTTATTTTGTGTGTGTCTTATTTTTGACTCTTGCGATGCTTATGGCATGATTGTTTGGTGATATGGGTCATAGAAAAAGCAAATTCACATACTGACACAAACCTGTAATTGTTTGACTGTGGTTTATATTTGTTTTGGTGCAAATAAAGCATTGAAACTCATATATCGCCCAAGAGCATTGCACTGGTAACAGATACAGTGCTACAGTATTGTCAGTAACAAAAACACACTGATGCATCATAAAATGGTATATTTTATTGATTATGCGCTTTATTAAGACATCTCTTATCCTGTTTTCTCTCTTTTTCCCACTGTTTCCCCTTGTGGCTCTCTCTTAGCCACTCTCCCGCTGCTTTTCTTTCTGACACCACCACCACCGCCGCCTCTTGTCTCCGTCACCTTCAATTTCAATCTCTCTCTGGTTTCCCCTCTCTCGTGTAGTTCTGTGATGGAAGATGACAGCCTAGCTATATCTGGAGAGTGTATCTTCAATCCAGGGCAGCAGAGAGCAGACTTTGGTGTAAACGCCTGGGTAGTCAGGCTGAGCACAGCCCTGGCCCCAGGAGACAATACCCTGCAGCTCCCCATTGCACACCAGAGGCCCACCAGAGTCACCCTGAGCATGGAAGAGGAAGAAGAGGAGAGGTTATTCAGTCCATCATCTCATCCAATTAAATGTTATTTTACATGTTCACAGTCCACCAAGGCTTATTTTATGTGCTGTGTGCTTGTGTAGAAATACCTGACAGGCATCCTTGCCTCCCTCTAGGTATCCAGCGCACACCATGCGCTCAGTGATCATGCCAGGGTAGGAATTTTCACAGTCCTTGTCAGACAGAATGGGGACTTCCACACATTGAAGGTAAAACGGGTTGAACACTGCAGAGCAAGAAAGAAAAATCACCATATACTATCAAACTGAAACTATCTCTTAAGAAGAACTGTTTTGGAACTAAGACAGAGCAACTGTTTGAACTTGTCATAATTTGCTGCAACAACTTATTTGCAACAGCAAATACGTTTATAGTGTGATTGTTGCCTGGATTATGTTCTGAGATAAGGCTTATTTGACATTTATGTGCCGCATACAAAGTACAGGACACCAGAAACCACAGTTTGAGTCCAGACTCCGGTCTGTGGTTAGGTTTAGGCAACAAGAGCACTTTGGTTAAGGTTAGTTTTCAGTTAAACATTCTGAAAAAACAAATGAAATAAGTTGTCATTGAATATTTTCTTGATATGTTCTGTATCATCATTTTTGTGACTTGCCACGTGCGTTAATTAATAACATTTACTCATTATGTTGAAGAGAAAATGTAATTGATGTTTTCTTAGCCTGCTAAGCGTATTTGCTGTTGCAAATTAGTTGTATTTAAACATAATTTCTAAGAGACAGGGCGGATGTGCTAAACCCCACCTTTAAACAGTGATTGCCTAATCATAGCTTCGCAACCATAACTAGGTATGAAAAAGCTGTCGAGCTTTGGATGTTTCCACATGTTAAAACAGTGTGCATGGGACTAAGAATATGGATTTGAAGAGTTTCGAGGACGCTGTCTTCTTTTAATCACCATTCCAAAACAAAAAACACCAGAGCCAAGATAAAATGAATGGGTGATAGTGATAATAGTGTCACGCTTTCCTAATCTTATAAGTTATTCCTCATTCTCAAACCCCTTTCATGCTGCAGCATGCTGTTTGACAATATGAGCATTAAAGCATGAGTTAACGATAACTGTTACCTTTCCAAATATGTTTTTAACCCAATCCAGGGTTATGTTAGAACAAATTACATTTTAATTTTAATATAATTCTGCACTATGACACTAGGGCTAACTAGCTCTACCGTCCAATAAACAACACTGCTCCTTTATTTCCCCTTCACGATCTTAGATGCATCATCAGCTGGTGCTGCTGACTTAATCTTTTGTGTCATCATTAAGTGCATTATTTGCCACAGAATGGAAAACGTCTCTGCTTGATGGGCCTAGAGAATGTCAGTTAGTCAGATTGTCACAACTCCAGCCAGATCATGACATCCATTCTGTTTATTGTTTATTGTTTTATTGTTTATTTATATGTCACCTGCTTCCCATTACCCCTAATCAGCCCAGTACCATATACCATGTACCATGACCCTGCCTGCCTGAGCCCTTACCTACTAACCCTGTGGATAATTCTTTGCCTGCCCCGTCTGGTTAAGGTTAAGCTAGCCTTTTCTGACTTATCACCTGGTTTTGGGAAAAAAAAAAAAAAAAAACAGCAAGAATTTTGGCTCAACTCTTCCAGAGATCTGGTTGGGGACATTTGTCAGCTATCAAACAAACGTGAGCTTTCAGCTGAAGTTAAATCATCAGGATTGGATGTTTTTACCTGGCACAAGATAAGAGAAACATATTCAGGCTGATTTTCAAGCTTTCTTTACAAAGAATAAACTGCAAAGTTTTCTACGAAACTCTATATACAGTATTTGCACTAGGTGGTCCACTTCGACTGAAACACATTGGGAAACTGCTTCTAGTTTCTAGTACATGACAGCAGGCAAGAACTTGTATGCAATAAATAAATGTATATCCGTACTCAGTGGTTTATTCAGGGTTTCGTGAAAATGTGTTCAAACCTATGGAAAAACAAAACATAAAGAAACAGCAGGATCACTGCTTTGTTTTAATGACATTTAAGATCAGGAGCACCTCACCTTCATCAGAGTAGATGTTCCCCCATCCAGACACTGTGCACATGTCCCCAGCTGCTGGGCAGGCTTTGGGCAGTGCGGTAGGCTTGACGTACTGGTTCACCGTGACGGGGTGTGCCATCTTCATCAGCATGATGTCGTAGTCCAGGGTCTTGTAGTCGTAACTCTCATGCCAGTAGATGGCATCCACTGACATGTACTGCTCGGTGCCCTCGTTCTCCCAGATGTGGTTGTCACCCAAGATGGCCATCAGTGACCAAGGGCTAAAATATGGGCAAAGAACAGAATGATCAGAACTCTCTGAAACGTACAGTTCATACAGAAACTTTTGAACATAAATAAATAAATAATGGCACATATAATACAAACCTTTGCCAGCAATGGGCAGCAGAGATGATCCACTGGTCATTGATGAGGGAGCCGCCACAGAAGTGGTAGCCGATATTGATAGACACCTGCCAGGGTTGTGAGTGGGCTTCACACTGGTAGCCACCCACAATCCTGTCATCTGTAGGGGCTGCAGCTGTGGTGTGAAGAAAATACGAAATTTGTCATATTTATCATTGTTACAGTTCTTTTTTAAACCCTGAAACCATTGTACATACTGCAGATGTGCTTTACCTGCAGCGCCCAAGAGTGCGAGAAAAATCAGGCCAATCATCTTGTGGCTGACTCGAGCCTTCCTACGACCAGACTGGACAAGAATAATCCATCACTCACCGCATTTATAGTTTAACTCCTCTTTCCATGCACCCGCCCTCCCCCTCAACTCCTCCATACCTCCAAAACAAAATTCTACCTACCCACCCCCAAATCTGTCCACTCCTCCCAGCCCAATCCCTGCCCTGAAAAATATCCTTATCTTCTTGTGTGCCACGTTCATCCTTTCGGTTAATAAGTGAGCCACATTTTACATGTTTGGCCTTGTAGAGTGTTTGGTGTACTCAGGTCAATTCGTAGATTTTTCGCACCTAAATAAATGTGTCTATTCTTTTTATGGGTGACGTGAGTAAGTCCCGTTTTAGCAGACACATTATTATTATTATTATTGTACCAACATACTGTATATTGTGTTATTACATATTAGATCAATACAATAGAATGATTTCATCTTTGTTTTTTCCTTAACTGAATCGAGGGTGTCATACAGGGTGTAAAGCCCCTTGAGGCAAATTGTGATTTGTGATATTGGGCTTCATAAATTAAATAACTTGACTAGAGTCTGCACTCAATAGAGCCCAATGGCTATTGATTGCTCTCTGAAACAGAAAAAAAAAATGTGTTTTGATTTTCTGGTTGAGACTGCAGAAGATTTCTTTCTCACATCTCATGCTCACCGCTTGTATATTGCAGCTTGCCAACACAGTGACCCATGAGAGAACCTGAAACAGGTGTTAAATGTGTGGAGACCTTGGTTCAAATTTGTAAATGAGGTGCACAGATGACATAACCACAGGGGGTGGGCCACGATGGGGCAGAAGTGGGCAAACATGAAAACAGGATCCTGATAAGAGAGTAGATTTGGGTTGATGCTTGGCGCCAAGAGGTAAGAACAGCGTGTGAGGACACAGATGGGGTCAACAGAAAGAGGGACAGGAGGAGGTGGGGAATGGGCCAAGCACAGTGGGGCTGGTAGCATATAAATATGAGCCGGGGTGTGTCCAGGTGTCCTCTGATCATTCACCAGACACCATGAGACTGCTGGCTCTGCTGCTGTTGGTTGGAGCTGCTGGTAAAGACACAGACACATGCACAAGGACCAATAAACACTTACACACAACTATATTTGATGCAAAGTTGTTGTTAAACACTTTTTCTGTTACCGTTACCTCTTTCTCTGTGTGTGAAGCGGCAGTTCCCCGCGAGGATGGCAGGATCATTGGCGGGCAGGAGTGTGAGCCTCACACTCGTCCATACATGGCCTCCCTCAACTATGGTTACCACTTCTGTGGTGGCGTGCTCATCAACAAACAGTGGGTGCTCTCAGTTGCTCACTGTTGGCAGAAGTAAGTATGCACTGATAGAGGAAAGATTGCTTTCAAACATTCTATGCATAATCCTCCCTTGTTGCCAAGCTTTATTCATTTTTACCACTCGTCTTGCTTCATTTTCATGCTTTTCCCCCCCGTAGCAATAAACATAATCACAAAAAAACATCTGTAGGTGGAAGACTAATGCTTTTCAATCCAGCACCATATGTGGGGAACATCTGTTAAATCTGAGAATAAGTAGTACAGTCTTTACAAAATAAAGAAAATGGAGAGATTAAGACTTATTTAGAATGATATGAAATAAAATACTAAAGGTTTTTTCTACTTCCACATTTTTCTAGTATATTTAATCTCCTTTCTCAGTCCCTACGCCATCCAGATCATGCTGGGAGAGCACGATGTGCGAGTGTTTGAGGGTACTGAGCAGCTCATGAAGACTGATACCATCATCTGGCACCCTGAGTGAGTAAAAATAATTCATCCCATCTGAGAATCTTCTTGCCTTTGCATAATTTCATGATCATCTGATTCATTTATTCAGTGAAGATAAACAGCTAAAGCTTATTTTATATTTCCCTGTGCATAGCTATGACTACCAGACTCTGGATTATGACATGATGCTGATCAAGCTCTTCCACCCAGTGGAGGTCACCGAGGCAGTCGCACCCATCTCATTGCCCACAGGGTGCCCCTACGGGGGGCTCCCCTGCTCTGTGTCTGGCTGGGGTAACACCGCCATGGATGGCGAGGGTGTGTTGATAATAGTGATTCATATTGCACAGATAAACTGCTTAATGCCATTATATGTAGAATTTGTAATGTAGAATGTGATTTTAGCTTCTTTTGAATTACTCTAATGGCAAAATGTTAGGGTAATATTTAGGCTTCCACTGGGAGGTTTAAAGTTGGCCGTTTTCAAATTCTGCACATAACAGCTTTAAAGGATAAGTATGCCGAGATTCTACCATTGCACATGTTTGTTCATTACAATGAATATGGACATATGTAGTTATCCTGTAGCTGACCCCTGACATAAATACTCACTAGGGCACCAAATGTGTATTAAATAATCCATGGAAAAGGACTAACACATTGATGTTTTTTTCATTAGATTTGTTGACATAAAAGGTGCAAAAATATAAAACATTGTCAGCCTCATCCTATTAAATTATTTATCTACTTACTAAATATGACTCAGGTTTCTCTGACTATCTTTGTTCTACCAGCGAACATGCCCACCCGCCTGCAGTGCTTGGACGTGCCCATAGTGGATGACCAGGAATGTGAGAACGCCTATCCTGGCATGATCACACGCAGGATGATGTGTGCCGGATACATGGATGGAGGCAGAGATGCATGCAATGTGAGTTTTACAGTAAATGCTTCCAAAAGTCACAGCTTTTTGTACGTGGAAGAATTCCTCACTGCGTACCAGCTCAAACTCGCTCCCTCTGTTTGTCAGGGTGACTCTGGCAGCCCTCTGGTGTGTTTCGGAGAGCTCCATGGCCTGGTGTCGTGGGGTCAGGGATGTGCCATGCCCGACTACCCTGGAGTCTATGTCAAAGTGTGTGAGTTCCTCTACTGGATTGAAGACGTCATAGCAGCCAACCCTTGAAAAAAATACCCATTTTTTTCCCACTTAATTGTTCTTCATTCCCCACTTTACTCCTCCCACCTCTGTTCTCTGTCCTACATGACCACCAAGACCAGCTCTATTTTTTTGTTTTTCTCTGGTGTCTTGTTTGAAATTTCCCCCCTTATACATCCAAACACAACACATGTACCAGAATGTAGGAAACAAAATAAAAACCACTTGGTATATATTGATTTTCCATTTGTCTGTTCATGCTTTTACTGTATGTCCATAATGAAAGTATACTTAGAAGCTCAAGTATGTGCCGGTTAGCTTTTATTCGTTTGTTTTTAGGCTCATAAGGGACTGGTTCATGTTCTTATATAGAAGCCTTTATTTACTCACATAATTTATTTATAACAAGACACTTGTCATATGGGTGAAATGATGAGGTAGGATATTTCTATTGTTTCATATATTCTTCCTAGACATGTGACCCTGCCTTTCATTTATCAATATAATTACATCTTTGAATATAAAAACCTTTTTATTAATTTCTATCATTTCATGAAGGCTCGAGAAACTTTCATTATAAAGGAGACGGTGTGTTTGACTATTTTTAGGAATCAGTACTGAACCTGCTGTGGAGATAATGGCAGTGTGATTACTGAACAGTAGGAGGCCTCACTGAGTCATTTTCCACTCATCTCAACCTCAGCAGTGCAGCAGACACATGGTCGTTTAGTTAAAATAAAAAACCTATTAATATTACTATGTATTTCTCGTCTTTTTATTAAGAGTCTTTAGGTTGCTCTTCTGTCAGGACGACATTGTTCTCATCCTCTCTCCCAGGCCACATTTGTCTTTTCTGAGCACTGCTTTCCCCTCCTCCCTCTCTTTTTGCCTTCGTCTCTGTTTGACTGGGCTGGAGGGTCCGAGCCATGCTGCTCCACCTACACACAAACGCAGAGAGAGGTCAAACTAAAAATGAACAATCCACATTAAGGGTAAGTCCCATTTCATGATCCCTGTCTCTGCTGTGAAATACTTGGGTTTGATTTGAAAATGAGATATATCAAGTTTTTAGGTGAATGGGTGAATTCTAGCATGAGGCTAGTATTAGATTATGGGTTACCAATGAAGTTGTGAGCAGCAAATTTGCTGGAGTTGTGCATAAGACTTAAGGCTATGCTTAAATTAAACATAACAGCATAACAGTAAACATAAATTGTTCTCAAAGAGTGAGAATGAATGTGATCTATTCTTGTAAAGTTCAATAGAGTGAGACATTTTGACCTGTCAGTCACAACATAATTGCTGCATTGCATTGCAAAAACTGCTGTAAATGAGCCATCATTAACATTATTTGTTCATGTCAAAATGTCTGCTGTGGAAACAGTCTATGAATATGATTTATTTGGGAGCAATAAAAACACGTATTCAGTACAAGAAAGTCTGGACAAACTTCTTAGAGGGGGAGAAAAGAAAAACAAGTGTTCATTAAGCTAAGACAACAGTCAAATCACCATATGAAGAAGCCTGTGTTGCTCTGGAGTTAACTGTCAGTATAGCATGAGCACCTTGTTTTTTTGTGAGTCAACTCAAAGCTTAACTCACGTTTTTCATTTGCATAACAGAACCTAAAACAAACATCCATGAAAGAAAACACGCAGTTCATAGTCCTGACAATGTTATTTCAATAAAAGTGACTGGACTTTTGTTACTAGTTGCCCCAGTATTAATACCTTAATACCTAAAAAATAAATAAAATATTTTTTTTTACACATGTGAGGGCGTTAAAGCATCCTAAAACAGTCGCTCTGACAAAACATGCAGAGTTTACGAGAGAAACCCACAGATAGAAACAGATGAAAGAGCAGAGGGGTTAACGGATATAAGAATAGTTATAAATCCAATTAAAATATGTTCTCTTTCAAATTAAACATCCCAAGATATGAGTGCAAAGTATTGTTCTTGCAGCTGCGTTTATATTACTGGGAACACAACGGAAAATTGGCCATATGCAGCCCAGCCCAGCTATACTAGGTTTTGACCAAGTCTTGTTTGGTTTCCAAAGGTAGGCGTGCGGTTTTGTTACCACTGGCTTAAACATTGTACATTTTTCTATACAGCTTAGAATAATCTCACTTCTGTTTAGGTTACTCTGTGTTTGTGCATAGTTCAGGACACAAGCTCATAACATACCACAACTTACTGTTGACACCCTTCTGAGAGGAAGAAGAAAATGCTGCTTCTTTGAGCAATTCGGCACTGGTTAAAACAGAGCAACATAAAATTAGCATTCTTGTGCATTAGCTGAATTAGCTGAGAACCTAGCTGAGAAATTAAATCAATACTCAGGTGGAAAATACTGGTTTATTGCAGTGAGTCTCAGTGGAGACAGCCGTTGATCACCTGTGGGAGAGCGGGTATGGCTGAGAATGTCTCAACCCACCAGACCTCTCCTCCTCACTGCTGTGTGACCCCTCTCCCTCACACCTAAATGGAAAGGACACAACATATTTTATTCCCCATGTTATTTTTTTTTCTAAATAACTGTTGATGCATAGACGTCGTCTCATGTATATACTGTATGTGACTAGCAAACACATCAACAGAAGGGAAGGATCCTTATAAAAATAGGAAGTTAAATGAACAAACAACAAACAACAACATTCTCTGCATTTCTGCCTTACATAACAGAAAATATTTTTAGTAATTGTAGTGATCTTAATATTTGTGTTGTTTAGGTACAGTAATTGTTGAATAAGATACAGAATATACTCTTTTTTAAAATACTTTATTTTTTATTGATTTTACTATGCAAATAAGTCCCATACACACAAAAAAAAACAACAAAAAAAAGATGATGATCTGCATTGCCCTGTCTATTCATGTGGCATACAGAATATATTCTTATAAGAATAAGTGTCAGGATCTCTATTTCAGTCGCAGGAAGCCGCACTGTAGAGCATTAGCAGCATGCTCACATTTTGACCCCTGAATGTTATATATATAAACATGAACAGCGTGTTTTCTCCTTTACTGCTCTGTTATCAACAGTGTCTCACCTGTTCGTGTTTGTGTGTTGTTTGCGTCTCCTACGTGCTTCACTACCGCTGTGATCCTGCTGAAGAGATTAAATGTCACACAGACTGTGCAGGCAGCAGCATACTGTATATATTTACTCTGTACAGCTGGTGAGCCTCTGCAGCACTGTACATAATTTAACATTCCTCAGAGTTTAGTGTCTGTGAGGATGGAGAAAATTAACACATCACACCAGCAATATGCAAATAGCTCGAGTATCAGTGGCAGCTTACCGAACGAGAGTGTTTGGCCGGCGTCTTGGTTTCTGGTGTCTGGGATTGGCTGAAGGGAGATGGACAGCGTGCGGCAGTGCTGTTTTTGGGGGGCAGAGGTGGACCGCTGAGGCTGTAGCTGTAGCTGGGAACTTGGTATTTTAAACTTGAGAACTGGTAGGAGGAAATATAAGCAGTCAAGAGACAGGAAGAGACTAGGAGGAGGGACTAGGATGTGTGTTTGAGGGTCTAAGGATAGAGTGTGGCACTTGTTGTACAGATTCTAAAGCTCCTTGAGGCAAATTTGTGATTATGTTGCCATAGAAATAAAATCAACTTGACATGATGCAAACAAGATGCCCAGACATTGAGATATAATTCCTGTTAAATCACAGAACTACTGTATAAGCATATAGATTGAATGAGTACATTGTTGTGCTTTCAGCACGCAAACATGCTTACAATGACAATGCTAATGCTAAGCATAATGCTGACCTAACCCATGTCCACCATCGTAGTTTAGCACATTGGCTTAGTTATAGCTTTATTTTTTATGAAGTATTTAGTTATAAACCAACCTATTGGAAAAATTACACTTCTTTTCCTGGTGATAGGACTAAAAGGATCAACTTTCACCTGCTAGTGGTGCTATATGACAATAAACATCTTCACCACATTTCATTGCAATCCATCTGATAGTTGTAGAGATATTCCAGGCTGGACCAGAGTGGTGCAATGACTGACAGACCTACATTGCCATTAACTAGCGCGGCTAAAATTAAATGACAAAAACGGGCATATGCATAAATGTATTCACGCACCTTCTTTAGGGCAGCCATTTCTTTTACCATCAGTTCAATGTCCTCATGGTCCTCCTCCTCTGCGTCGTCCCCACCCTCCTCATCCAACTGAGCGCTGCCTGGCAGGTAGGGCTCGATAAGTATTGTCTCCGTTCCTCTGATGTCGCAGCGACAGTATGGGCAGGTGTGGCCAGCTGACTTCTGCTAAATAATTATCGACGTCAGGTCATGTGCAGAGTAGTGGAAACTTATTATGACTGTAAAAACTGATTGTTACCCATTGTCCTAAGTGCAACTTCAAAACTGTGTGCAGTGGCATATGCTGGACTTGACTAAAAAGAAAAAAGCCACTTTTTAAAAAAAAATATGAATGCGCCACAAATGCAAACCAGTTAAAGATGAAGGTAAATCCTTGTAACATTTTACTTTTTTCATTGCTCTAAGGGCTTTGTGCATTTCCAGGTATTTGTTGTTGATTCCTGTGACCACAGATCTTCTTTGCAGATACAATCTGTCCATGTTGTTGACATGATTTTTCAGATTGCTCTTCTTATCTACTTTTGCAGTTGGCCTGACTGATATACCTGCAATTTGGACAACTATTATTGGGCCTATTTCAAGCTCTTTCATTTGCCCACACTACTTTGAAAATCATGTAATAAAGCTTTTATTTCAGCTGGCACATCCTGCTATTTGGTATTCAGCTGCAAACGTGTGCAGATGCCTTTGTGACTTCAGAGTTTAACTGCCTGTTATTTTCTTTGCATTCATCAAAGCTATTGTATTGTACTGTAAACTTACTGTTGATAAGGAAGTTTGATTGACCACAATCTAGACTAAATTTCAACTTTTCCATTGTGGTCTGACGTCCACGAGGCATATCTAATTTTCTTTTCCTGTCTGTCGCTCTCTCTCCCTCTCACTCTGTCTTACACACAGGGTTGTATTTTTTTCAAAGTGAATGTGACCGATACATTTTGAGGGGGATGTGAGCCTGAGCTCACACAGGAAGTCCTCAGCCAAATGTCAGGACTTGCTACTCCGCACCTTTGCAAAGACTTGAAAACCTCCTGAGCAGATGGGAGGCTACTGACTGGCTGACCGACAGAAATATTGGTACAGCATGAAACTGCAATTCGCCAACAGCAGCTTTGGTTGGATGTCTTTCATGTCATGATTAAAAGAGGAAGTAGGAAGTTGGGGGAGCAAAAAAGTGCACACACCATGACTAAATTTTGACAGACTTTTGGGATTTGTGTTGAAAACAGTCAAATGTAATTGATTTCAGTGAAGGACCACTGGATGATATTCTGTCCATCTTTGACATTTATCTACATGTGATCAGACTAATCTACAATTTTATAGTTGTAAGTTTACAAACTGGTATTGATATTCATTTAGAACCATTGATTGATTGCAAACTCCTTGCATGTCCTTCCAGTAAGTTGTCAAACTATTTTCTCATGCAAAGAATTGGTTGAAGAGAGCGTGAAGTGTGCACAGGTCATTTTGTGGCAGAGAGAAGTGGAGAGTTTAGACAATTGTGAATGCGTATTGACATAATTCACAAGTACAGGTGTATTGAATGTTTCTTAAACTGCTGTGTACTTTCAACAATTCTGATTGATTCAATGTAAAATATGAAGTGGGATTTAAAAATGCTCTAATGTCATTATGAAGCTAGAGTAATAGTTCCAGACTAACGCATGAATAAAATAGAGGTTACATTATAGAATTTGTCTTAGTTCATAGTATTTTTTATGTTTTAATAAACAATGAATAACTCAACCATGGCATGGTGAGCATTATTTTACAGAATATAGCATGTAAATATCAATCACACGCTTTGTGGAACACAGGGCATATTTTTGACATCGACCCCAAACCACATTCAAATAACCAGCATTGTTGGTGGGCCTACAAACGACAACCCAAGCATGGGAGTGCTGATCTACAGGTTGACCAACAAAAATAAATGTTGTTTGATCAACCCAGACTGTTTCACTCCACTGCACACAACAGCTGTTATGGTAAAAGTCTAATGCGGTTTGACATGTCAATATTTAGCATGTTTAGTAAAATAAAGCTGGATATACTGTACAGCATGCTACAACAAGGAAGTGGATTCAGGTTCATACCTGCCAGCCTGTGAGGCATGGTTGGCACAGGAGATGCCCACAGGGCTGGATACGAGTATCCTTATCCCTCTCTGTGCAAATCTTACATAGCTGGAAGGTGCTGCCGATGTCACAGTAGAGCTCATACTGCTCCTGTTGGGTGTTAAAGGTGTTGGTGGTGGTGGGTAGACAGACAAGACAGAAAACAATAGGAGAACGTCTCAGGATATGATCTATGTTTTGTCTAGTTTTGGGATGCTGCTAGCAGTTTGATGAATCCGAATTTGATGAATCCGCTTACTTCTGTAACTTTGACTTTGCCCCTCTGGGATGGCTCACACAAGCTCGTCAGTTCGGGGTTCACATCACGGCCATCTGGGTAAAGGTAGCTGCAGGCACAGAAGCACGCAGCACTTAGAGAAAAGACACAAAGAAAGAAAGAAAAAAAAAACCCATGTGTGCGTGTGTGAGACCGGTGTGTGTTTGTCCTAACCAGCCTTCCTTGAAGCCCTGAATGAGTGCCAGGTAGAGAGGTGTGTTCTGGGGGATGGTCTGGACGATGTTTCCTTCGGTGGTCACATGGCCAATAGCCCACTGGCCCATTCTTGTGCAGCTGAGACGAAAGATATAGCTGAGAGGGAAAGAGACTGTTTTAAATCAGACTTGTTTACAAGCCAGAAAATCAACGCTGGAATAAATTCAGAGAAATTTTGACACTAAACTAACTTGAATACTAGACAGAAAACTGGAAAGCTTGAATTTGATGTGTTATGAAAAATATGCCAAAAGCTCAAGAGAAAAAGAAACACAAGGTACTTTAATATTGATTTAAACATAATACATGAATCCAATTGATCAATTGCCAATTTGATATAACTCAAGCACTTAACAACCTCTTCAGTGCTATTTTGAGTTTTGAGATATGTGTGACATAAATCAAATGCATTGGTTTTTTGCTGTGCTCATCCTCACCTCCCAGGTCTGTGCAGGTAGTGTTCCAGACGAGCCACCACCTGGTCATAGGTGAGGAAGGCCATGTACCCTGGATGAGTCACTGCTAGCTGGTTCCAGTTCCTTATGAGTGACCTCCAGGGCTAAAATGAGAGGAGACTCACGTTCATCACATCTCATCATTAAAGAAAAAGTTCAACATTTTGGGAAATACACTTATTCTTTATTTATCCTAAGCTAAGCTAACCGGCTGCTGGCTGAAGCTTCAAATTTGTTGTAGAGTGGTTTCCATCTTCTCATGTAGCTCTTGGCAAGAAAGCCATGAATTTACCAAAATGTCAAACCATTCCTTTAATGAATCATTTTATTACTTTTGATTTAAAAAAATTTCACTTTACCTGAAACAGTCTAGTGAAGATGTCAAACTCAAACACAGAAATGTGGTCGTTACAGGTGAGATCTACAGTTGACTTCAGAGCCATGGACTCCATCCCGTCCTCGAACGCATGTACACTCTGCAGCTGCTCTTTAAAACTACTCCACTGCACGATACACCTGTCAGAACACATTATTAACTTGTATCAAATATGGACGCAGATATAAATATAGATGTTTATGTAAAAATTGACTTTCATTATGAAAATTTCCCACACACTTGTTGCCGAACGAATGCCTCCAAAACTCCTCAGCCTCTGTCTTGGTCACCCTGTAAGTGTCACCCTGAAAACATCCCCCTGGAAAGATGGCCTTCAGCTCCCAGAGAATGTGACTGAACAGCAAGGACAGTTTGGTCAAGTTCCTCCTGAGAATTAAAAAACGATTTTTAGTTGTGTTTGAAGAAACAGAAATACTGCAGGTATAGTTTGCTCGGAAATGTCTATATTTTCTGTTTTATCACTGGTGATCTTGCAGTCTTCTTGTGTTACTATTCAAAGTTTTATATAAAGTGTCAGTAGCTTTGGGTTAAGACTTCAACATGCAATGTGGGTGTGTGAAATCATGGGTGACAAACTAGGGTAGCATATTCAGCAATGAGTGGTCTATGAATAGAGAATAGCAATGAATTGCTTGTGTAGAAATCGAAAGAAATAAGATAAAACACAATTGTACAGCGGCATTTTTTCAGGAAACATGGCTCTAGCTGTTGTACATCTGATTCTCCACTGCTTTTTTCAGTTTAAACCAACACTGCTGATACTTTCCATTGGTACACAGAGAGAAACACAAACATTATGCAAACCCACAACAGGTACTCCAGCAGGCAAACAGGATGCTCTCTGCTGCACACGTGTCTGTAAATACCACAAAATGTTCCAGTGGCCAGTGTGTCACTTCAGGTCAGTTTATCCTCGCTTTCTAGGTTCTTCTGGAATCATTTATAAATTCAAATCATATATTTTTTGACATGAATTTTTTTTTTTACACAATTCTCAACACAGGAGTTTACTTACCCATGACTCTCTGCCAATATGCAACTTGGTGCAACAGGTAAGCCAGCACTCAAAATGGATTAAAACTACTAAAACCAGTACATTCAAAATCAATTTAATCTACTATAACTTTGATACCACTTTTGTATAACATAAAACATAAACAACAAAAAACACTGCAAAGCAACACGTAAAAATACATACTTTGTATAATTGTGTATGTAAATATATATATAAAGGTCCCTTCTGGGCATGTTTTAGTCAGGACAAATAAAAATACTCAAGGGCTAATATGGTTATTCTAAATTAATATTCCAATATTCTAAATTAGGTAATAAGTTAACCTTGTTCCAGCACATTGACTACTGACAATGTCATGAGAAATCCAGAATCCATGGAAGTTTTATTTATTTTAATTTTAATATTTTAATTTTAATTTTAATTTTATTTTTGTTAAGAGAATAGTACACACTCAAAAGTCCATTCTGCTCTGTGGAGGTCAAACATACAAGTGAAGTAACAATAGATAATGTCATTTTTGTACAAATGGCTGAGATATTTTATAGAATAGTAACAATGCACTTCATTATGGTAATCCTTAGTCTGGTTGATTGATCTTTAACTGTAGTTATGTCATGGTAAGAGATTGTATATAGCTCATCAGCTTGATCAGTTTACCGGACGAGGCTCAATGTGCATCAAATTTTTGCATTTTCCCACGCAGAAATAAATAATAACTTATATAGATCTGGAGGGCAGCCTCATTTAAACTCTATCACCCACTAAAAGACAGGTTTTTAGTAAATTCCTAACACATACAGTGTTTGTTTGCTAAAACACACACTGTTAAGGTTAAATTACAACAAAAGTGTAATTACAACAAATTCTAATAGAAATGAAAATTCAAACAGTCCAGCCAAGCTAAAGATGATGAGTACATGAAGGTATTACTAATCGATCAAATTTCAAAGGTCAAAGATCAAAGGTCAAAATAAAACCCAAAATGAAGAGCTCTTGGGCAGAGCCAGTTTAATACTTTTTTTTGTGTTTAGAAATGTATTTTCTAAATGTATTGACTAATAAATATGTATGTTTGTGTTTCTCGTGTTGTTTCTGCTCACGGTTCTTGTTTTATGTTTAACGGAGTTAGCAAATTTGCATGTTTTAAAAAAAAAATTCCAGTCACAGAAGGTCACAGCAATCATTATGTCACAGACTATAATCTTCCATTCGTTAAATCTTCCGGTGTCTGTTAATGTCGCCCTCAGTCTTTTCTCAGTTCTGTTTCTTATCTTCACATGATAGCAGGACAGAACTTTCACATACAAAAGGTTGGCTTTCATTCTGACCATCCAACACTCAAATAGATGACCTGCACTTTACTGGCCTGAGTCTGTGGGACAACAAGCTGCCATTATGGCAGGACATACTAAAAATATGAAAGAGGATATTTAGACTATTTGTCCCAGCAGCTAAGCCACATTACACATAACAATGTGAATTTGCCACATGGCTGCCCATGCAGACAAGGCCATCTGTCATCTTACGTGTGGAGATGATTCTGGAAGATGACTCAATCTTCAAATCTGAAATCTCATTTTCAGATTCTGCTGGATTGAAATCTTTGATAAAATCTTTGTGTCTGTAAAAATGCAATAAATCATAAAAGCTTGTCATGTATGTAAAACAAAATCCAAAATAACTAATTCTTTTTTTGATAAATTTGATAAATTTGGATAAATAGACTGTCTGCATGCAGACTGTCTCTCTCCCAAGCTGCTCACATACTGAGGTTGTAATTTCTTTTGCCTAGTTCCCCTGCATTAGCATCACAAAGACGCAGGTTTAGCCCCTTTTTTCACCTTCGTCATTAGTAGTCCTCCCAACAGCAGCAGGGGATGCAGCCCAAACTCCAAATTTAAAAAAAAAGTCTTTTTATCTATTCCAAAATATCCACTTTATCCAAACAGCCAACCAACATTTTTGCTTCTTTGGGGGAGAAATTATTTTTACATTACAACATTATTTCAGAACATTAGAGTTCAAGCCTCTATCATAACTATCAAGTATTAAGTGATTACCAGTCATGCAAATATAGAAGGCTATATATTGAGATTCTTGTAAGAGGCTAAGACCCCAAGCCCCGGTCCCATGGTACTGGATAAAGATGTGAGGCATGTGTTGGTCTCTTTCTGAAAACAAATTCTGTTTTTGATTTGGAAACATGCATTTGGTTGAGTTGCAAAGAAAATGGCTATCACAATATAAGCCCAACCTTAAGTTGGTTGGTTTCCTCAGGTGGTACATGGACATGCAGTTTTATGTTTTGTTCAGGCTGTGAGGTCTCAGACATTTGTTTCTTTGAGTGGGTTTGAATGGAATTTAATTTGAGGCAATTGAAAAATTCAAAAGCCGTGAAGGGGAAACTGTTTATGGAAACAGATGCTCTATTTCCAGAAAACGTTTTCGCTTTACTCTTAATAAGATCTCAGATGCAGTTCTCGCTACTAACAGTTTTTTATTGTAATTAACAATTCACAGAAAAACCATCAAATTCTTACATCTAAGAAGCTAGAATGAGCGCATTTTGGAATTTTTGGATAAGTGACTGAAATTGTTGCTGAGTAATTTTCTCTGAAGCAATAAATTGATCTTTGATTTGTACTGTAAAAAGAAAACACATGACATACCGTACATGCAGTACACGACTGACTGAATTTTTCTAAAAAGGACAGAGGAAAATGAATGTAACTGAATGAATGAAGCATTTATTGAAAGATTTCTACCATTTTTCAAATTAAGGTGTGTTTTGAAGAAGCTAAGAATTGTTGTGAATATCTGATATCTGAATTGATTTTCAAAACCTAACTGACCCGCTAACACGTGCTTCTTTTGTGTATTGATGCAGATGTCGGCCAGAGGCACTTCTACCTGTAGCTGGATGTCTCCTCGAATATCTTCTCTCGTCCCTCTTTAAACAGCAGCACGGCCCTGTCCGTCTTATCCAGCAGGTTTCTGACATGGACCCTAAGGTACTTGGCCTCGTCTCCTTGGGGCACCTGGCTGCCTGGCGCTCTGGAGCCTCTGTAGGGCTCCCATACCTGCATGAGCAGTGTTGTCGTCTCAGATACCAGCTCTGGCAGGTATGGCGGACTGTTTCTCAGGCCCAGCCAGGGGTTAGTGCACAGCTCGTGGAGTTTATCAAGTCTTTTAAGGGCCTTGTCCACCAGCCGCCGGTCTGCACTGGTAGGGGGCTGGGAGGCTCCTGAACCTGTCGCCGCCATAATTTCACCGTGTTTGAAAGTGATATGAATCAAGAATGTCCTTAAATGTTGGTTTGCATGTGTACGTGTGTGTGGGGGGGTGGGAGGGGGGATTAATAATAATGGTCCAGATGTTTTTACGAGATATGAACGCTTTTGAATGTTTATGAGCAGAAATGGGAGTGGCTATTCATACTGGTTCAAGTTTTTGAGCTTTTAAGCTCACATTTATTGTCCTTAAAATGATTTTTGTTAGTTCCCAGCTTCATTTGAAAAGCACACATCTTAGCCTCCTCAAACAGCATCCATCCTTGATCCATATACTAATAGCATGGATAGCATGTTCAATTACAGCATCTCTAAAGGTTTTCTTTTCTCCCAAAACAGCCACTCCTGTCCATTTGTAGCTTCTCACTTCTCTGTCAGATCTTCAGAAAAATACAAAAATACAAGGTCTGTTATACAAAGGCTGTTTAAAAAAAAAAGAAAAAAAAAAGATTTCCACAGCAGTACAACACAAGAGGCCAACCATGACAAAGAGTGAACTAAGGGAGGGTTTGAGAATGATACTCAGCCCACAAAACGTTTAAACTTTTACCATCCCACTCAGACATTTTTGCCCCTTATTTAGCATGCTTACCAATATTCATTCACGCATCTCAGCAGCAGCACAGGAGTTCCACATTGTCAGGGTCCACAGAGTTGAGACATGTAGCCACAGCTTAGCGGAAACATGTTCTCTGTCACTGGCTGAAATATTGCTGCTTCTTCTTTGTTTCTCTTTCTTGATGTCACCCTTGTTCTCTCTCGCTCTCCTTTTGGTGCACCCTTTGATAGGTTTCCTGGTTACAGCCAGCCAAACAGGTTTGTTTTCTTTGCTCTATTGCTCAGGCAGGCAAGCAGAGAAAGAGAAAAAGAGAGCAAGACAGAGAGAGAAAGAGGGAGAGAGAGAGAGAGGGGGGGGGGGGGGGGAGGGGGGGGCTCGGAAATAAAAATTAACCAAGTAT